>QXMI01000154.1:0-173377 GCA_003568695.1 Protomyces arabidopsidicola
AGTCTGAGTCTGAGTCTGAGTCTGAGTCTGAGTCTGAGTCTGAGTCTGAGTCTGAGTCTGAGTCTGAGTCTGAGTCTGAGTCTGAGTCTGAGTCTGAGTCTGAATCTGAATCTGAGTCTGAGCAGCAGAGCAAACATAAAGGGGTCTCCAATGACCAGTGCGCAATCCTCACTCCCCAGCAGAAGGCGGGCTACCGTCTAGTGCTAATGACTTCCGTCGCACTCCGTATCATCCTGGCCTTGGAAGATTACTATGCCGTAAGGGATGCAATACTGAGGAATGTAAGGAGAGTTGCCGACTTCCTTCACTTGGCTCCTGCTGTAGATAGCCAAATTGGAAAAGACCCAATATCTAAGTTGCCAGACTGGTCAGTCGAGTCTTCTCAAGACTTACCACAGCATCAAAGTGAGGAACAGCTGGGGGTGTGCATAATTTCAGCCGAAGGAGCAGCAAAGACGAATTCGAAGAGACCTGTTCAAGTCAAATCGAAGGTTTGCGAATGCACCCTGTCCTTAAGATTCAACCACATTTTACTCAAAGGAAGCATCGACAACTCTCAAGATGATGAGCTTCTAGAATCTGTGTGCAAAGCCCGAGTTTTTGCCGGGGACCTCGCAAAACTGCCAAAGGATTGGCATGTGATAGAAAGCTCCATCCAACGCAGATGGATCGACTCTGGCGACGAATTCGAAGAGACCAATCGAATTGGTTTCTTTTGCCGCCTTAGCCTTTTGATGGACGAGCGACAATTAGTTATATGTGATAAGTTGGGAGAAGATCTGCGACTGCGCAAGGGAGAGCACTGGAAGTTGCTGCTATGCGAGTCGTCTCAGAAGCTCCACTTGGCCCGAGGAAAACGAAAGTTTCAAAAACTGTATCCTGATTCTTCTGAATCTTGTAAGGATCCGAAAATGTTGAGACCCTATTTCTAATGAGGTCGAAAAATGGCCATGGTGCCCGTAGAGACCTAGTCCCTATCCGGCTGGCTAACATCGACAAAAGTTTGGCTGCTGCCATAGATCCAGGTATTGTTACAATTGCATGCTTTCGCGCACTGAGATCTAAAGGAGCCTCTGACGAACTCTCGACATGGACATACGAGCCGTCGACCCTCGTGATGTCACGTTGTGACGACGATAAAGTAGCCTAGAAGAGGCAAGGTCACAGCTGGCCCTTCCACATTGCAGTCTTGCACGTGGCAACCTCTTGAACCCACCTTAGCAGACTGTTGTTTTAATGTCAGCACCTAGTCCAGTCTTTTTTCAATGGTGCGGAATGTAAAATTGCTCCCTGACCTTCTCTGCGGCGCAAGATCACGACTCTCTGTGCATGTGAGGACTAGCCTCGTCGAAGATGATCTTTGTTTGAGATAGAATTTGTGCTTTTGAGGCTTGTAATGTTGCACAAGGTGCTATCCTGACCAACTAGCCGCATCCGCAGCCCAGCGAACCAAGCGTAAGAGGGGTGCAGAAGTACATTACACAATTCGCACAGAAGCTCGCGCACAACAAAGTAGTACCGATGGCCAATGGAAAGCCGCGCCTCATTTAGTCCATGCCAAGTATCGTTGCTTTGAGGATTGCCATCTATGAGCAAACGACCTTGTCTGGCTGTTCTGTTTCGCCCATGTAGCGATGCCTGTGCCCATCGAAATCACAAGATGTCGCCACCGAGGCCGACCAACTTTTGCTTGCAGTGATAGGCTGTAGATGAGCGAAAGGTACAGCGAATGTTGATGTCTCTGGCTGAGGCACGAAAGCGAAGGCAAAATCTCGGTCGGGTAGAGTGGATAACGTGTGATAACATGCTGTCCTTTTGAATTCATTCGTTTGCTAATGAAAGAACACTTTGGTTCATTCGGAAGGTGATGCTAATACCAAATCAGTGTGCTCTTTTGAAGGCTTTGCAAGAAACATTGTGAAGTTTCCGCGCGACTGGCAAGTCTTGCAAGATTCTGTCCAACACATATCGTGCGATCGAGGATCACCCTAGACTGAAGTGATCCATGAGGCAGGACTCAACTGATTTTGCACCAAGTGCATAGTTTGCTCCGGCCGGAGGCCTGGGACCTCTTATCATGCACAATGTTTGAAGAGCTTAAATGGCAGAAACGGCCAAAGCCGTGGAATTCGCCGCAGCAAAGAGTCCCAGAGGCATCAATCTATATCCAGATGCCACTGATGAACGCAGGAAATCCGAAAGAGCGATAATTTGGTAGGAAGATGAATTGACGCTGATAAGGGTCTATGGCGCACCCACAAGCATGACCCATATCTGTGAACTCTGTCGGTCTTTCAACCTGCTTGCCATAGTTGAAGGCTTTCTCTGCAACAGACCAACTCAACAAGCAGAGGCTCACACATATAGCAGGTGGTAGAAGAGTGCAGTTGGTCGTTGCAGAAGTTGAAGGCTGCTCCATCTCGTTGCTTTCGCGTTTTTGTTTCGAATTTGATTTGTTGACACTTCCACGGACAACAACAAGATATCCACATGAAGTCCAAGCCTGCCGTCCCCTCAAGCCCAGCTGCATCGGATGCGAGTGGCAGCGACGCCTCTGGTGTATGCGACTACGACACGTACAAGGAAGCCGTCGAGGCGCAATTCGAGCAGAGCCAGGAAGTCATTGATACGCTTGAATCCCAGGTGACGCGTAGTGCGCGAGAGATCAGTAGGCTCAAAGCAGCTCTGGAAAAAGCTCAGCGACAGGTTGCTACATTGTCTGGTAAGCTGGATGCGCGTGGACAAACGCAGCAGGTGCCGTTACTCAAGGAGGAAATCTACCAAGACCTGACTGGGCTTGTCATTCAGAGTGTCAGCAGAGAAGACGATGAGACAGTATTTAGCTGCTTGCAAACTGGCAGGAATGGCACCTTTCACTATAAACTTGCCTGGCCCAAGGCGCGAGATGAGCAGATCACATTCACGCCGATGCTGGATGCGGAGCGCGATGTAGATTTGGCGGCGGTGTTGCCAGACTATTTGACGGAGCAGATCATGTTTGCACAGGATCAGGCGAGTCTCTTTGCCTATCGCCTGTGGACTGCGATTCAGAAGAAGTGAGTCGCCGTCTCTTCTCTTATGCTTTTGTACATTTTTTTATTGAAGCCTTCTGGTGCCGCATCAGTATTTGATCAGGTCATCCGTTCGAGTGCACCCCGAGCCTGGGGGACAATCTCTTGCAATGCTGCTCTGAGGTCTTCTCCCTGCGAGCGGAGCGTATTGCTGCTTAGGAAGAGCTTGTGCAGTGCCGCCGTCGTGGCCTGCGAAAAGGAGTCTTGTTTGGCCGCCTGACGGAGGAGCTGCTTCTCTCTAGCACTGGGCCAGCTGGACATTGGGAATGGATGCAGCTTCTCTACTTCCCCTTGACTTTTGAGTGGTAGCTGGCCTCTGTCGCCTTCCTTGCTGCCTACAGAAAAAGACGACGACAACGCCCAACAAGCAGAGCGACATAAGCACAAACACCGGAACATGGACGCAGCCTCCTCCTCCTTCGACGAGGAAGAGGCCCTCAGCGCACTCACTGCATCTACACGCAATCTCTTTCACCTCCTCGTCCGCTCCTTCTACCGTATCCCAGGTTCAGACATCCTCATCCGCTACATCAAAAATTCGCATCAGAATGACCCCATTCGCACCATCATTGAGGTCTTTCTCGTCATTTTCCTGATTCTCTTCATCACAGGCAAGACGTACCACCCAGACTCTAATGCAGTCACGCTCAGTGAGCGCGAGGTGGATGACCTCGTGGACGAGTGGCAGCCAGATGAGCTCGTTAAAGCGCCCTCACACGAAGATCAAGCCCTCATTGATCGCATTCCCACGATCCACGGTGCTGTCGGACCACGCAGTCTCGTCAGCTGTCCTGCTGTACTGCAAAAGCAAAAAGAAGTCATCCACCTTGCCTCGTACAACTTTCTCGACTTACTCGGCGATGCACAGCTCAAGGAACAGAATATCACAACACTGCGCAATTACGGTGTCGGTGCGTGTGGACCACCTGGATTTTATGGGACACAGGATGTACATATACAGATGGAACGCGATATTGCAGATTTCTTGGGCACAGAGAGTTGTATTGTGTATGCACAAGCGCTCGGTACCATTGGTTCTGTGATTCCTGCATTTGCAAAGCGTGGTGATGTCCTTGTTGTGGACAAGGGTGTCAATTTTGCCATTCAGAAGGGATTACAAATCTCGCGGTGCACCATCAAATGGTATAACCACAATGACATGGATGATCTCGAGCAAGTCTTGAAGCAAGTCAACAAGGAACAACAAAAGCGAGGACTCACTCGGAGGTTCATCGTGACGGAGGGTATCTTTGAGAATCACGGGGACTTGGTCGATCTCCCACGTATCGTTGCAATGAAGCAGCAGTACAAGTACCGTCTCATTCTCGATGAATCTTGGTCAATCGCAACGATGGGTAAGCATGGTAAAGGTGTCACAGAGCACTACGGTATTGATCCACGTAAAGTCGACATGCTTATTGGTAACTTGACGGGGTCCTTCTGTTCAGGAGGTGGCTTCTGTGCTGCCTCTGCAGAAATTGTCGACCATCAACGCATTTCTGGTGCTTCATATGTGTTCAGTGCTGCACTTCCAGCCATGCTCGCTACGCAAGTCTCAGCGTGCTTGTTGCGAATGAAGCAACAACCACAGCTCTTCACACACCTAGCAGACAATGCAAGGCTTTTCTTGCAGCAAGTCCTGGTGGGTGGTGGTGGTCGTCAAGGTGGTGAGATTTTATGTGAAGCGTGGCCTGGCAGCCCCATGATGCACTTACGGCTAGCGACACCATTGGCAGATGATGAAGAAGAAGTCCGCGTTTTACAGGCCATTGTTGATGAATGTCTTGTCAATGGCGTCTTGGTGACGCGTGCAAAACAAGTCGATCAAGAAGGTGTCAAGGGACTCGGCGAGTGTCGGCCGAGTCTACGCATCTGCGTCAGTGTTGGCCACACGAAGAAGGATCTCGAAAAGGCCGCGAGCGTCATTCGCTCGGCTTTTGCCAAGGTCATCAAGGCGAATCGTTAGAAAGGGCGAAGTTGTTGCTGTTCTCTTCGATGTTTCATAGATTAATTGACGCGTTCCGCAGCGCATCATTTGTATGGACTGACTTCTGCGTTGAGTCGCCACTCTGCAAACTCTGCAGGTGTCATGCGTTTGCCCCAAGTGCCGGTCGCTGCAACGGCAATTTTTGCTGCCTGAGTTTTATCTTGGTTGGCTGACGCGGTCGATGTCGCCGATTGACGGACTTCTTGGGCATCTAATGCAGCCGTAGCACTCGGAAAGCCATTCGTGCTGCGATTCTTCGACTCTGACCTTGCGGAACTCGCAGGTGTGGCATCATTTGAAAGACTTTTTGATGTGGTGGATGGTCTTCCTGGACTAATGAGATCAACAGTCGCCAGTCGTCCTTTTTCAACTTCCCGCTCCGCACGCGTTGCTTTGTGTTGTGAGGAGAGTATACCAACAAGTCGCTTATTCCGTGCACTTGGCTCTTCTGGATCGAAAGTGGAAGGCGGTGGAATGGGAGGTTGATGCCATGGCGGTTTGGGATGCGTATTGACCGCCTCTGAGGCAGATTGATCGGTTCTTACGCATGCAGCGCGATTGCTGTGCGTCTTGTCATCCTGTAGCTTTTCAGGAGCATCGGGTGATTCCAGAAGGTCTGCATCCCAGTCTGCTGCGCCTTTGGCATTGAGAGCTTTCCTTTCCTTTTCCTGAGTAGATGCAGACCAGTGCGAAATATTCAGCCGATCCTGATTGTTGCGACTGCTCTGTACCTGGTCATTACCATGATCAATCCTCGAGTCTCCGGCATTACTCCCTGCGTCTCTCCGCGCCGCGCCTTTGGATTGTATCGTCTTCTGGGGCTTCTCGATATCGAGATTTCCAAGCGCCTGGGCTAACTCATCGGTCTCTGGCAACACAGCGCGTCTGCGCGGTGGTTTATACCGTTCTCGGTCTTCCTCTGGCACAAAACCTGGCCGAATCTTGATTGCCCTACGTGCAGATCCATCCGTTCTTCTAGAAGCGGGTACAACGTTGCCGCCGTCGCCGTCTGTGGTGATGCCAGAGTTGCGAATGGCTTGCTTGCGTGCCGTGGACATGGTGTCTGTACTCAAGCCTTTTCGAGTGTGGTCGTCGCGCGCTTTGCAACAAGAGACATCACATCAGCACACTTCTCGCTGTACCTACAAGACTAAAGGTTAGGCACTCCTATTGATATCAGAACCATGCTTCAAACACTTTCACCACGGGAAGAGACGGCTGTCCACAGACAAATGCAAAAAAATGCAGCAGTTTCCTGCAAGGACATCATCCAGGAGTTTGTCGCCTGTTCACGCGATCGCACCGTGTCCATGGCCTGGGCTTGCCGTACTCAGAGGACAGCGATGGTTGACTGTATGCATCAACGGACCAAGGAAGATGATTTGGCGCAAGCGAGGGAAGATTACCTGAAGGAACGGCAGCGTTCGCGACGAGAGCGTCAAGCAGCCGCTAATCAGAACGATGACTAGATCTGGATCTTTTACAATGCAAGTTTATGCTCGCGATTATCCACTGCAGTATACGTATGGTGCAGCAGAAGTTGCAGGAGCTCCAAATTGCACTTGGCAGGTATGACATCGCGATTAAGAACGTTTGAGTGGCCATCATGCTCGTTGAGAGTATTCTCCAGCGCTGGCTCTAGCGGGTGTGCTTTCCAATTCAAAAATCGATGCTTTGCTACCAACTACCCGAGTCTTCTCGGCTACGATATGGGCCACAAGCCTGCTGCACATGGGTTTCTGCTTACGGACATGTACTGGGTACCGATTTGGTATTGCGCTTCATCGATAGCAATCAACATGCTCACTGGATACCATGCCTTCTCGTCGCAAATACCATGTTTATGGAGACCTAGCAGAGTATTAAGTTCACCAATGAAACCTTCTTTTACGATTAGTGCTATTGCCTCTCAACTTTGGCTGTATGACGCTCTCGAGTCTGCACGTTCCTGGACTCTGCTAAAATGCATATCAGAGCTTGTCAAGTTCTGCTTGGGCGGCTTGTGAAAGCGTTGGCTCAATCCGGTTCCTTCTTCTCCTCCCTATGCACCTGTCTGTGTCTAGGTCTTGAACGTCCCCATCGAAAAATCCAGCTCTACCTGCATGCGATCGCTTGCAGCCTCGAAGCGAAACAAATCTTTGAAGACTGCTGCTTTCGACCGGCAGACCTGAATTTAAAATGCATCAATTCATCCTTTGCCAGACATGCACATTCAAAATGAGTGAGCCATGATCTGTAGTCAAATTAAAGCCCTCTGGAACTCATCGTCTCGCTAGCTATGTAGATGCAATCGCTGCGGCAACCACATCAGCGTCAAGAGTTGGGCGATAAAGTAGACGGTTCACGGGAAAGTTTCCGCAGACCATCCTTACTTTCTCATATTAGGAATCATGCTCAGCATCAGCTACAGACTGTAATCAAGCTCTGGTGATCACAATATATGCCATCTGAGGTATCAAGATGCATATGCAGAGGAAACTATGTATTTAGCATACCTAGGTAATTCAAGACGCGAATGGTTGGAATCAGCCTAGTTTCTGGTGCTTTCAAAGCAAGCGTTCAGGGGATCCATATTGCCGTTTCCATGATGTTATGTCGCTGTACAGGGACTGCTCGGTATCAACCAACGTGCCAAGCGACGGAATCCATTCCCCGTAAGTTTGCTGACTGCAATTGAATCCAGCCGAGTCGACTACACCTGGACTGCCCGGGAACCCTGGCACAAGATGTTGAGTAAGGCGGTAGAGTCGAACTTCCTTGTCACCATAGACGCCGCGTGTTTGTTGATAGTTCAATAGCCAGCCGGGACTGATACTGCTAAGAAATGAGCTCAATTCGACCAAATCACACTTGTGATTGACCCCTGGTAGATGGGGAACTTTCGAAAAGTTGATATATAGATGACACTTACAAGTGCCCATCTCCACATCTCTGTCGTCATGTGCCGCAATGTCTGACTGCAACTCCGTCAAAAAGTCGGCCACGGCTCGACCAGAAGGGTAAGTCTTCATCGTTTCAGACAATGTTGAAAATTGAGCAAACCTAGTATCAAAGTAGGCCAATTCTCCTTGAATATCCAGAAACCTACGTTTGACATACGACTGGCTTTCCCTTGAAGAGTTCCGAGGTGATCGGGTGACTTCCGAAAGATATGAGTAACGTTCTTCTTCGCGACTGCACGCAAATTGGTTCCATGATTGGGATGCGTGAGCTGTCTTTGCCTTCAGCTCATAGAGCTGTTGATGACCAATGGCGTAACCTAGACAGCGCGCCTGGCACTTGATTTCTGAATTCTGTAATTCGATGGGCTCCAGCCGAGTCAAAAGAACAATCGGTTCGTAGCACCTTTCTGAGCTGCTTTGCGCGGAAGGATCAGTGGAAGCTTCGTTCGTGTTGCTCGATTCCCCGGGTTCATAGTTCTTCGACCTTGACTTGGACCCAAAAAACCTTCCCACCTTTTTAGAGAGACCACCAGCTGCTGAGACGATAGCAATAGATGTGACGAGCAAAGGCAACAGTAGCTGCATTGTCGATAGCCTCATTATAAGATGCGTGGTACTGAGTGGAGAGTGGCAGAGAACGAATTAATGGCAGGTGGACAGCTCGCTCTTTAATGTGCAATTCCATCGACAGTAGAGTTTTGATCCATTTGACCCACCAAGATTACACCGTTCATCGCCATGTGACTTACGACCGGGATGAATCAGAAGCCGAGAAAGTCAGCGCATAAACTTGAAGGGTGGACCAAACAGGAAGTCACCCGATGTCGCAAATTTCTCGCCAATTCTGATTTCATCTGGCAGGTCGAAGATACAGGTTACATCGGCAGGTGGAATATGCCGAGGTCTTTTAGAAAATGAGGCCGATTGTGTGAGCATACAACTTCATATGGCCCGGACTGAACATAGATCCCCCAATGTAGCAAGAACTCTCGTAATTACGGTTGCCAACAATTCGCCGAATGCTTCATCAAATTAGTTACGTTGAAGGGTTCAGGAGACGCGAATCGATCTGCACAAATTGCCACATAGCCTCTCAGGGGAGTGAAGAAGTCATTTGACATGCTGTGTGCAGTACGACACGCTTGTGCTGCGAGAGTGCACCAGACCCTATCCCGAGAGCCGAAGCACGTAGCGAAGAAGATCTAATGATGCGTATCAAACGAAGAGAAGTATCTGATGCGCCCAGTATACCAAGCATTACGTGGGTACCATGTTTTGTGTTTGTCAATCGAACGGCAACACACCGAGTGGAACTTGTCCTAGATTAGGAGCATAAATCTGCTCAACCACTGTACTTCCCGAGACTTCTCTTCGTCAGTTCCCTTAATTTCACTAGTTTCGGGCCCGGTAGCATCATCCAAACAGCCAGGAGTGCAACTAGCAGCGCGACGAGGATGGGAGGAATAGCTTTCGGTCCGCGCGAGGTGGCAATGACGCCAACGACAAGTGGAAATATTGCACCGCCCATGGACCCTATCGATGCAATAAGGCCAATACCAGCAACGTGTAGTCGAGGTGGGAGGTAATCTGTAGCAAGTTGAATGATGAGTGGGAATGTTGGTCCAAGAAACAAACCCATGAGAGCAATGCCAATACTTGAGCCTACATAGGTCGGTGCAAGCCAAAAACCCAACATGCAGCAAAAGCCCATCACAGTAAAGAGCTGGCAGCCAAGCCAAGGTCCGACAATATTGGCGACCGGGGTCAGTATAAACCGACCAAGTGTCAAGCCCAGCCAAAATCCAGTGTTGGCGTAGCCTGCAATAGGTTCAGACGCGCCGCGGACTTTCGTCAAAAAAGTGAGAACAAAGCCGCCTGTCGAGATTTCCAAGGCAAGATAGCAGAACATGTAAAAGGCGCCCACGAGACAAAATTTGTTCGTAAGTGCAGCCATGATTGGTGATTTTGGTTGACGCGGCGTGTTCTCTGATCTGTTTTCTGACAAGACGCCCTTTTCCAGATTCTGCTCATCAGAGTCGGATGGCAGCGATTTGGTTGGTAGGGCATCAGCGGACAGGTCTAAGTGGCGTTGCGCGGCAAGCGTATCTTCTGCCGCGCAGTATGCTATCGAATGTTTCCTGAATGCAATAGCAATCATTGCCGTCATGAAGCCAGCAAGTCCGAGCAAGATAGCATACCAACGATACCAAGGCAGACCAGCTGCAATCCATTGCGTCACTGATATGGGAGCGACAGCAGCTCCAAGACCGTAGAATCCATGCAAGCATCCAAGAATGACATTGCTTTCGCGAAAGGATCCCAAAAAGGCGTTCAAAATGGATTCAAAGAAGCCTGCAGCAAAACCAAGTAGGATGTAGCCAAAGACAATGCCTGCAAAGTGCGATGTATTTGCTGTTAAAATCGCAAGGCCCATCATGAAAAGGGCACCACCGGCCAAGACGCCCCACAGTCTGCCCACTTTGGAGAGCACGTAGGTAGAGCCAAGCCCCAACAAACCATAGCCAAGAACTTGACAAAAGAAAATGAGGGATACAACTGTGTAAGACACGCTGTAATCCTTCTGGATGCTAGGCAAGAGAGCACCGGTTGTACCGTCCGACAACCCAAACATGAGAAATGTGAACCATGTTACGATCACTGCCAGCTGGTTGTCCCATGCGGATGGTTTGAGGGAGTCAGGTACAGGGCCTTCAGGACCATTGCTCATGCGTGATGGTGCGACATCTGGATCTGATGTGGCAGAGTACTCGTCAATGGTCGCTTGAATCTTTTTCATAGTGAAATCTGCCTTTCTGCAGACGCAAAGTATTGACGATGGCGTAGATATAGCAAATAGCAATCTTCTCAGGGTGCAACAAGCTCGGCACGGAGAGCAGCAAAAATGTCCGAGATGAAGCTAGTAGCAGCTGGTTACAGCACTGTATGACTGCATCAGGTGACCGTGCTGTAGCTGTTTAAGTCGAAGCGCCTGTATCAGGCGTTGGAGAGTACTTTATAGACCGAGGTCTGCAGCAGGTGGAACCGGAGGACTCCCGAGAAGTTCGCTAATGAAATCCTATCGGGCCGAGCATAATTCAGATGACACCACCCAACAACGCTTTGCTATGTATATTTCTAATTTTCTTGAAGTACAGCTAATACTCAGGAATCCTTAACGACGTCCAAAGATTTCGTATGTGATGAACGTGATTTGATCCAATCATCTACACCCAACCTCCACCTCTCACCAAACTTTACCACCAATATTGTAAACACGCCAGACATTACCAGTAAGGCAGCAGCGATTGTATTCGCCCAACCAACACCGACCGCATCGATGAGCGGTAGAATGACAGCACTAGCTGTGGCTGCAAAGACATAGCGAATGGAGTAATTCGCGCCAACCACTTCTGTTGAGCGTTCTTGCATGCAATCAACACAGTACGTATTCACGCATGTGAACAATACAAGCTGAGCGATACCGTTGAAAAACATGGCAATGACAGGGACCGCAATACCTCCCTTGCGTTGATCAATAGACCAGCCATAGATGAGTGCTGTGCCTGGCAATACGAGCAAGAGCACCCAGATTGCACTGCGTAATCGATCTTCTGGGACGCGTCTACCCCGTATCCGTACCCATTTGCGAACCTCATAGTCTGCGAATCGACCACCGACAAACGTCCCTACCAAATAGCCAAATCCAGGGGCAAGGTTGAAAAGGCCAGAGAGCGCTGGTGAGGTAATACCGAATCGTGGATTGATGACATATCGAATGGGTGTCAGAAGACTATACATCATCCAAAGCACAAAAGAACTAACCAGTCCAACAAGGGCGATGTTTGGGTAGATGAACAGACAAAGGGGTTTGAGAGGATTCACCCAAACAACCACGAAATGGCCTTGCTCCTTCCGCAAGTCATCGTGAATCCGATGATGCGATGTCTCTGGCAATACAAACAAGCACAAGAGGAGCGCAACGCCACCAAGCCCAACAGTAAACCAAAAGACATCAGGCCAAGGTCGCCAATTTATGATGAGTCCCGCAATAAATGGGCCAAGAGCAGGCCCAATGACAGTGCCAGAAAGGTAGTAACCCATGGCCGTGCCACGACTACGCGGTTCATACATGTCTGCAATGATACCTGCACCACAGGCCATCAGCGCCGATCCAAATAGGGCACAAATGCATCGAAAAACCACAAACGTCGCGAGATTCTTGGAAAGTGCAGTACCCATAGAGCCGACTGTGTAACCTACTGCTGCAGCAGTGTAGATGGGTTTGCGGCCATACACTTGTGACATGGGACCCCACCAAAGTGGCGCGATGGCCATACATAGCAAATAGGCTGTGCTCGTAAAGTTGATGACTGTGCCTGTCGTTCCAAACTGTGCTGCGATTTCTGGAACGGCTGAAAATATGCAAGTTGTACTGAATGGTGAGCAAAGCGAACAAAACGCGACCACCGCCGTCAGCATTGTCTTTCTGCGTTTGCTGAAGCGGTTATAGACATCGACATCCTCCGTTGCAGTGGCGATCTTGGCGAGGATGTTCGGCTTGCTTGTTGGATAATGATGCTCCGAGGCATGCGACAGGACATGTTGAATCTCATCACCAAAGAGTTCTGCTGGTGCTGCAGCGGATTGGCGTTGTACGCGTAAGGGAAAACTCATACAGAGATAGCAAGAAAGGCAAGACCTGGTAGAACGCTATAGCGAGGAAGACTGACAACGGACAAGGGCCGCATAAGGGCCCAGTGGGAGTTCCACTTTGCAGATGTAGAAGGAGACCCGGATCTCATCGGATTCGGTACTTGCCATTCAGATGGAGAGGGGCAATTCTACACAGACATCTGCATCTTGATGGCCGGCCATGCCTCATATCCCACCACGACCAAGTCTTCATACTTGAAGTCATCTATATCTCGTGGTTCAGCGGCCGCTTTGATTTCCAACTTCGGGAAAGGTTTGGGTTCCCGCTCCAGCTGAACACGCAGCGCATCAATGTGGTCCTTGTAGATGTGCGCATCACCCATAGTATGAGTCAGCTCGCCGGCATCCATGTCACAGACTTCTGCCACCATGCGGGTCAAGAGCGCATAAGATGCAATATTGAAAGGCACGCCGAGACCCATGTCGCACGACCGCTGGTAAAGCAAACACGACACCTCACCTCGTCCTCGGTCTGTTGCGGTAGCTTTGGGAAACGAAACATAGAATTGGCAAAACATGTGGCAGGGTGGGAGTGCCATCTTGCTAAGATCCGCTGGATTCCAAGCGGACAAGATGATGCGACGATCATACGGGCTCGTCTTAATCTTGCGAATGCACTCAGCGAGCTGATCCACGCCTTGGCCTGTGTAGTCTGTGTGGCAGTCCTTGTACTCTGCACCAAAATGCCGCCATTGGAAGCCGTACACTGGGCCTAGGTCGCCTTCTGCACGCTCTTTCAGGCCAATGCTGTCAAGGTAGGCGCGTGAACCGTTGCCATCCCAGATTTTGACTCCAAGATCAGCGAGAAGCTTGCCATTGGTGCTACCTTTGACGAACCATAGTAATTCATGGAAGATGGCCTTTGTGAAGACCTTCTTGGTTGTCAAGAGCGGGAAAGTACTGTTGCGCAGGGAGAAGCGGAGTTGTGGCGGGGCAAAGAGAGACAGAGTGCCTGTACCTGTTCGATCGGGTCTGTGCTCGCCCCTCTCAAGGATCTCTCTAATGAGATTCAAGTACTGGATCTCTTCATGGGCCATCGATAAAACTTGTTGTGTTTTGTGTCGCGTCGCGTCTTTATGAATTTGGAATCTGGAATTTTGAATTTGATGCGAGGAAGGAAGTAGAGCAGCTAGAGGTTGCAGATAGCGATGCTTGTAGCCATAACTAGCATAAGGCATATCAAGAGAGCGCTGGGTAATATCTTTCGGTAGGATCAGACTCAAAAGCTAATTTTGTGACTGCCACTTCTGCACCCTACGCGACTTCATAACAAAGCAACAGGCGCAAGAACCAAACACACCAGACATTCTACGCCTACAGATGCGCATCGAGTCCCTCGTCATCGACGGATTCAAGTCCTATGCCGTCCGCACAGAGGTGTTCTTTGACGCGACGTTCACAGCCATCACAGGTCTCAATGGATCCGGCAAATCCAACATCCTCGATGCAATTTGCTTCGTCCTTGGTATTACGAATATGACCACCCTACGCGCTCAGAACCTACAAGATCTCATCTATAAACGCGGCCAGGCAGGCATTACCAAGGCGAGTGTGACGATTGTCTTTGCGAACGATGTGGAGAAGACTTCGCCTGTTGGCTTCAGCTCAAAGGATCATCCAACCATCAGTGTGACGCGACAGATTGTCATGGGCGGCACGAGCAAGTACCTGATCGATGGTCGACGTGCGCAACAGCAATCTGTACAAAACCTCTTTCAATCCGTTCAGCTCAACATCAACAATCCCAATTTCCTCATCATGCAAGGACGCATTACAAAAGTCCTCAATATGAAGCCTCTTGAAATCCTGAGTATGATTGAAGAAGCTGCTGGTACGCGCATGTTTGAAGAGCGGAAGGAAAAGGCAATCCGGAATATTGCCAAAAAGGAGGCCAAAGTACAGGAAATCAATGCACTACTTGCTGAAGAGATTGATCCAAAGCTTGATAAACTCCGGCTTGAGAAGCGCGCATGGCTTGAATTTCAGCAAACCCAGACGGACATGGAACGTACATCAAAGCTGGTCGTGGCACACGACTATGATCACTTGACGAGTATGGTTCGAAATGCTGGCGAAGCGCTCCGTTTGCGAACCGATGCTATTGTAGCGCTGGAAGCAGCTCAAACACGCATGAAGCACGAAATGGGCAATATTGAACAGCAAGTCAAAGAAATTCACGCAAAGCGCGACAAGGAAGTTCGCAAAGGTGGTCGTTACGCCAAGCTGGAAGAGGAAGCCAAGGCACTCTCACATGAACTTGTCAGACTCACCACTAATATCGAATTGAAGCAGGAAAGCCTGCGGGAAGACGAAAGTGCAGCCAGCACCGTCAACGCTCAAAAGCAACAGCTGCAAGTTCAGATGGCCGCCAAGCAAGCAGCATACGAAGCAGCGGAAGCCAAGCATGTCGCCCTTCGGACTGCCTTTACAGAAACCGACGGCGAATGCGTAAAGAAGGACGAGCTATTGCAAACGCTTTCGACCGGATTCGCCGCAAAGGAAGGGCAGGATTCTGGCTATCTCGATCTGCTTGCTGATGCTCAAAAGCGAACAGCCCAAGCTGCTACAGAACAAGAACAAGCCAAGCTCAAGATTGCCCATTGCGAAAAGAGCATCAAGGAAGCTGAGCCAAAAGCCAAGCTAGCTGAGCAGCGAAATCGTACTTTGCGCAAGGAGCTCGACGTGTTGCGTCAAGAAGTTTTGGCGCTTGAGAAGAAGCTGTCCAAGCTTGGCATTGAGCCTGGAGCACAGTCGCAGATGCAAACACAACAGCGTGAACTCAAGGCCAATATCAGGCAGATGACTTCTCAGGCCGACACCTTGCGTCGCAAAGTGGCTAATCTCGACTTTTCCTACTCTGACCCCACACCGAATTTTGACAGGTCTAAAGTAAAAGGTCTCGTTGCACAGCTCTTCACGCTAGATCAACAGCATTTTGCCTCGGCTACTGCACTGGAAATATGCGCCGGCGGTCGATTGTACAATGTCGTTGTTGAGAATGAAAAGGTGGGTTCTCTCTTGCTCTCCGGTGGCAAGCTTCGCAAACGCGTAACCATCATTCCGCTCAATAAGATCTCTGCAATGCGTGCTTCTGCCGAGAAGCTCGGTGCCGCGCAGCGGCTTGCTCCGGGTAAGGTTGAGCTGGCTCTATCACTCGTTGGGTATGACGACGAAGTTGCGAAAGCCATGGAATTTGTGTTTGGTACGACACTCATCTGTGCGGATGCAGAAACTGCGAAACGCGTCACGTTCGATCCACAAGTCAAGCTCAAGAGTGTTACCTTGGAAGGCGACGTGTATGATCCATCGGGCACGTTGTCCGGTGGTAGCAAGCCCAACAGTGCAGGCGTTCTCATCACTTTGCAACAACTGAATGAGGTGGGTGCATCGCTGTCAGCTGCGCAACTTCAATTGCAAGAACTTGAAGCGCAATTGGAAAAGGATGCCCAACGCCATGCTTCCGCTGCTGAGCTCACCAATCAACTCGACCTCAAGCACCACGAAGTATCTGTTCGTGAAAAGCAGATTGGTGCGAATTCTGATTCCCGCATACTGACTGAAATCGATGAGCTGCGTACATCCATTCAAGCATTTCAGTCCACCATTGGAACTGCAAAGGAGGCGCAAGCGATTGCTAAGCGCGATGTCGAGCAAGTCGAGCGTGATATGGCAGAATTCAAGAGCAACAAGGGCGGCAAGCTCTCTGCACTCAAGAAGGAAGTTGAGGCATTGCGCAAGACCGCAGCGTCCCAAAGTGTCGCAGCGAAAGCCGCTGCCAAGGCTTATCAAGCACTGCAATTGGAGCAAGAGCAGTTAGCGAGTGAAGCAGAGGCTGCACAGGAGCAATTGTCAGAAATGAGGGCTTCCTTGGCGCAGCATGAAGAAGAACTGGCAACGCTTGCGCAGACACGAAGGGAAGTTTCGGATCGACATGATGTGCTAGTTGCGAAGCTTTCCGATGAGCGTAGTCGACTCACAGCGTTCGATGCAGAGTTGGAAGAGCTCAACAAGACGAGAGAGTTCAAAGTTGCCGCTGTTGCGCAAGCTGGTTTGGATTGCGCCAAGCAGAAGCATCAATTGGATGAATTCAAGAAGGAGAATGGTCAGATGGAGCAGCGGTTGCAAAAGTTGCTTGCAGAGCAGACTTGGATCGCGGAGTGCGTGGATGACTTTGGCAAGCCTGGCGGTATGTTTGATTACCGTTCAGCCGACCTCAAGGCAACGCGCGAGCACTTGAAGACCTTGACGGAACGGTTCACTGCCATGCGAAAGCGTGTAAATGCAAAGGTAATGAACATGATTGAGGGTGTTGAGAAAAAGGAGACAAGCCTGAAGCAGATGGTGCGCACCATTCACAAGGACAAGCTCAAAATTGAAGAGACAATCGTTTCTCTTGAAGCGTACAAGGTTAAGGCACTCGATGAGACTTGGCAAAAGGTAACGGTCGACTTTGGCAACATTTTTGGTGAGCTTCTGCCGGGCAATACTGCAAAGCTGGTACCACTAGAAGGCAGAGACGTCACTGCTGGTCTCGAAGTGAAGGTCTGTTTAGGCAAAGTCTGGAAACAGTCGTTGACTGAATTGTCTGGTGGTCAACGATCTCTCATCGCCCTTTCACTTATCATGTCCTTGTTGCAGTACAAGCCGGCACCAATGTACATCCTCGACGAAGTGGATGCTGCGCTCGATCTCAGTCACACCCAAAATATCGGTGCGCTGATCAAGTCTCGCTTCAAGGGCTCACAATTCATTGTTGTTTCTCTCAAAGAGGGCATGTTTACCAATGCCAACCGCATCTTCCGGACCAAGTTCGTCGACAACACGTCGGTTGTATATATCAGCAATCAGTAGTCTTTAGCATGTATATCGCGGCCTATGAGGTCGACACCCAATGCATTGAGTCTTCGTGAATGTTGATTTTCGAAGCAATGAACGCCGTACTCGCCTTGAATGCGTCGCCCTTGTTCACGATCCACAAAGGGAACGCCTTCGCCTGTGACGCCAGCTTGCCAAAAGACAAGACATTCACACAGACCTTCGTGAATGACCTTAGTTGAGTCCCATTGATTCAAATTATTCATGTGAGGGATACTGTCGGTAGTATTGAATTTGCCAGGTAAGAGGCCCCTGAAGCCGCTTTCGATGAAGGACAGGGCTGTGTCGTCTGGCAGAAGAAACGAGGTCGGAAAGCGATACCAATCTGAGCCCAAGCAGTATTCCTTACCAGGTGGCAACCTTGGGAAGAGCAAGAGTGGGGCGCGATATGAGAGCGTAACATCAGTGATGCGATAGATGCTCACCAGTGCACTCAGCACAACAACAAAGAGCTTCATCGTCCTAGGTAGAAGATTTTGCGGTAAGCGAAGCTGGTCTGTCATCAAATCTGTGATGCGTTGGGTGAAATGGATGAGCAGCTCCAAAGAGATGCTTGCAGAGAGAACAAGCGCTGGGTAGGCTGGATACATGAAGCGCTCCTCTTTGTGTGGCTGCAGTGTGAAGACGCTGAACCAAAGTGCAAATCCTGCAGTACATTGTATGTAGAATTTGTTTCTCGACAGAAGGGAAAGTGGCAGACCCAAGAGTGCCAGGGGAAACAACAGGTTGAAGTTGAGAAGCAGATTTTTGAAGTAATAACTCCAAGCTTCTACCCCAAACAAATCAGGTCCTTGCTGAAAGACGTTGTAGAGAATAATATTGAGAGGAACAACGACCCAGCGACTGTAAAAGAAGTAGTCGATGACGGTGGCGATCAACAGTATCTGGAGAGAAATGATTGTGCCTCGCACGTAGCTGTAGACTGGCTTCACAAGGTTGATTAAAACCAGGGGAATGAACAGCAAGATACTGAAAGGCCAGCCAATGATGACTCCAAGAGCAAATATCGCCGTTGAGAAAGTGTGATGCTGCCGCAAAAACAAATCGAGGCCGAGTGTGCAAGTGTATAGCGTAAATGTGCTCGGCAGTAATGCCGTACTTGCAGTGAACATGCCCGCACTTGTCAAAAGTCCTGCGAGTGTCAGAAGGCCGAGTTCTCCATTCTCTCTAGAGATGGTCATGACAAGAGAAGCCTCAATAAAAGCACTGACGGCACCCAAGATGCAACGCAGCAAGTAAAACTGCTGCTCCCGCGAGAGGATATCTTTGAGCGGATAAAGCGGCAATGCATGCAAGCAAATATAAGTCCAAGAGCGTATAGCATAGACTGGTGAGTACTCCCACGTTTGGAAGCCTGTTCCATGCAAGAGGAAGTGGAGTGGCTCCCAATAATTGTACGTTTCATCCGTGTCGTGGATGATGTTATGCTGGGCACTCAAAAGTCGGGGAATGAGCAAGAGCGCCAGTACGAGCAAATAGCTCAGATGCAGTTTCCTTGGAGCTGATTTGGCTTCATACTCTATTATACGAGCCATGAGTTGATAGCCGTGAGCAATACTGATTTACTGCCAGCTGCAGATATATATCTAGGCATGTCAGGGCAAGGGTTGAAATTGATAAAAATGATCTAACAGTCACAAGTGGCCGTATATGAAAAGGTAAAGAGGTAACTAAAAGAGGGCAGCGATAGCCATGGGCAGAAGTAACAAAGTCCATGCAAACGGACTAACTGTCGAGGCCGACGAAGAATCAGGCAGTCTAGGAAGACCAGAAGGCTCAGAGGGGGCCAGTCCAGGTAGTGTCGAGTCTGCAACTGGAAGGCCAGTTGTATCGGGGTCTTCGGGGTCAGTAGGACCAGTTGTCATGCTTGCTTCGCCACCAGTGGCAAGCGAGACGCCACTCGAAGAAGACCAGCTAGTAGAAGTGGTAGTCGTGGTCGTTGAGGCAGACCAGTAGGAGAAAGTAGTAGTCTGGTGAGACTCAGCTGTGATGGTCGTACTGGTGGAGCTTCCGCCAGTAATTGCTGCGACGACGGCTGGAGGAGCCGAGGCAGGCACAGTGACTGAGAGCTTGGGAGGCTGCGCAACAGTTGTGATGTTTGTAGCCTGGCAATTTGCAGGAGCCTGACCCGGGTAGGCGTGAATCTCCATATCATCCGTTCCAGTAGAGCAATAGTAGAAGCTGAAGCCCGATAAAGTAACCACATTCGTCGTTATGGAGAATCCAACAACCATGTGAATGTCGTAGTTGACGTTCATCGATTCAATGATAGTGAGCACACCACCAGCCTTGAACACAACAAGCACTGTGCTACCAGTAGACCAAATTGCACCATGGCCTGAGGAGACAACAGCGCAAGTTTTGCCAGGAACAGTGACGTCTGGAACCTCAGGACTATCGCTGGCTTGCGGGTTTGAGGCAGCGGAGGGATTGGTAGGAGATAGAACAGAACCTCCGAGTACAGATGTAGGGGTAGATTCGGCTGGCGAACCAACAGTGCCAGTAGTGTTGTGTGCGGTGACAGTACCAACTGTACCAGTGCTGACAGTACCGTCTGACTGATCACCATCGTCACCATTGATACCATTCGAAGTGCCGCCGCCTCCATTCTTGCCATCTTCGTTGCCGTTGTTGCCCACGCCCTTGCCTTTTGTCTTCTCAGTCTTGGGTTTGACATAGGGGACCTTGCAAACACCAGTCTTTTGGCCAGGCTTGTCGGTGGGCAGCTGGTGCCTGCACGTTTGAGTCTTGGGCTTTTTGGTGGGTGGCTTCACGTAGTTGCCGTGCTCGTTTGGCTTGGCCTTCGTTGGAGCAATACATTTACCGGAGGCATCATCCTTGCCAATGACCTGCGTGATGCTGTTGATGGTCACTGAGAGGGAAAACTGCAAGGTTTGAGAAACGGTTGTGGTGGGTTCATTGCAGTTGTCGCAGGAGAGGGCCCCTCCTGCTAGTAAAGAGAGTAGTGAGAGAGTGGCTGATCGCATCTTTGTCTTGAGCAGATGTAGTTAAGATAAATTACTCTAGACGTGTTGCTGGTTGAAGGTAGGAGCATTTCAATGAGGAGCGGCTTCTTATAGCGCTGCCAGTCTGGTGGGAATGGCAGATAGGTTCATTCGACTAAGAATAGCGTCAACATGTTGACAAGCAACACAACACACATTGTTCACATTGCTTGCGAGCAAGGCGGTGAAGTGTGCCATCTATCCATGTGCCTCGCGGAGCACGACAAATAAGGAGCAGTATGCAGCATGTGTAGGCTACAAACAATCATGGTTTGTCGCAAGCCTCATGTGGGATAATGTTGTAGGTCAGCTATTTTTCTCCTGAGCTATTATAGGCACATCATTTGTGCTGTTACAGGCAGAGCATGGTAAAGAGCAAGAAGCATGCCACAGGTTAGGCCGAGCAATGGCGCCATGATATGTAGCTTTGGTGGTTACTTGTTCGAGTGTGTTACAAGAGTGTGTAGTTGAAATAGCGAGAGAGTAAATTCTCGCAACAAAGTCCCAATTTTGCAAGCACTCAGGGGCAAATGAGGTTGATCTACGGGGGAACGCGACGTCTCAAATCAACGCAAGGCCCAATACAGAAAGACTCATGGCACCTGCCAGGAGAGCCGTCATCGACAGGCTGCTGCTTGAACCAGGGATGATTGAACGCGAGATGCCTTGCATGCCAGACCTGCTCGATGCCGCAGCCAAGGTGCTCTGAACGCCCATGGCGCCTGAGCCTGAGCCGGAAGCGCCTGAGGCTGCAGCGAGTGAGCCTCCATTCATACCGCCTGCAGCACCGGAACCAGAGGCAGCAGCCAGTGAGCCCATCGCAACAGCTGCACCAGCCGTAGTAGTTGCACCACTGCCAGCATTACCAACAGCAGCAGCTCCTGCAACAGCAGCACCTCCAGCAACTGCACCGCCTACCGCAGCGCCAGTGCCAGAGCCAGATCCGCCAGCAGCGGCCGTGGTTGTTTGCTGAGCATTGGCGCCTGCTGCAAGACCGTTTGTTGCAGCAACAACGTTACCAGCTCCAGCAGCACCGGCACTATGCATGTTAGCTCGGATGCTCAGCCAAATGATTGAGGGCCTACCCAGTCGTGGTTGCGAGCAGATTGGCCGGGGAAGAACCAGAAGCCCTTCTTGCAGCGTATGCAGCACACGCAGCACCGTTCAAGCTAGAGGTAGTGGCAACATCTTGAGCATTGCATGAGGACAAGACACAAGGTGTGACGGCTGCATTGAAGGCAGGTGTACAAACACAACCAAAGTCGAGTTCGCTAGCGCAGTTGAATCTGGAGAGTTGGGCCTTGACGCAAGTGTCTGCACAAGCAGGAAGCGCTTGAGCAGTGACTTGTGAGGCTGCTGCGAGCAGGAGTGTAAGGAAAGTGGTCTGCATAGTGGATGCTGATATTTGAGGGAAGAGGTGAACAAAGTGCAGGGATGCAGCTACAGCTTATATGGTGCAGAGCCTGTTCTGGCTGCCCCTCACTTTCATCACCGTGTGCTGGCCATGGCTTTGGCCGTCTTCCGCTCTGACAGCCCTTGGCCCTTTTTCCCCAATTGGCCTGGGCGCGCTTTGACAGGTGCAGCCGTTGGACAGCGCGCACTCTTGTCATTGGCTCATCTGCCAACGTCAATTACGTAGAGTCAGCTGCCAACTCTACTTCTACGCAGTCCCCGGCCCAAGGAAAGTACATACAATCAAGCTGTACTTTAGATAGCTATTATGCACTCAGCTCAGCGCAGGCGTTTATCTTATGGCAGCACCGAACATGATCCACCGGCTCGAGCTCATGGCAAACGACGGTTCCAGCAGATGGGCGGGGTCAGCTGACACGTGTGTTGCGGCTGGGCACTGCGGCTGGAGAATATCTCACGCTTGAATTTCGAAAAATGTTGAACGCCGACGAGAGGCAAAGAGCAGTAAGCTACCGCTTATAGCTCGTGTGTACAGGCAGTCAATCATGTCTGGGAAGAGGAAAATGGCGCGACAGGCAGGCAGGGCGACTGCTCCTCATCCAGCCGCTTCTTCTAGTATGGCTGAGAGTCGCAAGGCTCCGAAGCGGAAATCACAGAATAAGTCACAGTACCGTGCGCAGAATGCATTCAATCTTGCAGCGCAGAACGATGATGATGGAGAAGAGGGCGATTCAGATCAAGGACAAGTGAAGGAGGGCGATGACGAGGAAATTGACTCTGATGATGCGTTTGAGTCTGGCGATGAAGAGCGCTTCAGTTCCTTTAAATTTACCGGTTCACTCAAGAAGAATGGAACGCCCAAGTCTGTCCTTGACAAGAAGCTCCAAAGGGAGGTGGAAGCAAAAAACAGCAAGTCAAAGAATGTCTCATTTGCGCGGCGAGAGATTGACCTGAATGAAGACTCAGATGATGCGCCCAAGGCTGCATCCGAGGAAAGCGAGCCTGAAGAGGATGACAAGGAGACATCAGAGGAGGATTCAGAAGCTTCAGCGTCCGACTTTGAAGAAGACGATGGACAAGACCTCATGGATCTTTCTGAAATGCTGGGTGGGCCAAAGGCGGAAGCACCAGAGTCTGAGTCTGAGGAGGACATGGCTCCTAGTAGTCTCGGACTGGACGAGATTCCCTATAAATCAATGCCAGACTCTGAAGACTCTGAAATGGATTCCGCCGATGTCTCTAGTGAGAGCCCAAGCGGAGACGAGGGCGACGAGGAAGCTCTTGAAAGCTTCATTCAACAACTCGACGCTCGCAAACGGCAAAATGAAGACACGGAAGCACCCAAGAAGCGCGTCAAACGCGATCTAACGGAGGTAAATGAGGCCAATACCGCTTCAGAACATAACGCAACCACCACCAACAAGCTGACCATGGATGATTTACTGGCTGGTATGAGCAATAAACAAGCAGTAGTACTTGGAAAAGGTGAAACACTACAAGCGCCCCTCGCAAAACCCATTCAAGACCGCATTGATCGCTCAGCTGCATATGACACCGTGAAAGATCAGATTACACAGTGGCAACCAGCAGTACGTCAATTGCGTGAAGCACCAGTCCTCAAGTTTCCCCTTCAAGAGCCTGCAAAACCTGTCAGCAGCACCAATACACTCGCAGCAGAATTCAAGCCATCCAACAACTTAGAGCATGAAATCGAGTCCATCCTCAAGGAGAGTGGCATGCGTTCCGAGAAGCAAGTGGCTGCGTTTGAAGATTTGGCCATGGCATCACTGTCGGTTGAAGAAGTGGCAGCCCGGCGTGCTGAACTTGCCATCATGCGAGACTTGATGTTTCGACAGGAAATCAAAGCGAAGCGACAATCCAAGATCAAGTCAAAGTCATATCGTCGCATACAGCGTAAGGAGAGGGAAAAGCTTGCTGCTACGCAAGAGACGGATGGGCGTCAAGTGGAAGAAGAGAGGGCCAGAGAACGAATGGAGTTGCGGCATCGCAACACAGGTGCTTGGGCGCAGAAGATGCTTGGCCGTGCAAATCATGGCGAAGGCAGTCGACAGGCTATTACTGCGCAGCTCCAGCGTGGAGAAGATTTGGAGCGCAAAATTCGTGGAGACGATGAGGATGTCTCTGAGGAAGATCAAGCTGATGATGCAGAAGAAGAAGCATTGCCAAACAAGGGTGTTTTTGCAATGAAGTTTATGCGTGATGCAGATGCGCGCGAAGCACGAGACTTGGAGGCAGAGGATGAAGAGGAGGTCGAAGGCCTGGTTGAAAGAAATGCTGGTCGTCGACGCTTTGCTCCTGCAGCTCAAGCAACACAAGAGGAATCGCAGGAAGAGCTAACAGACAACGATGCTGATGCGTCCGAGAGACTGCATATGGTTGAGGGACGGAGCAAGCCAACTCCACAATCCCACAAATTACTAGAGCATGAAACAGATGATGTTGAGAACCCCTGGCTCACAGCAACGCCTCGCAGAGACAAGTCACATATCAGTGCAAAGGATGACGATGCATCCCACAAGTTTGCAGTTAAGTTGGCCAAGGCTAAAAAGGCCACGAAAGCGCCAAAGCATGCAGGCAACATGAAGCCAGCGCTCGACATGACAAAAGTTTTGACCATTGCAGATGATGCTCAACCTGCATTGCAGCAAGATCTCGTTGCGCAAGCCTTTGCCGGTGATGACGTTGTTGCTCAATTTGCAGCTGAGAAGGAAGCTGCAGAACAGGCAGATGCGCCGCAAGAAGTTGACGAGACGTTGCCTGGTTGGGGATCTTGGACAGGCGCTGACATTAAGCGAAAGCCCAAGAAGCGCTTCATTCGCAAAGTGCAGGGACTGGATGTGGATGCACGCAAGGATAAGGGACTGGCGCATGTTGTGATCAATGAGAAGCGAATGAAATTGGCAAAACCATTCATGACGGCTGCAGTGCCTTTCCCGTACGCCACAAAGGAGCAGTACGAGCGGTCGTTACAGATGCCCTTGGGTAAGGAATGGGCTACGAGAAGCACTTTCCAGAGGACTACGATGCCCAAGGTGGTGGTTAAGCAAGGAGCTGTTATTGCCCCGATGCAACGGCCTTTTGCATAGATACAGCAAGCCTAGGTATTGTGTTTCACTGAATTTGTAGCTAAGCATTCAGATGGCATAATGTGTCCGTGAGAACTTGGCGCTTTTTCTTGCAACCAGCTTGGAAGCATTGATTGAGCAACCATCGCAGTGTATAGATGCCGCGGAAGAAGTCAGCAGCCAAAAAGGCGCAAGCGATACCAAAGTCGCCTGAGCCAGAGGTCAAGGAGACTGTGCTTTTTGACCAAGATGAAGCAGAGGATGAGGAAGGATTCACTATCAACGCTGAATTCGCACGTCGCTATGAACATAATAAGAAGCGTGAGGACTTGCATCGCTTGCAAGAAAAGTACAAGGCAGAAGGAAGTGAGGACAGTGACAGTGAGACGGAGGACTCGGATGGCGAGCTCAATACACCGCAAATCGATGCGACCATCTTGAAAGTTCTCAGCAAGATTCGGAGAAAGGATGCAGATGTGTACAAGAGTGACGTCCAGTTCTATGACGAACCAACAGAGAGCTCATCAAAGTCAAAGGCCAAGGAGGCCAAGCCAGTGACCATTGCTGATTTACACAGGCAAACGCTCTTGACAGGTCAAGGCAATGCTGAACATGATGGCCAGGATTCAGACGACGAGATTCCGACGCATGTGCAAGAGCAAGCAGAACTCCGAGCTGCTTTCAAAACCAAGGAAAACCAAGCCGACAGCGACGATGAAGTGCTGGTACGGCGAAAGAAGACAAGCGATGAAGTGGAGGACGAGGACAAGGCGTACAAGGATTTCTTGGCAGAACAGCTTGCTGAGACCGGCGATGCAGATGTGCTGCAGAAGCTCGCTGGTAGTGATGCTGAGGAAGGTGAAGCCTTCTTGATGGACTATGTCTTGAATCGCGGCTGGCTCGACAAGGATGCTCAAAAGCGTCCAGATTACAGAAATATCGTTGGCGATGAGAGTGAAAGCGAAAGCGATTTTGAGGAAAAGGCTGAACAATTCGAGACGGCGTACAATTTCAGGTATGAGGAGCCGGGTGCGCTCGAGCTAGCATCACACCCGCGAGACGTTCCAAGTTTGCGTCGCAAGGAGGAGAAGCGCAAGAAGGAGCGAGAGAGCAAGCTGGCAAAGCAGGGCAAGCAGAAGACGGAACGCGAGGAAGAGCTCAATCGCTTACGTAACTTGAAGCGACAAGAACTGGAGGATAAGATTGCGCAGATTGAGCAAGTCACAGGCACCAAGATGGATTTCGCTTTGGAGGACCTTGAGGCCGATTTTGATGCCGACGACTGGGACAAGCGGCTTATGAGCAAGTTTGACGAAACATATTACAACGAAAAAGATGCAGAGAAGCCAACGTGGGACGACGAGATTGAGCTGGACGATCTGGGCATTCCTGAGGATGAGCACGCAGATCAACAAGACACGGAAGACGTGCCAGCGTCAAACAAGCAAGGAACCCTCACACATCGGGAACGCAGAGAGCGGGCTGCGAAAATTGATACACTCGTGGACAAGGCGATAGGCCCTGTCAATCCGCTGGGAGACGGCACAGTTTTCAAGTACCGCGAAACGGCTCCAGAGACCTTTGGCTTGAGTATCGAAGACATCTTGTTTGCTGACGACAAAGATCTGAATGAGTATGCGGGACTCAAGAAGCTGGCTGCCTTTAGAGATCAGGAGAAGCGCGAAAGGGACCACAAAAAGCTTGGTGCAAAGAAGCGAGTCAAGCGCTTTCAGAAACAACTCTGGGAGGATAGCAAGTGGGCATCACGTGAGGCAGCGCTTGGAGAGAAGAAGGAGAGTAAAAAGCGGAAGCGTAACGACTAGGCTGCTCTAGCGTCTCACAGCAACTGTTGCAAAAGGTGAAATGTCGCGTATGATGGGGGACTCTGCAAAGTCATCGTTCTCATAATGATGCGTCTTCTTTAGCAAGTCCGAGCAGTTGTCTGGAATCACATACTCCTTCTCGTTCAACAGATTGAACTCCCTTGCTACAGCTTTGTACTGTAGTGCTCGACTTTCGACGTTTGCGTACAAATCTGGATGGTGGAAGTAGGCATGCGCATAGATGCGGTAGCAGCGACGCACCATAGTAGCCAAGATTGCAATACGTTCAGGCGAATCTGCCATCCTCTTAGGAAAGTGCTTTGGGTCCACCAGCATGAGTGAAGCTCTATCAAGCGTATGCATCGTGTAGCTGTTTGCTGTGCATAGTACGGGAGCATCATGGTGCACTGCGCAGACATATTCAAACGAACCAGTATGCATGTCTGTGCATGTACAATGGTAGAAGAGCGAGACGACAAGCGTGTTGAGCTCCATCAAGAGGATTCGAACAGACTCAAAAAGGTTTACTGCTGTTTGCCGCTGTACACTGCTGCTTGCCTCATGATTCATGCTGAATGGAAGTCACTTGTCAGTGGCTGTTGTTGTGGATGTCCTCTAGTGAACGTGTTTATGCCAGCCTTGCTGGCCCTTGGTGCATCTGGCTGAGCTTGCAGCAGCTGCCAGGGGTGCGATTGTGTGTTTTTCTAGCGTGCAAGGAGAGAAGCTTTCGAAGTCATCCACATGCTTCTACACTACTCAGCTGGATGACATGAACAAGAGTCTCCGCAACGACACGAACTGGCAGACAATACCCATGCCTGTGTACGCCAAAATTGTCAAGAACTGCCGGCACCTGTCAATATTCGGGAGGACACGTGTGATGAACGCATCGCGTCGAATCTGCTGGCGCGGATGTCGGATAGAATTGTTAAGACCCTGCTTGTGCACCTGGGAGACTGTCGGCAAGCAAGAGCGACTGTGCATTTGAGGTCAATCAACTACATACGTCGCATGGCAGAGCAACAGGGGGACACTAGATGAGTCGTGGATCCTCTTTGCCCTTCGAGGCCGATATGATTGGCCAGCCGCCGATGCCGCCGTTTCTACACCGAGAAAGCTCGAGTCTTAGTGCAGTATTTGCCAGCGGCCCTCGAAGAGCGCCTCTGGAGCTTGAGTCTTCCTTTCCAGACTATTCAGAAGTCACCCTTTTGTACGCCGCGAATCACCTATACGGGATACGCGCACGACACAAGTTGCGCGATGTCAGAGTCTTTATCAAGGCCGTCTTGCATCTGCATCATCTAGACGCAGTGACGCGGATCAGGCACGGTCAGTCAGACCACACCATGAATCCTGCTAACTATAGAATGGTACTGTCAAACACTAATTAATGATTTGCCTAATGTCGGCAAACCACACGCGATGGAGCCTTGTAATAATGGGCATGGTCTCATGCTGGTCTTCTTTGATGGTGGCGAACAATTCTCTTACGAATACTTTGAGCGCGACATCACTCAGGTGGACATGTTGTGTGCCAATCTGACAGCACATGAGCCGAGGCCTCTCGATGTGGGAACATTTCTATCTTTTGCCATCGACATTGCCACTATCCTAAGCAGTTTACACGCAAAGGGTATCACACATGGCAATATTTCGCCATTCAGCCTTGGAGTGGATCAGGAATACACTGGTATGATCTTTGACATGACTTGCTCTTCGCAGCTTGAGCACGAGGACACCTCACAGGCACACATCACCGCTCAGCATTTGCCCTTCATTTCACCGGAAGCCTCTGGTCGCATCAATCGATCGACTGATTATCGCAGCGACTTTTACTCACTCGGGGCGACATTCTACTTTCTACTGACCGCGCGATGCCCATTCATGTCTGAGAATGCACCGGAGCTCATCTATAAGCACATTGCGCAACTTGCGATCGAGCCACATAACATCAACACGAGTATTCCACCCATCATCTCCGACATTGTCATGAAATTGCTGGCAAAGACGCCAGAGGATCGATACCAGACTGCGGCGGGTCTACTCAGCGACCTTGTCATGCTTAAAGATTGGGATCACTCAGATCTCGAGACTGCAGATTTTGAGCTTGGCCATGCAGATTCAGCATCGCAATTTACCATTCCCCAAAAACTATTCGGCAGAGATGCGGACGTTCAACGACTTCTCAGTTGCTTCGAAGCAGTTAAAGGAGGCGGTGCCAATGTTGTCATCGTCAAAGGCTTCTCAGGCACCGGTAAAAGCTCACTTGTCAACGAGATTCACCGCCCAGTAATGAAGGCAAATTCCTTTTATGCATCTGGAAAGTTTGACCAATATAAGCGCGGTCTGCCATTCTTTTGTCTGATACAAGTAGCCTCCGAGTTGGTGCGTCAGGTGATTGCTCAGCCAGAGGCACAGCTCGAGTCATGGAAAAACCTCATCATGGAAGCACTTAGCCTAGATGCCCTGTCTATGTTTGAGGTCCTTCCGGAGCTTTATTCTCTCTTCAAACGGGAAGTTAAGCTTCCTGACCTGGCAGATCTTGGTCCGGCTGGAAGGGAACAACGGTTTATTGGCGTCTTTTTGCGTTTCCTCTTGGTTTTTGGCCGGAGAGGCAGTCCGCTTGTACTCTTCCTTGATGATGTTCAATGGAGTTCTTCAAACGAGCTGAATTTACTTGCACAAATCGCCATTGCAGCTGCGACGGATCAACAGCACAGCTTATCACTCTTCATTGCGTACCGTGACAATGAGGTTTCCGAGGGCCATCACGCATTGCAGATGCTCCAGACGATGGAGGCCGAGAAGGTTCCCATTTTCGTGCTCGAGATTGGCAACATGTCCTATGCTGCTGTTCGCGAAATGGTTTCTGCAACCTTGAAACTACCAGTAGACGCGGACAACCCAGAGCTTGAGACCTTGGTCAAGCTTGTTGTTGCACAAACTGATGGTAATGCATTCTTTGTTGGACAGCTCCTGAAAGACTTGCATGCCCGTGGACGTCTGTTTTTTGATTTTGACACCAAGCAGTGGCGCTTCCACTTGGGCGCTATAATGCAAGAAGAATTGCCAGTCAATGTAGTCGATTTGCTTGTAAGACAAATTCGCGACCTTGGGACACGAACGACGCGCATTTTACAGCTGGCGGCAAGTATTGGTTCAAATCGCTTCTCATTACTACTTTTGTCTGTCGTCGCTCAACAACGCGTGGCAGAGACGTCAAGAGACATGTGGGACGCTCTGCAAGCTGGACTCGTTGTGCCTGTCAACAGTATGTACAAGCGTCCGCTAGCTCTCGCAGACTTTGACGCTGAAGCAGCAGACTCGGATGACTCACTGGATGCTGTCTTTCGCTTTCTGCATGATCGTGTGCAGCAGGCGGCATATCAACTTTTGCCAGACGTTGACCGGCCACAGACCCATTTAGACATTGGCATGCGCTTGCATGCACACTTTTCTGCTAGGGATGAAGTGGATGCGAATCTCTTTGAAATCGTCAATCAAATCAACCGTGGGCTCCTTATGCTGCGAGAAGAGCAGAAAACGTTTGTCATTGAGCTCAATATGCGTGCTGGACAGCGAGCACTCCACTCAACTGCCTTTGAAGCTGCTCTTAGCTATCTCGAAATTTGTAAAGAGCTTGTTCCTCTGTCATGGTGGGAAGAAAATGCAGCACAGATGCTGGACATTCAGCTTGCATACGTGGATGCCATGTACGCTTCACATGACTACGAGCGTGCAGTAGAGGCTCTTCGAGATATCTCCTCAAAGGTGCAAGGTAACAGCCGGCGTGCGCGCATCCTTCATCGTCTGGTTAATGTCTACATGGGCTTGGACCAGCTGCAACCTGCAATCGATGTTGGTGTTGAAGCGCTAAAACTTTTGGGTGTTCATGTGCCCATGTCGAGTGCGAAGGCCTCCGCCATGCTGGAGGAGTTGTCGCCGAAGCTTGACTTGTCTCTTGAAAATATCGATCAAATTGCAGACATGCCAGAATGTACACAGCCGGATGTTCTTCTAACTCAGACACTGATGGCTGCTGTCTTGCTACCAATATATTTGTCCCGACCGGAACTCTTACAATGCTTGTGTGCGATTGCGCTAGATCTGACACTCAAGGACGGCACGATTGCAGAATCTGCTGCGTATCCCATTCTCATGTACGGTGTCACAATCACGTTTGCTGAGATGTCTGCCAAAACACGCGCCCAGGGTTATCATTTTGGACAAGCGTCCGTCAAGGTTGTTGACCGTTCAACAGCCGTTGCCGTCTCCTCGATTGCACCGAAAGTCTACAAGGTCTTCTCTTCACATATCAGCTGGTGGAATGAACCAACGAGAGCATGCTTGGTTTACTTCAATTCTGCAATCTCTACAGGTCTTCAAACATTTGATGTGGAATACACTTGTTACGCTTGGACGGAATCTTGCACATATGCATTTTGGGCTGGTGAGCCGCTGCCAAGCGTTGTGAAACGCATGTCAACCTATATGCCATTGATCTTGCGTTACAAGCAGCGAGCCGGCATCTGGTACATGGCGATACAATTGCAAGCCTATGTCAATTACATGTCCGAAACAGCAGATTGCTTCGATATCGAAGGCGAACACTTCTCCACCAAGGATGAGATAGAAGCGCTGATTGAAACAAATTCACACCCACAAATCTTCGTGTTGTATCTTTACAAGCTCATGACGGCAACCTACTTTCATGCCCCTCTTGAATCTGCGATTGAGCAATCCAATGAGCTGGAAAAATATGCCTATGGTACGCAAGGCGTGTGCTACATTGCGAAATGGTCATTTCTCTTGTGCTCGTCTTTGGTTCGCTGGTACACGACCTTGACGCCAACTTTGCTCGCACTCTTCGATTCGCACCTCTCAAGACTGCGGCATTACACAACTGGAGTCAGTAGCACTTTCCAACATCAACTTCTGTTTATCGAAGCCGAGCTCTTGCGGTATGAGGGACGTGATCTTGATGCACTCGAGAAGTGGGAGTCTGCCTATGAGGCTGCACTAGAAGTCGGTAATGTGCATGAGGCGGCGCATATTGCTGAGCGCTTGTGGCGTTGGCTCGAGGTCAAAAACAAGAAGATTGCCCTGCGACATCTCTACAACGCCTATGACGGGTTCCGTGTAGCAGGTTTCCGAGCGAAAACACACCATCTTGAATCGCTTTATCCCGACTTATTCACAGCTGACACAAAGGAACGAAATATTGATCATCTTGAGCCTTTCCGCCATGTCAATATGCAGTATAATCGCGATGGGACACTTGGAAAGGTGGACCCAGAAGCCATGTCTGTTGGACAGGTGAACCCAAGCGAGCGTAGTCTCGGCGAAAGTCAGGACAGTGTTCATAATAGACCTGTCATTTTTGCTCGCCCTTCAACCGCAGAGAGCAGCAGTTTGAGCGCACCAGGAGGGCAGAAGTCTGGTAGTGCTCAATCGCAAATGTCCAGGCGAATTACACATTCGACTCAAACAAGGTCGACAAAGATGTCCGAAGCAGGCGGTGACTCGCATCGACGACCAGCTGACATGGCTGAATTCGATTTTGATGTCGCCCTCAGGGCTAGTGTCCTCATTTCTGATGTCTTGCAAGTCTCAGAGGTTTTGACTCGTTTGGTCGAGTCGGTGCTGACAAATGCGGGAGCCGATTATGGTGCCTTACTCTTGGTTGATAACGGTAGCCTTTACCTCGAAGCGCGTGGTCAAGGTATGGCTAGCAGTTCCAAGGTCGACATCATTGAGCATGAACCGCTGCAGCTGCACTCCAACATTGTGCCTTCATCCCTCGTGAACTATGTTGCTCGGCTGAGAGAACCTACAGTGCTCGGGACTGGTCAGGATCATCGTTCTTTTCAAGCAAAATTTGGTCAAGACCCCTACTTCAAAGGTCGTCGGCTTCGCTCCATCATGTGCATGCCCATCCAGACCAATGTCAAGCTCATTGGTATCTTATACCTTGAAAACAGTTTCACAGCTTATGCTTTTGGTCCTCGTCGCGTTGAATTGCTCAATTTTCTAGCTTCGCAGGCTGCAATTGCCATTGAAAAGGCCAGACTTTACTCTGATTTGGAAGTGGCAAAAGACGCTGCCCAGGCGTCAAATCGCATGAAATCCGAGTTTTTGTCGACAATCAGTCATGAAATCAGAACTCCCTTCAACGCAGTCCTTGGCATGAGTGGATTTCTTCTGGACACACCACTTACACCTATGCAGACTGATTATGTGGAAACTATTCGCAATTCGTCGAAAGAGCTTTTGCGTGTGATTGACGATATTTTAGACTTTTCCAAAATGGAGCACGGCACGTTTGAATTACACAAAGAGGAGTTTTCTTTGCGCGAATGCATTGAAGGCGCTTTGCAGATAACGGCTGAACGAGCTGCCTCTAAGAAGCTTGAGTTGGCGTACTTCAATGACCATTTGGACTTTCCAGATGTGCTTCTTAATGATGCGACTCGCTTTCGGCAAGTGGTCATCAACCTGTTGGGAAACAGCATCAAATTTACAGAAAAGGGTTCAGTTGCGTGCACGTCAAATGCCACACTGCTACGCGAACAAAGTGCGCAGAGTCCTGCCTTGTACCGTATACAAGTGAGTGTCCGTGACACTGGAATTGGCATTGCCGAGGAGGACCACAAGAAGCTCTTCAAGCTCTTTTCTCAAATTGACTCGTCGCTACAACGCGCTTACAGTGGCACCGGTCTAGGCTTGGCAATTTCAGAGAAGCTCGTTCACTTGATGGGCGGTCAAATCTGGTGCGAGTCTACAGTGGGAGAAGGCTCGACGTTTCACTTTACTATCGTCACACAAGTCCAGGCGGACGTCAAGCCTCAGCCTCACCAAGCTACACAGCGACTGACTGGCAAGCGTGCCTTGATTCTGGACGACAGCGAGGTAGCTATGCGAGCATTGAGTGAAAGTCTCGAATGGCTAGGCATGCAAATCACCAAGACGAGTGATATCGAAGCGTTCAGAGAGGCGATCCAGCAACCAGCTGGTACGTATCAAGTCGCACTCGTTGATCTTCACTATGGGCTCGCAGAACCGTTGTTGACCATCCTGACCAAACACGATCCGCTTTGCAAGATACTTCGCCTGGCTCGCTTCGGCGACCGCCAAGAATTTGAAGGGCATCTATTTCTCATCAAACCAGTCAAACGCAGGCGTCTGGCCAAGGTTGTTGCAGAACTACTCTATCCTCAATATAACGTGGCCACTGCTCAGCCGATACATCAAGACAAGCTTAATCCGGTCAATATGGGCGCTTGGCACCCATTGCGCATTCTACTTGCTGAAGACAATCTCATAAATGCTCGGGTTGCATTGCAGCATTTAAAGCGCATGGGATATGGCGACACAGTCCATGTCAAGGATGGCGAGTTAGCTGTTCAAGAGGAAAATGCCAATGCCTATGATGTGATATTGATGGATATTCAAATGCCTCGTCTCGATGGCTATGGTGCGACGAAGCTCATTCGCAAAAAATACGCTGCTTCCGGAAAGCAGGTGCCAACCATTATTGCGTTGACGGCCAATGCCATGAAGGGTGACCGTGAAAGGGCGATAGAGGCCGGTATGCATGGTTATTGTGCAAAACCAATTATTGCTGATGTCTTGGCAGCCAGTTTATTGGGATGCCAACGGAAATTAGATTAGAAAACTAGCCAGGTACTCTAGAGAGGTTACAAACAAGGTCAGTAGACCTGCAATCACGAAACAAGAGATGCTGCTACCGATCTCAAGCCAGGAGCCTTCGTCCTTGACTTGCCAAAAGAAGATGAGCGTCGCTGCGTCGCAAAAGATGAGAACCATGCTGAAAATGGCAGACTTTTTGATGTCGAGACATTTATTGAGGGCGCCCAGATTTGCCGATAGCACAATGAAAGGAACCAAAAGCTTGTATATCAGTAGCAGACCCATGGCAAAAGGATTGAAAATGGGCAACAATCTGTAGACAGAGTCGAGGGTGAATGCTGAAACGGATGCAATGTTGCCTGTGCTGAAAAATGCAATTTGAATGAGGGCGTAAAAGTAAAACGCAATGCGCAAGTCCGACGGCTGCAAGGGTGAGCTACGCGGCACACAAGACTCGAGCTGTGTCCAAGTCAGAAGCAGTGCCCAGAAAGTAAGGTAAAAGAAGCCTTCGTAAGAGACGCTTAGGATGACAAATGTCGGGCAGAATGTGAGAAATAAGACCATGAGACGATCTGTCGGTGATTGACGACCATGGAGTAGCGGAAGACCGAGAGATCCAACGAGACATAGCCAACCAACCACCTGATTACCTGTGGATAAACCTTGCTTGGCAGCAAGACTTTGAGCCGATGACGCAGTGACGCAGACTGTCAAGCAAATAAGGCCGACCTGTCCGCCAACAATGGCATTGCCACCGTCGTACAAGATCCATATTAGACCGATGAGAGACATGATAATTCCAGCTGCTACGACGAGCGCAGTGTTATTTTGTTGCACAGTTGGCAGAAGAGTGAACGAGGCCATGACCAAACAAAGCACAGCCCATCTGATGGCAATCCGAGCCGGGACTGGATAAAAGAGTGGGGTTGTGCTTGCAAATGCTAGCAGGATTGACAGAGCACGACGGTCTGTATATGTTTGAGTCGCAGCTGCGACGATAAAGAGACCGAGGGCAATGGTGCCGAACAAGGGACGCACATCGAGTGGCTTCGCGTAGCGAATGATATGGTGCCAGAAGAAGAGGGGAAAAGCAGCATAGGCGTAGTAGCTGATGGGTGCCGAGCGTTCCAAGAGATAGGCAGCCAGACCAATGCCCAACAAGGGTATCAAATTGCTTTTACGGGATGTGAGCGGCGAAATAAACTCATGCACGACAAACAGTAGTGCCAAGAGCATCCAGCCAACGTAGCCAAGCGAAACAGTCGTCCGCAAGAAGAGCCAGTCGTATCGCTGCAGATAGCGCATTCCATCAAGAGATTCGGCAATCCATTGGGAGGCGTTAGGGTTTGCCATTGCTTCAAAATTTTGGGAAAAGGTGAAAGGCTTGACCTGGGTCAGCCTCAGCTGCTTCTTCTTGAGTGCAAGCTTTGCTGCGTATTGCGCATGAATTTGGCGTGCATTTTGTAGCAAGGCGGCTCGTTTCTCTTCTGCAGAGAGCTCGAGTAAGTCTACAGGAATGGTTCCAACGTTATTTTTTGGCAGCGGCACGCCAATGGCAAAGGACATGAGCGCTGCAAGGTCGGCTTGGGCAACATCTATACGCGCGCGGCTCTCGACATCCCAACCAAAAGACTCTCCAACGGTATGATGTAGTTCGAGTGAAGCATGTGACTGAGGGTTATCTGGTGTAAGGAAACCTGCACCCCATGCGATGTACGGTGTCCGCGTGTTGTCTGGATGACCATCGCCATGACTGCCCCAGTCACTCATACCATGATCTGCCGTAAACAGGAAGGCAGATTTGGCGAGCTCATCTGGCGTCAAGACAGCCTCTAGCGTCTTCTCAAGTGCCGCAAGCCCTCTGTCGACCGTACCAATATTATGTAGATACTCTTTTGAGTACGGCCGGTGGGCATGGCCGGCAGTGTCCAGTCCAAGTAGATGCAGGAAATAAATTGTTCTGGGAGGAGTTGGCGGCTTGCTTGCGAAAAACGCTGTCACTCGGTCAAATACCCATGTGTCCAGCGCGTCTGATTGCTCTGTAAAGTCTTCCTTGTGTGCATCGTACATGTTGCATTCAACACGGGCCTTGTCTGATGCGCCTTCTCGAAACATGGGTAGAATATCTGGCGAACCCCATGCATGTGTCTTATCTGATTGATTGAAGACTGAATCAAAATGGACTGGATTCAACTGCCAGCCAGTGGTTACGCTAGATACATCCTCATACAGTCCTGCAATCAATGCAACGTGACCAGGGCGCGACTCGGTCGGTACGCGCGTATGACTGAGTCCCCATCTTCCATGATGTAGTGCCTTGTTGTGTAGATGAGGCGCGAGCTCTGGGTGCTCAAAAAGCTTATCGGCGCGTAGCCCATCGCCGACGATGAGAAAAAGCCGGTCTGCGGCCGGGGTCGGAGTTGACAGGAATTGGCTGTCAAGATGCACGACGGGAGACTTGAAGTAGATGTCAAAGATGCTGCGGAGGTAGACTAGGTGGAAGAGGACGCCGACTCCGAGCAGCTGCGCGCGCGAGAGCATGCTTGGGTGGTCGTCGCGTCGCGCCTTGAGACGAGAATTCAAGCTTGAAATTCGCTACTCACGACACTACACGGTTGAGCTACCCGCTGTGAACATGGGCGCGCGCCAGGCAGAGCTGCTCAATCTACTGGGTCAAGTTGCTGGCAAGAAGTCGCTTCTCCTAGATAAGACGCTCTCCCCGCTCATCTCTTCTCTGGCACCCTTTAGCCTGCTGCAAGAGCATGGCATCGAAAGCGTCCAATGGCTTGATGCAACAACTACTAGCACCAAAGTGCTTGTTATGTGTCGGCCCACGATTGATTGTGCTGCTCAAGTCTGTCGCATCGCTGCGATGCCCGGCAAGCAAGTCACGCTAATCCTTGTACCGCGTCGGACGTTGCAATTCGATGAAGCCGTACAGTCAGTTTCTGCTAGCATCGACACTTCCGTCTTGCCTGTCCATTACTATCAAGTCGAGCAAGATCTCATAATAATTGATGGCGATCACGTCTACAATGCAGCAATCAGCCTCGTTGAATTGCAAAAAGAGTACGGCTTATTTCACCGTCTGCTTGGTAAAGGCATCGCTGCGCAGCAGCTTGCCAGCCTATTGACACAGTTACGAGCGGATGTTGCAATTGAAGAAAAGCAAGAAATTGAGCCAGGAACACTGGGCGACTGCATCATGATGGATCGCCATACAGACTTGCTCACGCCCATGCTTACACAGCTGACGTACGAGGGCCTCCTGCGCGAGACCTTTACACCTACTGAACTACAAGGCAAGATGAATGATGACATCTTTTACGATCTGCGGAGCGACAACTTCTCTAAAGTGGGACCAAAGCTATCTGGCAAGGCGTCAACTCTAGCTGCTGATTTCGATGAACGGCATGGCGCAAAAACAACATCGGCACTCAAGGCATTCGTTAGCAAAATACCGACTTTGCAGGGTTCGCAAGCGCAGCTCAAGACACATGTCGAACTTGCAGAGACTCTTATGCAACGGACACGCTCACCAGAGTTCCGGCGCGTGCTTGAGCTGGAGCAAAGCATTTATGTTGGTGAGCCAGAGGCGTCTATTGTCCAGGCCCTTGAATTGTTGATTGCACGACAGGCTCCCTTGCTAGCTGTTTTGCGAGTTCTATGCTGTTGGAGCCTAGTTCACAATGGCATCAAAGCCGCACCGTACGACTTTTTCGTTCAACGCCTAGCGCAAGCATACGGCTACCAGGTTACTCTGACTCTACAACGTCTCGCACAACAAGGTATGCTTGTTGTTCGTTCCCCTGCAGCAGATCGTGGTCGTGGCTCTTGGCTCTCCTTCTCCCGGAGCTGGAACTTGTTGACGGATAATGATGAGGTTGACCTTGGACAACTGTATTCTGGGTACATTCCGCTGAGCTTGCGTATCTTTCAAGGTCTAGTCAGCTCGTCGGCAGTCGATAAGTTCGAGACTCTTTACAAGGCTTTGCATGGGCCATCTGTCGATATCAACCAGTCTACAAGCCGTGCGCATGCAGAAGATGTCATGGTCGTGGTGTTTCTTGGGGGCTGCACAGCTACTGAGCTTGCAGGTGTACGGCTGTTGGCACATCGTATGGATAGAGAAGTGCTCATCTTGACGAGTAAAGTCGTGACGGCAAGCGATTTGCTTATGTGAGGGGCCTGTCGTTTTGCATAACTCTTGGATTCATCTCTGTCAGCATCTTCTCACCTCAGATGAAATTCCCGCGAGCCTTAGTGCTATGCCACTACAGGCGATCGGCAGGCCAGTGAAATGGGTGTAAGGAGAGTTCACGTTCACATGGACAAAAGGTCTTTGAGAAAAGCGTATCTCTCTCTCTTTCATCCGATGATCTATCAACTGAAATTGCTGATGACAACATTACCCTCATCCCTTCATACTCGGCTACCGCCCATTAAGACAATGGTCTGACGGACAATCTGAAAACGCCTCCGCGAAAGTGCAAAAGAGTCTCAAATCTGTTACCCCTGACTTCATAGCAAAAGTGAACATATATATGTTCACTTTTGCTGTGAAGCCTGCTGCTCTGCTTCAACATGGGTGTATTGTTCAATATCATTGATACGAGTGATCATGGATGCTGCCCTATCCTAATTCTGAAGTAAGGTCAGCGTGACTTGTTGTTTTGGAACTGTATATCCTGCGGATACTTCTCAACCGCATGACCATCTTACTCCGGCATGATACTTAAGAGCGAGCATTCCCAAAGGAATGTCTATCGTCATATACTGGCGAGGCATTCACAATCTTCAAATCTTTTCCTTTTTCCGTCTAGCAGGTATGTGATAAACCGTGTCATCTCAACCAGCTTTTCCTGCCGTGTCAACCCAACCAATTATTACTAGCGCGTCATCTCAACCAGCCACTACAACTGTGTCACTTCAACCAGCTATTCGGGTCATCCCGGTCAGTCGCAGCTCGTCATCGAATATATGTCTCTACGAATATGTTGCCACAGGTTTCCTTGTATCTCAATGGGAGGCTACACAAGGGCAGCCTGTCGCACTTTAGTTTTGCAGTCAACAGTTTTATATTTTCCTTTCCTCTTCAACCCATCTCATCGCCTCTATCTCCCATTCACCTCTTCAGCGCAAGCTCATCCCTACGCTTGTCTTTGACCCCTAGGTCACCCTTACGATGTACACAAATAGTGCTTGACGGATCACTAAATATTTTGAGAGGACGCTCGTCTCAGTGCTAAAATTGACACAACCTTCAGATTCGAAGAATTGCGAGTTATCTCGGATTCGGAGATGGCCTAAGTAGATGATAACCCAGTTAAGGAAATGGAACCAGGATTTTCTGACTGCCGTGAGGCGGCACTAAATTTGTGATTCGAGAGTGGAAGTCAAAACACCTGGAAAGGAAAAAAAAGTTGTTAGTGAAGCCTGTGGGATTCGAACCCACGCTCTTTCGAACCAGCGCCTTAAGCTGGCGCCTTAGACCGCTCGGCCAAAGCTCCTTAGATGAAACTGGACTGAGCCGTTGAATTATCAAGTCTGTTGGGGTGCGCATATTCCGCTGACATAATCTACTTTTTTCGCAATGTTCAAGATGAAAAGGACTTGCCATGCCACTTTCCTTAAACAAGGCTGTTGAAACCTCCCTGGGCTTCACTGGACATTTCAGCTTCTTCAACAGGTGCACATGAAGAAGGCCGGCAAACCTCATTCATGCCAGGGACCGTGAACCAAGACGAGCCGAACTTTTGCTTACGGGCTGAGGAGGGATTAGTGATACACCTCTTAGTGCAGTGCGATGCAGCGGTCAGATGAACTTTTGCTGCAAAGGCCGTCACGCTCCCTCCCAACTCAACGGTCCGTTCTGAAGAGTACCGGCATTCAGGCCTCTACCAGTCTGGCGAGCGACATTCGTGCCCATCGTACGGAAGTTCTGTACAACGTTCCCGTTAGATTGCGGAAGAGATCGTGGGCTCGCCTGAGAGCTGCGAGACAAATCAGCTAGTCCGCAGTACCACCTTTTTGTCAAAGCTGCTGCATTTGACTTACGACATCAAAGGTGATCAAGCGGGTAGGCCTACTGAGTAAGGCAGTTTACATCGTCTGTGAACTACAGAAACCTCGCACAATTGAAGCTATGCACTGATTAGGAAGGACCGAATGTGTCTCTGGGTCGGCTGAATACAGTGCATTGGGTACTAAGGATAGTGCCTGGAGCGAGCCGCCAATTGCTTCGACGTGATCTAAAAAACTCGTTCTCTTGGAAACCTCGATTTTTGACAAAGGGGTTTGTCAAGCCTTCATAACGCAATTAGCATTTGCTCTCACTCATTGGTTGTATAGTGTAGTGGTTATCACCCTCGGTTTTGATCCGAGTGACCCGAGTTCGAATCTCGGTATGACCTTTATCTCTGCGGCTTCGCCCATTTATTGTTCTTTCCATTTTTCTGACCTACCGTATTTTCTCAACCACTCGAAGACTACGCGCTTTGTAATTCTCATGATTTTTTGTTTATAAGACGGCTTTGGCGTGTTGTACGGCAGAGAGCACGCTGCAGACAGCGTTCAGCAAAAGAAGCTCGGCCAGGCGAAGCACCAGGTTCAAGGGAGCATTTTTCGCGTCTATTGTGCGTTGAAGAGTTGTCAAAGTTGTCATGCAAGGTAGCAGCTGCTCGTTGCATACCACATCACACTGGTTTGATGCAAGAAATCACTTTGTCCCAAGGCAAGGAGTTTGCTAGTTGCGCGTTGTTGTCATGGCCCAATCATGAAGCTTGCCACAATGCCTGGTAAAGTACAACAGTGTGCTTACCGTACATCCTTTCGAGTCAACGTTGCTCGCAGGTATCAAATTGAACTCAAGAAGATCCGATCCATGCTGAGATCGCTCTCGTGGCCCCTGTTGGTGAAGCCCCTGACTCATTTTGTCGAATCCGCGCTACATCAATGTCGTAAACGACCTTGTGCTTCATTTCATTACTGACTGCCAGGCTGGCAAGTGCATATAGGATGATGTGCCCATTTCCACTCTCTCTGCTCAGCAATCCTTCAAAGGCTTGCAACCGCAAGGCAGACATACGATACCATGAAACTCTCAGGCATTCTGTTGCTTGCACAGCTCATTTCCTTGTCGACCGCTCAGTTATTCAAGCGTCAGAATGCACCAGCAGAAAGTGCCGATGTTATGTTCAAGAGGGTCGTGGACTCTGTCTGTTACGACTCTCAGGTTGTTCTCTTTACGTGGGGTCAGGTCAGGCTTACGCTGACCTTGGTCGGGATGGACAATCGCTACGTAGAGTCCCGTGAGAACTGGAGCAAGTTTGGTATGAACCTCTATCTTGGACCTATCACGAATGAGCAACTCGTCGTTGCGATGGAGGAGTTCAGCTGGTTGCCGGTTGAGAAATGGGAGGCAACGAACGGTTTAATGATCCGTGCTGACTTGGGCACGACAGAAGAGCAAAAGGCCAGAGGCGATCCTGGTGCGCTTCTGTGGAAGGCATGCAAGCACCAGCCTGATGGAAGTGTACAATGCCCGTGCTTCCCGTCTGAGACTGGGTACAATCCCTAAGAGGTGGGCTGAGGAGGACGAGCTTAGATGACTGCTGCGTAGCCAATGCTTGTTGTGTCCTATCCCCATCTTAGACGCCATTGAGCCTTAGTATGCCAGGTCACTGACCCGGTACTGCCCATCTCGAGTGCCTTCACTGTGCATGTCGAGGGACGCGGATGAGTCAGCGCCGCCGCGAAGAGAAGAAAATTTGAGTTTTGCAGCGAAAGACGAAATAATTTCACTTCACGGGCGCAGATATTGAGTGATGCGTGATGAGTGGGCAGCGAGCGAGTTGCGCACAGAGAATTCAAGACGGAAGAGACTTTCCTCCAGCGACCACGCTCGTCTCTCAAGCACCTTCTCGCCCTTCCTCCTCCACGGCCCAGGACTCGTACTCTTCACTGAGCATACGTTTCCGCAGAGATACGCCATAGCAGAGAAAGGACGATACGGCCCACTTTCCGTTGCCTGAGCATGGTCCAACCCGACTACTGGCGCCTTCCAGCGCCTGGCCCTGCTTCCTCTGGGCTTGCTCCTGGCCCGATCGCCGGTGTAGTCACTGGCCTTGCTCCGCCTGCAGAGGAAGATATCGGCGGCGTCTCTGCAGTCTTGGATTACGACATGCAGGAAATGTCCATCTTCCTTGCCTCCCAAGTCCAGGCCGTCCTCAGCGTCGGCTCGATGCAGCGCGACTTTGGCAGTCCACCTGCACTCATCAAGTTTGCCCTTCAGCTGCTGCATGCCACACGGCTGCCCCTCTCCACCATCCTCGCTGGCCTTGTGTACCTGGAAAACAGGCCAAGTTACCTGCAGATGCTCACCAACTCGAGCTACTACGCCATGACCACCATGCTCGTCATCAGCAACAAGTTCATGGACGATCACACCTTCACAAACAGATCCTGGTCAGAGGTGACGGGTTTTGATCTATCCCTCATCAACCAGCTCGAGCGCGACTGGCTCGTGGGAATCCGCTTCTCCCTCACCATTGAAGCCAACGGCGGCTATGGTCGCTACCAGCGTGCTGTATCTCTCTGGCAGGTCTTCATTCGCCGCCACGCCTACTCTGCTTGCGCATGCCAAGAGTGTATTGCCGCTTGGTTCCCCATTTCTGTGCCATGCCAACCGCAACCTCTACCTCAGCTGCAGACAGTCATGCCTGCTATGCCTTTTGCACTACGCGCCTAGACATCGTTCCATCCTCAAAAGCGTTTTAGAACATCTTATATACTCCCTAGCTAATCTCGTTGATGTGAATCCTTTTGACAATTTGGCGACAACGACAACCACAGAACATCACCCAACCGCGCCAGAACGATAGTCGGGCATGCCGATCCATCAACTCAGCTCCAGGCAAGCAGCAAGCTCAAGCAGTAGTGTTGGCCATGCAAGCAGACAAGCTCCTCCACCACATCTCGCTCGTCAAGGCTGGTCGGCTCACACGAGCCGTAGTCCACCACGCGCACTACAAACGGATGATTTCCCTGCACTCGGTGGCGGCAGTAGTCATGCCCCTTCCTCCAACGGCACAGCCCAAAATGGCAGCAGTGACTTTATGGGCTTTCGCTATGATGCTCCATCAGCGCCTCAACAACATCTGCAACGGCAAGATGAATTTCCTGCACTGGGCGAATCCAAGGATTTGCAAGCGCATCGCAATTCACTCTTAGGAGCCATGACGGGCGGTCGATCAACACCAGGCTTGCCGGCAGCGACGGCGGGGAGAGGGCGCATGCAAGCGCCGCCAAACCTATCACTCATGTCTGGACCACCTGCGCTGGATGCGCCTCAAAAAGCAGCAGATCGCGACGGTGTCCCCATGCCCAGTCACGCACCGGGCTTGAGCTCTCTAGGTCTACCACCACAAGCGATAAAAGAGGAACCTCTCATGGACGAAGCGGATCGGTATACGATTCGTGGCTTGTTGCCCATTATCCGTAACCCACAAAGTGACCATGCCATGCTCAGTCTTGGTCTTGATTTGACGCATTTGGGGTTGAAGCTTGGGGCCGAGGATGATCGTTTGCTCTCTTCCCTATGGCTATCGCCGTTTGCTGAACCGAGTGCGACAGGTGGAATTGGTGGGCAAGTACCCCTCTCCAACAGTGATGCACTTGCGAATCGTTTCACACCACCAGCGTGCTATGTCATGGGTGGCATCTCCGCCGTCTTACCGGAAGCGAGCAACAAGATTGGGAGTTTTGCAGAAGAGACCCTCTTCTACATCTTTTACACACAACCACGGAGTAAGATGCAGGAAATCTCTGCACAAGAATTGACGGCGCGAAATTGGCGTTTCCATAAAGTGCTTGGAGTCTGGCTCACCAAGGAACCCGGTGTTGAACCGAGTGTACGGACGGCCACCATGGAACGGGGTCAGTACATCTTCTGGGATGCTGCAAGATGGGAACGTGTCAAGAAGGTCTTTGAGCTCTTTTATGAAGACTTGGAAGACCGATTTGCTAGTGCCAGCGCAAGTGGTGGCAGTGGGGTCCCTGTTCAAGGCCAATCGCAAGTACATGATCTATAGCACTAGCAGCCATAATCAATTCTTGACAGCTACACCCATATACCATCACTCGGCAGCGTAGCTCAATCACTCAACCCCAATCATTTCTATCGTACTTTGGAATGTAGTAGTCCGGAATGTCAGGCTCAAATACACGATTCTCGGAACAATAAGTGCCCTTAGCACCACATAGACAATCATTCTGGTGTGCTTCGCATGTCTTGCTGTCCTTCACATTCAAGTCTTCCTTGCCGTTGAACACTGGCACTCCCCAGCCGTCCCGAGTGAAGCCATTGTAGTAATTAGAACCTCTAGCAACACGCTCATACACTGATCTGGCGTCACATTTGTAGGCTCTGGCTTTTGACATGTCAGGGGAAGGAATGCGAGTGACATTGACGATGCGTTGAATCTCAAAATTGGCCCAGCAAAAGCATCGCTGTATACTGATTGGAGACAGCTGATAAATGGGACCCAAGTCGATCATTCCCCAGGGAGAATCAGACATTTCAACGAGTGGTAGATCCTGTGCTGTCAAGAGTTTGATGCACAAGCCCATCCCTGGCATCATGCAAGGGTCTCTGGCACTCCAAAACCAATTGTCGGTGGCTTGCCTGCGTACTTCAAACATACACTGTGCCCAACAACTATGCTTGAGCAAGGCGCGCGTGTATGGATTGCCGCCGCCCAGGACCGGTAGTGTCGAGTATTTCGTGGCACTGAAAGTCAGAGAATAGCAAGTCTCCGTGTCTTTAAATCGTTGCATCATTGCATCGTAGTTGGGTGGATAGAGGTGACCGCGTTTCGCAAGGTCGTGCGTGAGGCTGACGTTGTCCGCAAAGCATAGCTGCAGTACTAGATGGAAAGTGGACGGCCATCGCAGCATCCTGGATTCTTGCGAATCGTCACAGAATGAAAGTGCGCGCTGTGGATTGTCAAGCAAGGTTCGTTGCTTGAAAGCTGGAGTGGTCAAAGTCAGGAGAGGCTCAGGGGAAAATGAAGAGCGTCGTGTCGTAGAAAGTGTGAGCGCATGTTCAGCTGACCCATGGCCATAAGACTTTCAAGGTAGACAGAGTGGAGCAGCATAGTCGGAGAGTCAGCGTAAGTCTCCAGCGGCAGAGTAAGCGTATATGAGTTTATCAGCCATACTTGAGATGCCATACAAGTACAATATGACACAGCTGCCAATTCTAGAAGGATAAAGGATTATTCATGTGAAATATAGCGTTGCAGTTGAATTTATGCGATCGCTTCAAAACTTTGCAAATTCAGCGGTTAGCTTCTTCCAAAGCGCCAGCATCTTGTTGTAGACCTCCGTCACAGTCAACAGATCATGGCCAAGTATTTTCCAAAATCTAGAAAATGTCACCAAGCTCAATCTCGGAGAGGATTGGGCGACCAACGCAAGGGTTTTGCTCAGAACTCACCAAGGCTTATGTATTGACGAGTCATATGTCCATAGGGCCTATTAGAAGACTCATGTAGATTGGTTGACGCGACTCGCTAAACCTGGAGCTTTTTATCAAGGGGCTATAACTACAAGGATTCTGACTATGACTTAGCTTCTTCAAGTGAACATATTTGTTCGACAATCACGTCCTCTGATTGGTTCTTTGGCCGAGTGGTTAAGGCGCTGCTTTTAGGCAGCAGTTCGATTTTCGTTCACGAGTTCAATTCTCGTAGGAACCACTACCTTTTTCACAACAGCATGCTATTTTGCTAGACGTCTTGCAAATTGATGCTGAGAATTGCTACACGTCTTAAGTTGAAAGCTTTGTACAGAAATTCAGAAGGCTAAAAGTCTATGGCCAAGAGTGGGCACGAATGCCCTTTGCACGTAAATCACGGAAAAGCCTGTATGATGAAGCTAGGTTCCCCTCCTTCTCCTCTGTGGATTCGGTGAGTCCCCACGGCGCATCCATGGGACTGAATTTAACGTGGTGTTCAAACATGAGCTCGTCGATCAATGAGGAGATACCCGTCTCTGGATCATCTCGGAGCAATTCGTTGACGATTGGCATTTCAATGGGTGCTGAATCAATGTCGAGTTTAAAGACGAAAAAGTCTTCCTTGTTGACGGTACGGCGAATGAGATCCATCGTGTTATACTTGTCCTTCTCCATGGAGAGACCGATGTTGATGAGGTTGTACTTGCCAATCAAGTCAGCTGGCACTTGCTCGTATGCAGTTGCAGGATCCAGTGGCTCTAGTTCAACGGCAGTGAATCGATCGAAAGGCTGACCACGCGCATGGTAAGTGTCGTAGAACCATTGTCCCGAAGCTGCTGAATTACGTTCGTCTGTATTCATCACCGACCAACCGCCGAAATACGAGGACCCGAGATCAAGATGCACCACTTTTGGTTGATTGAATGTCAAGAGCTTGTCTTCCTTTTGCGGCCTGAGAGACTTGTACCAAGGTGGTGTACCGTGCTGTCGCCAACCGTGCTCGGTGTTGCCATCCAAAGAGTACGTGTATGGCGCATAGCCTTGTGGCAGGATGTGCAACTTCGATTGACCGACATCCTTGAGATTGTAACCTGGGGGTTGGCCAGCTGATTGCTGGCTGAGATCGTCCGCGCCACACCAATAGTCAAAGGGATCCCTCAACATGCCAAAGAGTGGCTCGATGAGCTGGATGCCCACGCCGGAAGCAGGCTCAAAGTCATGCTTCTTGGTGTTATAGCAGACACGCTTGTAGTAAAACTTTGAAAAGAGCGAGTCATCGACGTGCGCAGGTTCAGGCGCAGCGGTATCGGCGCGAGGCCACTTGATGGAGGGATCCAAATTAACGAGTCCAACAACACGTTCAAGAATCTTGTACATCTTGCGCGCATGTGCCGGTTCAGCGCTCACTTGACAGACTTGGTCGTTGACTCCGCCGTTGGTCAAGTCGAGCCATTCTTGTTCGTAAGGGGACGATTCGTAGCGGTCAAAGACCCATTTGCAGTATGGCTGCTCTTGTGTGGGTATCCAGGATGTTGTGACCTTTTCATGGACACTATATGCGGCGTTCTTGACGGCTGCTTGGGATGGGCTGTGGAGGGAAATGAAGAGGATGAGAGAGGTTGCTGTAGCACCAGCGATGACGACCTGCTGTTTGGAGAACATGACGAGTAGACCTCTCCTGGAAGATCAGATAGAGAGAGTATCGCGCTCAAGAGAATGAGGAGCGTGAAGGTGTATGTGGTCGTGGGTGATGAGCTGGCGACGAGCACTGGGTGTTTAGTGCCACTAAGGGGGCTGTTTCCTAAAGGGGGGCCGTTTCAGTGACTTTTCAAGGGCTGCTACCAAAGTCCAGGACTGAAGAGCGAGCTTGCCGCTCCACGATGACTGGTCGCGCAGGGTCTGATAGTCGCGTTTCTGCAGTACCACAGGCACCAAACTTGATTTACACACAGGTAACGGCGGGCCCGTCCCCGTCAGACATGCGGTCTTGACTGCTCATCAATATGTACAGCAAGCTTTGCTCAGTCTTGGCTATTCCCTGCAGTCTATATACTCGCTGAAGCTACTTCGTACACGACTCTAGTATCTCGTACCTGAAAAGCGCGTAAGATCAAAGCCGACTTTGTCTGCTAAATGAAACTGCGCGTGGAGAAGCTGATCCTGGCCAGGGCGGCCGCGATTAAGCTCTCGACTGTGGGGGAAGGAGAAATTCGCACGGCACGCCTGAGCCAGACTCAGAAGTTACGACTCTTGAGCTTGTTCCTGGCCATAAGAAGAAGCAGTCTATGATGATGTGGAGTCTGTGTCGACAGCCAGCAGGTTTAGACATAGACATATACAGAATGCTGGAAAGGGATAGGAGGTAGGAGCACACCAGAACCAAGGCCAGCTGTCGATGGCTGTCTAAAGACCTTAGTTGAAGATTGCCTGAAGACCTTCCAATACAGGGCTATTCACTTCAGTCCGATGACTGCAGCGCACAGAAGCTGAAGCACATCGTCGTTGAACGCGTAAAGACTTAAAGAGTCGAAGCGGCAGCTCATGATTGTCTCATGGCTTGTCTAGCTCACGTATTCTATAGACTCATGTTTATACATAGCATACTGGGGCACTGAATCGTGTAGCTCTACCTGCGAAAGCAAACTGTCCTATCAGCGAGGTGTGACTAGGATCAGGCCATTATTGTGACTGTGACAGCCCGCAAGTGCCATTGATTCGAGATGTCAACACATGTAGCTCGAGGTCAAGGAGGTCGAGCGAAATTCACAAGCTGTGCAAAGCCGCTCGTGCTCATTGCTCTTACTGGCTTGCCTTGTCATCGCTCGGTCGAGAAAGCGGGAGATCGTCCGCTCCTATCCAGCAGCAGTCAGGCCTCATGAGCTGACCGGTGCGTTGCGGCCGACACCAGAGCCGCGTCTTGCATGCGTTGCCTGTGTGGTGGAAATAATGCCCGGCGCAGCTTGTCAGCGCATCGAATTCCTGGAAACGGCAGGGGGCGCCTGCTGCTGATTGGGTGTGCAAGACGCAGGCACCAAGTTGCCCCAAGCGGAAATCTCGTCCATCACCACGGCGCGAAAGAAATAGAAGCAGAGTAGTGGGCGGGAAATAGAGCAGAGTAGTGGGCGAAAGTAGAAGCAGAGCAGAGCAGAGCAGAGGGACGGGAGGACTGAGCTGGAATATCCGGTGCACGGTCGCATCAGGCCATGTCGCATCGTTGCCCTCTGTGCCGCAGCAGATGAGAGAAACAATGCAAAGAAGCAGCAGAGTGACAGATTTGTGCGAAGATCCAGTAGATCGAAGCAGCACCACCGCAACACTCAGGCCACCGGGCGCCTGCCGCTCGACGCTTCCTCACTACACACCACACACATCGTCGCCTCCCTCCAACACAACGCGGCGTTGCGATCGCCATGACGGCCCTATTCCCCAGCGGGTAGGCACAGTCGCTCGACTTTCATCGCTAACAGCAGTGTGTCCACTGTGCTTGACAAGGAGCAGAGTGATCAAAGCATCTCCTCTGCTGAAGCGAGCGAGCAGCGTAGCAGAGATGTCGCGGACCTCGCAAAAACATTCACAAAAGACTCTCATCTTACCGTGGATGGTGCGACGCCCTTTGATTATGCGCCCAATTCGCCGCTCGATCCAAATGGCGACTGCTTCAATGCCAAAGCATGGGTCAAGGCCATGTATGCCATGCAACAAGCATCGAACTCGGAGACCAGATCCCTCGGCTACAGCTTCGATAACCTCTCTGCATACGGGTACGGCAGTGATACAGATTTTCAAAAGACCGTATCGACCGTTGTCTTCGAAGCCGTCAATGTCCTCAAGCGTGTCGTTGGCATTAAGGGAAATCGTGTACAGATCCTGCGCAACCTCGATGGTGTCGTGCATGCGGGCGAAATGCTCGTTGTGCTCGGCCCACCGGGTGCTGGTTGTACCACCTTTCTCAAGACCCTTACGGGCGAGACGCACGGTTTTCAAGTGGATGCAAATTCCCACATCAACTATCAGGGCATCTCCTACAAGGATATGAGTACACGGTATCGTGGCGAAGCCAGTTACACTGCAGAAGTCGATGTTCACTTTCCAAACTTGACGGTTGGCGAAACACTCTTCTTTGCCGCCAAGGCAAGAGCACCGCGTGTCACCCCTGGCGGACTTGCTCGAGACAAGTGGGCAGTAGGCATGCGTGATGTCATGATGGCGACTCTGGGTATCAGCCATACAGTCAACACAAAAGTCGGCAATGACTTTATTCGCGGTGTCTCTGGCGGCGAGCGTAAGCGCGTCACCATTGCTGAAGCAGCTCTCTCTCGAGCGACGATTCAAGCTTGGGACAATTCAACGCGTGGTTTAGACTCGGCCAATGCCATTGAATTTTGCAAAACATTGCGACTTCAAGCAGACTACTTTGGCATCACCCCGTCTGTCGCCATTTATCAGTCTCCTCAAGCGGCATTTGATGTGTTTGACAAGGTGCTCGTCTTGTATGAGGGCCGACAAATCTACTTTGGTCGCACAACCGATGCGCAGGCTTACTTTGAACGCCTCGGCTTTGAGTGCCCGGCACGGCAGACCGTCCCTGACTTTCTGACATCCATGACTTCTGCACAAGAGCGTCGTGTAAGGCAGGGCTGCAGTCGTGTACCAGAAACAAGCGATGACTTTGCAGCTGCCTGGAAGGCCTCGCCCGAATATCAGCAAGTCACCACGGAGATTGCAGCGTTCAACAAGGAGAACCCTGAGACAGGCGACTCGCGTCGCAATTTTGAAGCCTCCAGGAGATTGGAAAAGGCAAAGGGACAGCGCATCAAATCGCCATACACACTTTCCTATGGCGAACAAGTCAGGCTCTGTCTTTGGCGTGGCTTCCGTCGGCTCTTTGCGGAGCCTGGTCTTACCATCTTCCAAGTTGTCGCCAATGCCATCTTTTCGCTCATCATTGCGAGTGTCTTTTTCGACCTACAACAATCCACCGCCGACTTTTTCAACCGCGGCTCGCTCCTCTTCTTTTCGGTGCTTATGAATGCGCTTTCATCTTCGCTTGAAGTCCTGCTGCTATATGCACAGCGTGATATTGTTGAAAAGCACGCACGGTACGCCTTTTACCATCCATCTGCAGAGGCCTTTGCCTCCATTCTCACCGACATGCCCTACAAGATTTGCAACAGCTTCATCATCAACATCATCCTGTACTTCATGACAAACCTTCGGAGAGAGCCCGGCGCCTTCTTCTTCTTTGTGCTCGTCTCATTCCTCCTCACCATTGCTACTTCACAGCTCTTTCGAACATTGGCATCCTTTAGCAAATCACTCTCGCAAGCGCTCGTCCCAACGGCCATCATCAACTTGGCCATGGTCATGTTTGTTGGATTTGTCATTCCGGTGATTGACATGCTTGGCTGGTCAAGGTGGATCAGCTACATCAACCCTGTTGCATATGGTTTTGAATCGCTCATGATTAATGAGTTTCACGGTCGCAACTTTGAGTGTTCTGCATATGTCCCCTCATATGGCAATCTTGCGTCGGGCTCGCAAATCTGCAGTACGGTCGGGTCGATTGCCGGTCAATCCTTTGTTGAAGGTGAGCGCTTCTTGAATGAATCGTATGGCTACAAGCATGAAAATAAGTGGCGCAATGTCTACATCATATTCGCCTTTGCCATCTTCTTCTCCTTCACCTACCTGATTGGCGTTGAGCTTGTGCAAGCAGCAAAGAGTAAGGGCGAAGTGCTCGTTTTTAAGCGCAATCACAAACGCAAAGGAGATCTCGAAGTGGGTCGTGTCAACAAGACGAAAAGCCATGTGCCAGAGACGATTCAGCGACAAACGGCTATTTTTCATTGGCAAGATGTGTGCTACGATATCCAGATCAAGAAAGAGACGCGTCGCATCTTGGATCACGTCGACGGGTGGGTCAAGCCTGGCACAAGAACAGCGCTGATGGGTGTATCGGGAGCAGGTAAAACAACACTCCTCGATGTCCTTGCATCGCGTGTGACGATGGGTGTTATTGATGGCAAGATTTTGGTCGATGGGCAACCCCGTGACGACTCTTTCCAACGCAAGACGGGATATGCGCAACAGCAAGATATTCACCTCGACACGTCTACCGTACGAGAAGCCCTCATATTTTCGGCACTACTCCGACAACCTGCACACATTTCACGCAAAGAGAAGATTGCCTATGTGGACGAGGTGATTGACTTGTTGGACATGACACAGTATGCAGATGCCGTTGTGGGTGTGCCTGGAGAAGGCCTCAACGTTGAGCAACGAAAGCGATTGACGATCGGCGTTGAGCTTGCAGCAAAGCCTGCGCTCCTCCTCTTCCTCGATGAGCCCACCTCTGGTCTCGACTCGCAAACGTCTTGGGCTATTTGCGATTTGCTTGAAAAACTGACAAATGCCGGACAAGCCATTCTGTGTACGGTTCACCAGCCATCCGCTATGCTCTTTCAACGTTTCGACCGACTCTTGTTCCTTGCAAAAGGCGGTCAAACAGTCTACTTTGGCGATGTTGGTGAGAATTCCAGGACGCTTGTGCAATACTTTGAGCGTAATGGAGCACATCCTTGTCCACCCGAAGCCAATCCAGCAGAATGGATGCTTGAAGTGATTGGTGCGGCCCCTGGCTCGCACACCGACCAAGACTGGCACAAGGTATGGCGAGCATCGCCCGAATACGAGCAAGTCCAAGCAGAGCTTGAAGACCTCGAGCACAATTCCCATCCTACCATCTCGAAAGACGCCTCTCAGTACAACGAATTTGCCGCTCCACTGCGCACGCAAATCATCGAAGTGACGAGGCGTGTCTTCCAGCAATACTGGCGATCCCCGACCTATCTCTACTCCAAGCTTGCTCTGTGCTCACTCGCAGTCTTGTTTGTTGGGTTTGTATTTTACAAAGCGCCCAACACTCAACAGGGTATGCAGAGCCAGCTTTTCAGTATCTTCCTCGTCTTTACCGTCTTTCCGCAACTCGTCAACCAAATTATGCCTCACTTCGTCACACAACGCACCATGTATGAGGCTCGAGAACGGCCGAGCAAAGCCTATTCGTGGAAAGCATTCATGCTTGCCAATATTGGAGTCGAGCTGCCCTGGAACACGTTGATGGCTGTCGTTGTCTTCTTTTGTCTCTATTACCCGGTGGGCTTCTACACCAACGCGACATACACAAACACTGTGCACATTCGTGGCTTCGAATTCTTCCTCTTTACCTGGCAGTTCATGATGTTTGTGTCTACCTTTGCCTCACTCATCATTGCTTTTGCGTATGTTTCCTTTCAATTCACCATCTGCTAACAATAGTCCCGACGCGTCTGTTGGTGGCAACCTAGCACAATTGCTCTTTGCCTTGTGTCTTATCTTTTGTGGTGTCTTGGCATCTCCTGACGTGCTGCCACGATTCTGGATCTTCATGTATGCTTGTCCGCTTACGTGAATCTGCTAATATCAGGTACTACTGTAGTCCATTCACCTATTTGGTCAGTGGCATGATTTCCGCTGGTCTTGCAGACGCGCCTGTGCGTTGTGCATCTCGTGAAGTGTTGCGTTTCAACGCGCCATCTGGGCAGACATGCGGCGAATATATGGCTCCATGGATTGCCAGCACAGGTGGCTACCTCTTTGATTCGGCCACGTCGACTTGTGAGTACTGTCAGTTGGGTCAAACAAACCAGTTCCTGGCCGCCGTGTCGATCGAGCCAAGTGCTGGACGGCGTTGGCGCAACTTTGGCATCCTTTTCATCTTCCTCATCTTCAATATTTTTGCTGCAACCCTCTTCTACTGGCTTGCGCGTGTGCCCAAGAAGACGAAGAAGGTTCGGCGGGAGGAGAAGGCTCGTAAGCTGGAGTTGCAGGCGCAGGCAGGCAAGACTCAATAATTGTTCGTACCCTTGTACAGATGCGGCCTATAGACATACACTTCGGTTATTCACTACTGATGTCTGACACGCTGTCTTGCAAGCCCTCGAACTTGCATACTAATATTGTCGCTAGGAATTAGTATAAATGCTGCTGTTTCGAAGTTCGAGCTCTGCGTATTGTTGAATCTGGTGGCTGAGCATTGACAACGACTGACAGCAGACCCGAACCAATCTCGGCGGCGCAAGTGATCAGCCCGCCCGCCCACATCAAGTCCGGAGTCCAAACACGAGCGACGCGACGAATGCGGAACTGCTGCGGAGTGCCGTACGGTTGCCACAACACAGGTCCAAAGATGCTATAGCTTGACACGATCTGCACTCACACTAGCACTTGTACAATAGATGTCAGCCGTGCACGAAAAGCAGCTGGCCTACCTAGCAAGGTCATCGTCAGCGGTCGAGAGTATCTCGCCATTCCACCCAACACAAGGCTCAGCGCTCGACCCAAACAGCGCTGAGTTTGATGCCCGGCAATGGACACAAGCCATGTACAGACTACAGCAAGACGCCGGAGAACAAGGCCGTTCCCTAGGGTACAGCTTCAGGCGTCTCAGTGCTTTTGGGCATGGCACCGACATGGATGTTCAAAAAACAGTGTCTAGCGTCTTTCTCGAAGTGATCAACGTCGCAAAACGACTTGTCGGCATCAAAGGACAGCGCATCGACATACTGTATCCGATGGATGGCTTGGTTCGTGCCGGGGAGATGCTTGTAGTGCTCGGCCCGCCCGGCAGTGGATGCAGTACATTTCTGAAGAGCATCACGGGTGACACACACGGCTTCATGCTCGGGCCAGATGCAAAGCTCAACTTTCAAGGCATCTCGTACGGTGACATGACTTCACGCTATCGAGGCGAAGCCAGCTATACCGCCGAACTGGATGAACATTTCCCAAATTTGACTGTCGGTGAGACCTTGTTCTTCGCAGCCAAGGCTCGCGCGCCGCGCAAGACTCCAGGCGGTCTTTCCCGTAATGCTTGGGCGATATTGATGCGCGACGTTATGATGGCTACGCTTGGCATCAGTCACACGCTCGATACCAAAATTGGCAACGACTACATACGTGGTGTTTCTGGCGGTGAGCGCAAGCGTGTCACTATCGCAGAAGCTGCTCTCTCGCGTGCTGCTATTCAAGCTTGGGATAACTCAACGCGCGGCCTTGATTCTGCTAATGCCATTGAATTCTGCAAGACCCTTCGGCTTCAAGCTGATTATTTTGGCATCACGCCGGCAGTAGCCATCTACCAAGCCCCTGCGTCGGCCTTTGATTTGTTTGATAAAGTACTGCTTCTTTACAGCGGGCATGAAATCTATTTTGGTCCTGTCCGACAGGCCAAAGACTACTTTGAGAGGCTTGGCTTTGAATGCCCAGCACGTCAGACGACACCGGACTTTCTGACGTCCATGACTGCACCAGATGAGCGTCGTGTAAGGCCAGGTGTTGTAACTCCACACACGCCGCTCGAGTTCGCTTCTGCCTGGAGAGCTTCCAAGGAGCGTGCTCGATTGCTGGAAGACATTGCCGACTACGACGCAATCTTCCCGATCGGAGGCCCTGTACGAGATCTATTCGAGGAATCGCGCCGGGATGAGAAGGCCTCCATCCAGCGTGCCTCTTCGCCATACACCTTGTCTTATCGCGAACAAGTTGCACATTGTCTTTGGCGAGGTTTCCGTAGGCTCGTGGCTGAGCCCACGCTGACTCTTTACCAGCTCTTATCCAATCTCCTGCTGGCCATTATTGTTGGTACAGTCTTTCTCAATCTCAAACAGGAAACGAATGGATTCTTCAAGCGCGGCTCTCTGCTCTTTTTCGCGGTGTTGCTCAATGCACTGGCTTCGGCTCTGGAAGTGCTTCTTTTGTACGAACAGCGCGACATCTGTGAGAAGCATGCACGATATGCATACTACCATCCATCTGCAGAGGCTTTTGCCTCCATCCTCACCGACTTGCCCTACAAAATTTCTAATGCAATTACCTTCAATGTGGCACTGTACTTTATGACCAACTTGCGGCGTGAGGCTGGCCCCTTCTTCTTTTTTGTTCTCGTCTCTTTTCTTGTTACACTCTCGACGTCGCACTTGTTCCGAACACTTGCCGCCGTCAGTCGCTCGCTTGTTCAGGCTCTTGTCCCCACTGCACTCATCACCTTGGCACTCGTGATGTTTAGTGGCTTTGTTATTCCTGTCGTTGACATGCTCGGTTGGTCACGCTGGATTCACTGGCTCAACCCACTCTCATATGGCTTTGAGTCGCTCATGATTAACGAATTTCATGGGCGAGACTTCAGGTGTGATAGCCTGATACCGAGCTATGGATCACTTGTGGACGGCACCCAGGTGTGCTATACTGTTGGATCGGTCGCTGGTCAAGACTTTGTTAATGGCGCCAGCTACATCGAAGCTGCGTACGGCTACGTGCACAACAATAAATGGCGCAACGTGTATATCCTTGCAGGGTTCACAGTCTTCTGGGGGCTTACCTATCTTATTGGTGTTGACTTCATCCAGGCCAAGAAGAGCAAAGGCGAAGTACTCGTTTTTCGTCGACGGCAAAAGCGCCGAGATGTCGAATCAGCATCGCCTGTCTTGCCCTCTGCGAAAGCACAAATGCAAATTCAACAGCAAACAGCTGTCTTTCACTGGTCCGATGTCTGTTATGATGTCCGCATCAAAAAGGAGACGCGCCGCATATTGGATCACGTCGATGGCTGGGTCAAGCCAGGCACTCGAACAGCTCTGATGGGCGTTTCAGGGGCGGGCAAAACAACCTTATTGGATGTACTCGCATCGCGTATTACGATCGGTGTTGTTGGGGAGATGCTTGTTGATGGCCAGATTCGAAATGATGCATTCCAACGGCAGACAGGATATGCTCAGCAGCAAGATTTACATCTGGACACATCGACTGTTCGAGAGGCTCTCACCTTTTCCGCTCTTCTCAGACAACCGGCGCATATCCCAAGGCAAGACCGAATTGACTACGTGGACGAAGTCTTGTCCCTCCTTGATATGGTGGATTATGCAGATGCTGTGGTCGGTGTGCCTGGTGAAGGTCTCAATGTTGAGCAACGGAAACGTCTTACGATTGGAGTGGAACTAGCCGCACGACCGGCGCTCCTACTCTTCCTCGACGAGCCAACTTCTGGTCTCGATGCGCAAACATCGTGGGCTATCTGTGATTTGCTCGAGAAGCTGACCAAGGCTGGTCAAGCCGTGCTCTGTACAATCCATCAACCATCCGCTATGCTTTTCCAGCGTTTTGATCGGCTGCTCTTGCTTGCTCAAGGTGGGCAAACTGTCTATTTTGGCGACATTGGCAACGATTCGCAAACACTAGTCAGCTATTTTGAGGCGAATGGTGCGCCAAGCTGCCCACCGAAGGCCAATCCGGCCGAGTGGATGCTCGAAGTCATTGGCGCTGCTCCAGGCTCCCATTCTGATCGTGATTGGCATCAAGTTTGGCATGCTTCTCCTGAATATCTCGCAGTCAAGGCTACGCTGCATGATTTCACATCTGCTACGCCAGCTTGCCTCGACGTCCAGGATCAGTACGCTGCCCCGTTGTTCGAGCAATTCAAGGTGGTGACACAGCGTGTGTTTGAGCAATACTGGCGCACGCCCACGTACATCTACAGTAAGCTCCTGCTCTGCGTCTTAGGCGCCTTGTTTGTTGGGTTCGTCTTTTACGAGTCGCCCAACAACTTGCAAGGCATGCAAAATCAAATGTTCGCCGTCTTTATGCTCTTCACAACCTTCCCGCAACTCGTCAGTCTGATGATGCCCCATTTCATCAAGCAGCGCTCCTTATACGAAGCTCGAGAACGACCGAGCAAAGTCTACTCGTGGAAAGTCTTCATCATGGCAAATATCGTTGTTGAGCTGCCATGGAATACATTCTTTGCGGTGCTCATGTTCTTCGCATTTTACTACCCAGTTGGCTTTGCCAGGAATGCTGAATTTACAGGTGCCGTTGCAATTCGCGGCTTTCTCTTCTTCCTTTATGTTTGGCAATACATGCTCTTCATCTCGACATTTGGCAGCCTAATGATTGCTGCACTGGACAGTGAATTGGCTAGCAATCTGGCTGAGTTGCTGTTTGCCTTGTGTCTAATTTTTTGTGGTGTCCTCGTTAATGTCAAGAGCTTGGGCAAGTTCTGGATCTTTATGTAAATTGTTCCACAACACTGCTCTATGCTAATATCAGGTACTATGTCAGTCCATTCACCTATCTGGTGAGCAGCATGCTGTCAGTTGGCATCGCCAATGCGCCCGTCACATGCAGCCCAGTGGAGTTGCTTCGCTTCAACGCCCCACTCGGCACGTCATGCGGCGACTTTATGGAAGACTTCATCACAGCCGCAGGCGGATATCTTGTTGACCCACTCGCGAATGTTTGCGATTATTGCCGAATCTCGCAAACCAATACATTCTTAGCGGCAGTCTCGAGCAAGTACGCACATCGCTGGCGAAATTTTGGCATCCTTTGGCTATACATTTTGGCCAATATCATCAGCGCCATCTTTCTCTATTGGCTAGCACGGGTGCCTAGAACTCGAAAGGCTCCACCCAATTTGAAATAGTTTTTAAACACATGTACCTGTAATTCAATTATAAATCATCTGCTCATGTCGAATGAGAGAGCTCAAACCACATTTTCAAGCTGCTTACAGTACTTGAGGTGCAATTGAGCCCTCAAGGAATCGTCGCCCCTCATTTGTACACTACAAATTCGAACATCTAAAAGAAACGAATTTGGCATGTGGCCATCTGCAACATTTTCACCCCTGAAAGTTACTGTCCAGGCCCGGCCAACAACTACACCTGAAATTGCGCCGAACCACAACAAAGCTACGCTGAAGGCATGCTACAGAATCGATTGCTTCCGCTATTGGCAAGCGCTCTACTGATAACTCACACTAGATCAACTTCAGTCGGCCGTAGCAATGTTTCGCCAGATTTTCCTGGTTCAGGTGCTGGGGCCTGTCAAAGACTGGTGCTCAACTACACTTCGATCATTCGTGGAGTCAAGTCTAATACTTCTCCTCACGATGTTTTTGCGCAAATGCGTGTGCCTGTGGAAGAAGAGTATTGTAAAGCGTGGTGCCAGGACAAAGTACAAGAGACATGGTTTAAGGAGAACTCGTGGCGGCTATCGCAGATTGTGCCTCCACCCAGAATTAAGTCAGAAGCATGCTTGGCTAGTGACTGGATGTGTATCGACTCGCCTACCAGTCAATCATATCTTGCGGTGGATAGGTTCGGCTATGTCAACACTGATGTAACCTGCTATTGCACTGTCGGTCTGGTTTTGGACAGAGTGCACAAAGATCCTCAGTATCACAGGGTGAAAAGCAAAGAACCTTCAAAGGGATGGGGAGACATGTGGATGAACGTCTCATGTCATCCGGAGGAAATTGGACAGCGAATAGCCGTGAACGGGTGGCAATTAAAAGACGCTCGCATCGATGGAGACGTTGACTGCTATCACGAGTATGGTCAACACGATTGCTGGTGCGACGTTTCAGGGTTTGATCACTGTGAAAGATTTGACACGGACCAGTACTTTATTGGTTACAAGTCTCAGGTCGACGAGATTCGAACGCAAGGAAGACCGAGCATCAAGGCACCATCAATTATTTCAGCCCGTGATGAAATAAGACCAATTGCTGATCTCGACTTCGTCACAGGATGGGATGATTTATGGCCAAGGCCGACGATACCCCACGAGCTCGATGAAATTCAAGAGGGATGGGACTCTATTAGAATTTGGGAAAAGCAGCCAAAAGAAATTCAGGAAGCTCTAGAAGGCAAGAAGAACGGTGACGGACAATGAGGGTGGCTCTTGTGCGGCCATCAGGCGTTTCTGATTCTCTTGAAAGCATCAATGGCCTCCTCGCTCTTCCTCTCTTGTCGACGCCTACTTGCATTCTCGCGCACATCAGTTGGCAATAAGTGCTGGTTGTCAGCGCGCTTGGTTGATGTACGAGTTACGTCACATTTATTTATATGGCCAGATGCAACGGGTCACACAGCGCCAAGCAGACGCACCCTTGTATCTGTTCACCACATACACATACTATGCAATTCACACAAGCTCTTCTTGCCCTCGGCCTTGGCTATTCAGTCAACGCTCAGATTCTCTCCGACATCGTTAACGCAGGCAACGTTGCCGCTTCAGCCGTGACCGGCGCGTTCGGGGTGTAAGTCATGCCAAGATACCTTGCAAACCACATAGCTAATACGCAACAAGTGTCACCTCAGGCGCTGCTTCAGTGGGTCAAGTCGTTACTTCCGGCGCTGGCGGTGCACTCAACACCGTCACCTCCGGTGGTGCATCTGTTGGCCAAGTCATTACATCGGGTGCAGGCGGTGCTTTCAACACTGTCACGTCCGGTGCAGGCGGTGCATTGAGCACTGCTACGTCCGGTGCAGTCGGTGCTTTTTCAACCGCAACATCAGGTGCAGCTGGTGTGGCTACAGGAACCATTGCTTCGGGTGCAACGGCGGCAGCCTCATCGGCTACCCGTGTGCCTGACAACGTTGCAAGTGCCGTTTCCTCAGCCACATCACGAGCAGCTGCTAGTGCCGCTCCTGCTGTCCAGGCAGGTGTCGTGGCCGGTGCGGGTGCTATGGCTTACTTCTTGCTCTAAGCAAGTTCATTGTTTGCCCACACAACGTACATATAGCGGTGTAACAATAATCAAAAACGCTGAATGTGCCTATCGCTAAATGTATTCTGCCGTCGCCTGCAATGGTCCTGGAGCTTTTGCAAATCCTGCCCGCCGTTTGCCAGTCTGCTTGTCTACGCCGATATCGCCCCATTGAATTCCGTTTACCGGCAATTTGCTGTATGTGGCCAATTCCTTGCAAGCAGCAAAGAGAACCTTGCCGTTGCCGTACATGACTGGCTGTTTGCCCTTCAAAGGCCACCACCAAGCACCGAGAATGAAGCCAACAATGCAAATCGGAATGGTGTATGTCACGTAGCCCCAGGCATCCTTTTGCGAGCCATACGTGAAGCCGAGGATGATGATGTTGGGCCGTACCAAGACTTGTGCAATATCTTGCTTTTGCGAAATAGCAAAATGCGCAAGTACACCCGTGGCAAAGAGCATGAACGTCATGAGGTACGGCAGTTCCATGAAGCGTAATGATCTCGTTCCTGCAAGGTGACTCTCTGCCGTGCGCGGCCTCTTTACTTTGCGAGCATAGGAGCGCCATTCAAATTCAAGGGCAATCTTGACGAGCAATTCTGTGCCAAAGGCAAAGAAGACAGAGAAGATGAATTGAGGGATATTGGCTGCGATGATCACCCAGATTTGCGCTCCAAGCGTCTCACCTCGAGGCGCGCTGTACAGTGCTTCGAGATCAGCGACGAGTGCTCCGTAGCAGATGGCCATGATGATGAGGGGTCCAACCTCGAGCCAGGTGAGGAAATGGATGATCCGTTTGGGCTTCTTAGGGTCGGCTTTGACAATGGTTTTTGACCCTTTGCGGTCCACGAGACAGCCCTCATCCGGTACGAGGTGCGGCTGGCCAGGTACAATGACTAGGAAATCGCCCATAAAGTTGTATCTCTTCAAACGCCAGTGTTTACGAGCTACCAAAAGGATGACAGCCGCCTTGACAAGAATGATAATGGATACAACGAACGAAACCCATGGCCTAATCACAATCAAGCACGTTCCTGTTGAGATTTGTGCCGCGAGATCTTTGCGCGATCGGAACTCTAAGGATTCCCCAAAGATGGCATTGAGCAGCAGATGCATCGGTAAACTGGTCACAGCCATAATGAACCACACAAAAATGGCCGGCCGATGTTTGCGATGAAACATGGCAAACATGGAGTTGGAACAGATGGGCAGCGACGAGCCCGGCGTCTGTAGCTCGTGCTCGATATCGTTCATGGTGGGACTGGTGCAGAGTTGTTGAACACGGCCAGAAAGCATCATGATGAATGTTCCAAACATATTGAGGCCGAGCGAGATGAAGCGTAATGGCCACTGAATGGAGTTGCACGGCTTCTGTGGTGTTAATGGCAATGAGATGCGATACCAATTGAGGGATAAATTCTTGCTGGCATCTGATTTCAGCGCATTGGCAGCTAGACTTATTGTCATGATCAGGAAGGACAGCCCACACAAGACAAAGCCCCAAGCGATATAGGTTGGGTTATCAAAGAGCTCGCTGATGCGCTGCGACATTCCCATGATGCGCAGCCAGAGACCTGGCTTTGAGACGACTGCTGAAGAGACAGTCGTCACCGTCGTCGTCGCAGCATTGATCTTTGGATCAATGGGCGTGACAGGCGTGATTTGAACAGTCGGGTCTGGTTTGCTTGTCGTGGGCAGCAGCGTGACGATGCCTAGGCTCTTGGCCATCGCTCCGGCAGCAAGACAGGCAGCACAAGTGACGCTAAACTATGAGACTGGTGCAAATATATCGAGCAGATGCATGGCGATGCGATTGTTGTGAGCTAGCTTCTTGCATCGCACGGGTCTTCGAGTCTCAGTCAGATCTCAGATTCTTCGACTTTTGCATGAGGCCGCGCCGAGAATAAGGTGGAGTCAGTGGAGTGGTGGTTGTGTACCCGGGGGCGCGTTCAGCAATTGGATCGCTGTGCCGCTTTTTGCACTGACCTTTCTCTTTTCGGCCTCCCAGATTGCCAGATCACGACAGCCTCAAGCGAGCCGTTGCGTGCTGCGGAAGCCAATGGTTGACGGGTAGGCGCCAGTTCTAGTACTGCAATCTGTAGCCAGTATTGCTCTGATCCGTCTACAGGTCGGGACAAGCTTGGACAGTGGGAGCATAGGGCGATCCTCTTAGATATCTTACAATTGTCACGACAGTCTGGATGCGATTGGACCTGGTGAACTTCTTCTATGTCCCGGTGCCCAATCACCTCTAATTTTTGACAGCGGTAGCCAAGTATTGGGCACTGAGATCTTGGGCACTCGGCTCAGTGCTGATCGTCCGTGTTAGCCATCGTTGATTGTACGGCTCTACCTACCCGTCTGGCCGGCCTAACTTCAGCAACCATATAATCATACCATGTGACTAGCAGCTAGAGCTATTTTCGAGCGCTACAGTACAATGCATCCCTCGGGCGCTTCATTTGACAGCGAGAGGCCTTAATCTTCGCACAGCAATTCGAACTTTCTACAGTTCGCACTAATCGCAACACAGGCAGCCAAAATTCTGGCAGGTGTCGCAGCAACCACAGGCAAAACAGTTTCAGATGATAGCTCGGTTGCTAGAACAAGGATCGACGACCAACGGACAGGGGTCGCGCACTACATCCTTGCTGGTCGCTGCGACTGCTCTTTCTTTGCGGACTTCTCTTTCAACAAACAGTGCTGGCATTGTTCTACCATTGTCGAGGTGGATACTCTACGAGCTCACCAAGCGCGACTGCGCAAGTATCCGCCAGCGCTTCTCGTTCTTCAACATTCAAGGCAGGCTTGCAGTCTGCTGAAGTCTCGCGCGGTACTCCCTTGTCTGCCGCTGCATATTGAAACTTTATCTGGTTCTGACACAGCTGTAGTTTCATAAGGCTTCATCGCCTCGACCACTTCTGAACTTTACATGTACAACTATAAAAGTTGTATAATTAATCATGAATTCGCGTTCGCAGATTGGTCGCAAGGCATGCATAAGCTCGCGCGCTGATGTCGCGGTATACCTCTCGAAAGACAACTGCGAGTCCGGTATTGGCTGAAGTGTTTTGCTAAATACCGGGCATGTACTAGTATCAAACGATTTCAGCTATACAAAGGATGTGCGTACGATCAGTGTAATGTAATGGCGCTACAGCTATTAGCGCGACACGAATCGATATCTATGGCTATCTTGCGTATTCATATATCTGACCGTTCACCACAAATTCGCGAATCGCGAAATGCACGCAAGCGCTGTCCATCCGGATTGGTCGAATTGGGACAGCCTCGGGATGCAAATCTGAGAGATTAAAAGTCGTGTTCTGCCAAAGCTGCCACCGGGAATCGGGAAACTTCAATTATCAGCTGAGATCCATGCTTTCGCTCTAGTGGATTTGTGCACTCCGAGTGAGTAGCTCCCTCATCACTCAACGTTGGTCTTCCCACGATGAAGGGTAGAGCTAGCTGGACGATGGCTCTGCTTAGCCTGCTCGTCGTCGAAGCGCAGGCCGCAACGGAGACGATCGAGCAGGCCCGAACCAGGATTCTTCTGATAGAGATGGCTAAAATGAAGCGACAGTTCTACTACAATGGTCCTCCTGCTGGCTCTATTCACGTTCCGTATGACTGTCTGCCTGGCGAGCTATCGCCCGCACAGTCTTCGCAGTTGGCCGGTCAAGGAAATGCACCCTATCTAGCTGCGCCAACAGACTCCAACACTACTTCATCACCGACTACGAGCACATCTCGAGCCTTCCCATTCGCGTCATCTGCTGCTTCTTGCGGAGACACAGTTTTTGTTAGTGACATCGGGCCCTATCGCACTCAGAGTTATGGCAACTATGATGGATTAGTCATACCCTGGTGGATGAAGCCTCACACCGGCCTGTACTGGCTCGTGGATGCGCAGACAAGCTTTCTGATATACAACACTGCCATCAGCAACTTCAACAGCACCTATAGTTACAGCCCAACCATCGTAAATGCCAAGTACGTTACTAGGAACGCAACGTATTCCAGTCCCATTTATGTCACGGCATCCACAACGGTCAATGAACAGGCTTGTCAAGTAGGCCTCAGAAGTTGTGGCTACGACTTCGCCTTTGTTCCTGCATTTACGCCGGCCTATATCGCTCAAGGATCGCTTGCACCTGTGCAAACCTTTTCTTGCGGTGTTGGGCGAAAGACAATCACGATCGGAGAGCGGTCATTCCCTGAAGCTGACTTTCTCGATGGACGCAGCTGCATTGTGGGTGCAGATCTTGTGTATCAATACGACCCGAATGATACTGAGAATGGCTATGATGTCAATGGGACACTTGTTGCTGGTCAGCGCCCTCTGGCGACCATCACCAAAGGATTCTACCAAAGCTACGCACTGTGTAGCACTACCAAGACTTTCTACAGCTCGTTGAGTCTGCAGTCCTGTCCTGTGGCTCAACCTGGTGGTTTCAGCAATCCTTTGATTGACCCACGGGCTCTTAAGACCCAATCCATTGATGTACCCACCATTCAACTTCAGGCACTCGCTCTTCCTACACCGGCAGATGCCGCAGCGAACAACCCAAGCGGTTCAGGTAGTACAGGTGCTTCGGGCGCTGGTTCGAGTGGTGGCTCTAGCGGAGGCGGTGCTGCAGCTGCAGCTCCAGGTCCTGTGCCAGCCTCAAATCCTAGTCCGACGCAAGCCGCGACTGCAGCTCCGGCCTCTCTCGACTCTGGCTCAGGCTCAGGTTCAGTTCCATCAACAGATAATAGTGGATCTGGTGCGCCTGTTCAGGCAAACAATGTTGCTTCTGTGGGCGCTAGCAATCCAGCTGGGTCCGGTATGGCTTCTGGTAGTGGGCAGACGAATAGTGGCAGCATCAGCAACAATGGCAATGGAGCTGTAGCTGGAACGGGACCCGCTGACGGCAGTGGGCAGACGAATAGCGGCGGCAACAACAACGGCAATGCAGCTGGAGCAGGTAGTGGCGCCTCCTCCAATGATGGTGGCTCGAAACCAGCAGCTGCTGGTATTGGTTCTATAAACAATGGTGTCGCGCCTGGCACTAGCGGAAATAGCGGCCAGGCCGCACCTGTCACCGGCAGTGCTGGTACACTGGCTTCAAGCCCTGGCAGTGATCAGGGGGTTTCATCTGGATCAGGTATTGCTTCTGGTAATGTTGGCACCACAGGCAACGTAGGAAGCCAAAGCCCAGGTCTCGCAGGATCCACAGGCAACACGGGCAACGCAGGCAGCACAGGCAGCCAAAACCCAGGTCTCGCAGGATCCACAGGCAACACAGTTTCAGATGGTAGCACCATCAGTGGTGCCGCGAGCAGCAATCCAATCAGCGGTGATGTTCAACGCAGTGAGGTTCTAGCCCAGTCGCTGCCTGAAGGTGCATTGCCCGTCGCCCCAGCGTTGGCATCCTCGGCCAGCAGTGCGGCAACTGCTGCATCTCAAGCGCTCGTTGCAGCAGGCATCACACCAGCACCTCAGCAACAGCAATTCACTGATGCGGCAGGTGCGATAGGCAATCTGCGGTCTGCATCAAGTCAGCTAGCATCAGTAGCAAGCACGGCTACTGGAAGTACGTTGAGCTCTGTTCGTGCTGCTCAGGCTTCCATCGCTGCTGTACTCTCTTCCATCGATGCAGTCGTCGCCACTGCAAGTGTCTCGGTTGGCCGAACAACGACCAACGGACAGGGGTCGCGCATCACTACATCACTGCTGGTCGCTGCGACTGCTCTTTCTTTGCGGACTTCTTTCTCAACAAACAGTGCTGGCATTGTTTCTACCGTAGTCGAGACGGACATTCTTACGAGCTCACCGAGCGCGACTGCGCAAGTATCTGCCAGCGCTTCTCGTTCTTCAACATCCAGAGCAGGTGCTCAGCTGACTCATACTCTGCACGGCACTCATTTGTCGGCCGCCATGTATGGGCTATTCGTCTGGTGTCTGGCTTACTTCTAGACCAGTCACCAGCAACGTGACGATAATTTTGTAGACTAATGGACTTATGTAACACATCCTTGCCCTTCGGTTCATCTTCAAACTCTTTTGGCGTCCCAATTGCTGATGATGTTGAATTCAGATTCGCGGATATGTACTGAAGTATACTCTCCCTGTCTTGTGCAACTACTAACGATAATGTGATAATGTTGCGAAGGACGAGCACCCATCTCGAGAATTTTCACTTGTTTCGAACGCCAAGAGCTAGCGCAAGACTTCTTACCGTGCACTGCAAGCGAAGACCTTGCTAGGAGGAATGCGCGATAGCCCGTTCTTCAGGGATAGCGCTATAGCTATACCGTTTGGTATCTCTTTGAAGAATCCTGCTTTTGGAGTTTTAGATAATGTTGTTACAGGCGTCTTGGCGGCCACCATCGCAACCTCGTGTCTGACTCTATGCTTAAAGATGCCAAAGAAGGGCAAGACTGCAGACGACGAAATAGATCCTGATGCACGGTATAGTGTACGGTTAGAGAAGCTGGCGTCGGCCCTCGTTGTAACGCTTGGCCTCGTTCTATTGATGGTTCAAACGTCCGAACTATCTCACTCGCCATTGATAGCATCAAGTGTTGCTTGGTTGTATCTAACTTTTCTCATCGTACTACTTGTCTTCTCTGCCGACTACAAACGTATCTTCTCAGTGGCAATCCACATTGCAACGGTCGGTACCGTCCTACATTTGGTGGAGCTGGCAGCAGTATACAAAGCCTTAGATCGGCTTCCGCGGCTTGACTTCTTGACGATGATACAGTATAAGTCGGTCTTCATGCCATTGATATCAGCCTCATTTCTGCTTCTCATTGTCGGGATTGCAATCTCAATTCCACGGGCACCGCCAATGCAGTACAACGACAAACCGGTTACTAAAGTTGCGAATGCTTCAATATGGTCGCAATTGATCATGGGATGGTGTTGGCATGTCATCAAAGTATGCAAAAGCAACCAAGATGCAAGTCAAGACGATCTCGACGAGCTCTTACCCGAAATGCGGGCTGAGCAACTTTATCTGGACATGCAAGCAACCAGAGGGAAAGGCTTGCTCATGGTCCGCTTGGCAAGGCTCTTTCGTGGATACTTGCTTGCAGAAACCATCATGTGTCTTGCCGCTGCATTCTTTACCTTTGCACCAAACTATTTCCTGCTAGAGATAATCAAGTTTGTCGAGCAACCTACAGCTGCCTGGCGTGGCGTGGCACTTGTGATCGGCCTAATTCTGACTGGTCAGACACAAGGTATACTCACTGCTCAAATATGGCATATTTCTGCAGTTCTCATGCAACAACAGAGCAGAGCAGCTGTCAGCATTGAAGTCTACGAGAAGACATTGAGGAAGCGCAACAAGGTTGGCCAAATCGAACAAGATCAAGGCAGCAAACAAAATGCCGTCAACTTGATGAGTTTGGATGCAGATCGAATCAGCACATTCTTCTCCTACAGTTCCTTCATGATTCAATCGCCTGTTGAGATTGTCATTGCGCTTGTATTTCTATACCAGCTTGTTGGTTGGACTGCCATGCCTGGTGTCGGTGTACTTTTGCTCTTTCTCCCTGTTACCGCGTGGACTTCGAAATTGTACTTTAGCTCTCAAGAGAAACTCATGCATGTGCGGGACAAGCGGATTGCACTCATGCAAGAGGTCCTGTCTGGCCTCCGACAAATCAAGTTCCAAGGTAATGAACAGCATTTCATCGACAAGGTTGGCAAGATTAGAGCAGACGAGCTGTGGCAGCTTACTATGTCTTACATTGGCTATGTTTCAGTTGAATTTATCTACATCATCGCCCCTGTGTGCATCATCAGCATCACCTTCGCCATCTATACAGTCTATGTCGGCAACTTGACCCCCAGCATAGCATTCACTGCTATTGCTGTCATGCAACAATTGCAGTTTGCTATGAATATCATTCCTGAGATTGTGGTGGATGCCATTACTGTTTGGACATCTGCATGTCGCATCGACGCTTACTTGGCCCAAGATGATTTGTCCTCTTCGAAGAATGATGAACCAGTCGTCAAGATAACAAACGCTGACTTGTCCTATGCTGGTTCCAAAACTGAGGGTAATGCTCCAATCTTGCACAACATCAGTGCCTCATTTCCAATGGGGGAACTTTCTGTCATTACTGGCAACACTGGATGTGGCAAAACCCTACTCCTCACAGCAATCTTGGGAGAGGCTCTAGTACTGAAGGGAAATGTTGTGGCACCACGTTCACCACAACAAGAGCACAGCGCCTTTGTCAGTCCAGGCGACTGGATCATCCCAGAAATGGTGGCATTTGTCGCACAGACCGCTTGGCTTGAGAATAAGAGCATCAAGCTCAACATTCTTTACGGTTGCCCGTTTGTGGCGTCTCGGTATGCTCAAGTACTTGAAGCCTGCAGCCTCAAGCGTGATCTTCAAATTCTCGAAGATGGTGATGAGAGTGAGATTGGCGAGCGTGGTTTGAACTTGAGTGGTGGCCAAAAGGCCAGAGTCGCACTCGCTAGAGCAGTCTACTCTCGGGCCGGCCTCGTCGTCATGGATGATGTCCTTTCTGCACTTGATGCGCATGTAGCAAAGCATGTTGTTGAGAAGTGTCTGAGTGGGCCTTTGATGCGTGGTAGAACTCAGATTCTCGTGACGCATCAGGTATCACTTGTGCTTTCTGTTGCCAAGTATGTGCTGGCCTTGGAGAATGGTTCCATGAAGCATGTCGGGCCTGTTGATGAGCTTAGGCGGACTGGGTCTTTGGAACAGCTCGTGGACTTGTCGGTCAAACAAATCGTCCAGGAAGAGGATGCCATCGAGCATGCTGGCACCCCAAAGAAGTCAATTGCCAAAAAGTTGATACAACAAGAGGACAAATTTGTCGGCATGGTCAAGGTCCGTGTCTACTTGCGCTTTATTCGAGCTTTGGGGCCCTGGCCATTCGCTGCTGCTATCCTTGTTCTCATCTTGGCAACTTTGTTCCTCGATGCGGCATGCTCTTATTGGCTGAGACTCTGGTCAGCCAGTGACCCCAACCAGTACACTCTCGGACATTGGATCGGCGTCTTTGTTGCACTCGAGCTTTCATCTGCCATCGCCAACCTTGTCTCCATGGCGCTCGTTTTCACTGGCTGCATTCGAGCTGGACGAAGAATTTACATGGAGATGCTGGAGACTGTGATGTATGCTCCACTTCGTTTGTTGGATACTGTACCCGTTGGCAGGTTTGTGAGTCGGTTCTCCAAGGATGCCGAGGTCGTTGATTCGGACCTTGGCAAGGCCTTCTTTTTCGTCTTGCAAAATGGCGGCTATGTTCTCCTTACGATCGGCATCTGTGTCGCAATTCAGCCAGTCTTTTGCTTGCCTGCCGTTTTGCTTGTTGCCTTTGGCATCTGGATTGGGCGATACTACACGGGTGCAGCGCGAGCATTAAAGCGACTCGATTCTGTCAATCGATCACCCATGTATGAAGCATTTTCTACAACCATCACAGGAATTACTACGTTGCGTGCCTTCGGTTCACAGACACGCGCTCTAAAGCTTTTTTTCAAGCATGTCGACAATATCAGTCGTGCCCGGTTCTTCAACATGGGTGTCAATCGCTGGTTGAGTGTGCGTTTCACGTCCATTGGCAATTTGTATGTGTCTGCGATTGGTCTATTGTTGGTTCTCAATGCACACCATGTCAATGCTGGTATGGCTGGGTTTGCAATGTCCTTTGCCTTGCGATTGCAGATGCAGTTGATGTGGGCCATTCGACGATACGGCGAGCTCGAACAACACATGAATGCCGCTGAGCGATGTTTCGAATATACGGACATGCCAACCGAGGCAGCACATTACCTCGAAGAGCCACCAACGGATTGGCCTTCGAAAGGTGTCATTGCGTTTGAAGAGGTTGAATTGAAGTATGCCCCTGATCTACCCTCTGTCTTGCGCCGCATCAGCTTTTCCATCGAATCTCAGGAGAAGCTTGGTATCGTGGGAAGAACGGGAAGCGGCAAGACGACATTGACCTTGGCTCTATTTCGCTTCCTTGAATTGCACCATGGCAAGATTATGGTGGATGGCATCGACATTTCGACCCTTGGCTTGCACGACTTGCGTTCACGCATGACCATCATTCCACAGGAACCCTTTTTGTTCGAAGGCACACTCCGAAGTAATCTAAGTGAGACTGCGACAGACGAGGAACTGCACCTTGCATTAGCACGCGTCCATTTGACGAGCGCTGTATTCAGCAATCTCGACAGCCCGGTGACGGAGTCTGGCAGTAATTTTTCAGCTGGACAACGACAGTTACTCTGTATGGCTCGTGCGCTCATTCGCAAGAGCAAGATTCTTGTGATGGATGAAGCGACGGCGTCAGTGGATGTGGAGACGGATGCGTTGATTCAGCAGACTTTGAGAGAGGCCTTTTCAAAATCGACTTTGCTGACCATTGCACATCGCCTGGCATCCATCATTGACTATGACCGTATCTTGGTATTAGACCAAGGTCAGGTGGCAGAGATGGGCACGCCTAGTGAGCTGATGGCGAAGGAGGGCGGGGTCTTTCGGGAGATGGTACAGGCTGCAGGACTGGTGTGGATTGACCCATCTGAATAGGACTCCAGCGTGGGAAGAAGTTGAACAAAGATAAAACGAGAGAGCTTCCATGAGGGAACTTGCTCTGAGGCCGCATACAGCTGCAGGTAAGTTGAGCTCGTTCTGAGCAGAGAAACACGGCAGGCAGTATAGCAAGATGAATTTATTGCTATTCTGGCACCTCTTATACTAGATCCCTGCGCCTTCGGGTGTCTGGATCGATGAATTTGAACTCTTTCTGATACGACTGTCTCCCGTGTTCTTTGCTCTATGTCTTTATACAGCTGCTGACCATCATCAGGAAGAATAGATTCTCCAGGGGCAAGAAGAAATACAGAGACTGAGTAATGCGGCAACACGATTAGACTTAGGTACCAGATGCCCACGAAGGACTATACAACCTTCGCGAGCAATGCTGAACAACTTAATTGTTCCTTATGATTGTCGACAAGCAAGGTCGCTGTGCTGTTTTCTTGCTTTTTGAGAGGCACTCCATTTGGAAATGATGAGACGCATATTGGCAAAGCGTCCTGGGAACTTGGCAGTGTCTCGTAAGCCGCAAGGTCTGCGGGATGCTGTCATGGGAGCCCCAGGGCGCACTGAAGCTCAAACATTTAAGTCGCTGATCCATCTCAACGCTCTGTAGCATCGTAGACATGTCATGAAGACTTCTCCTGCCTGCGAATCTCGACACGGTCGACTGCGTACTTCATGCGATTGCGTTCTTGGAAGCGCTGGAAGCGACATCCTTCAAAAGTCGAGAGAGATATGGCCACGAATGTGCCTGCACCCCAATTGAGCGAGTGGCCTACTCTTCGTGTCCAGAAGAACTTGGTAGCACCGAGCAGGCACGCTGAACCGACGCCATAGAGGAGCGCTTGTCGCGCGCAGGGCACTTCATTGATGTGTGCTAAATCTTGGAATGTGATGGTAGAAATGGCTTCCTTGATGGCCGGTTGTTGCTGTTGCTGTGTGCTGTGTTTGAGTGCATCGATGGTCTGTTGCCGCCGCCTATCTGCCTCTGTCGCCTCGTGTCCCTTGTCCATGTGCGTGTCTTGGGGCTTCGTGTCTTGGTTTCTCTTCATGAAAATGGTTCCCAACGACATCGCGACCTTTGCACCGCAGCACAGACAACCCATAAGCAGAGGAATGCCAAGCCAGCAGCTGGCAAAGTCATACAGGCGCAAGTATAAGAAGCTCATTGATCAATTCACCCTCGTCACCGCACGCCAACACCACCTCAACCTACAAGTCACAACACGCGCACAAGCTGCACTCAAATTACAGTCGGAGCTTGATCTCTTACTTGATGTCTTGCTAGATGGCAATGAGGTGGATTTGAGTGCTATCAAAGAAGCAGGGAGTCATGCCGATTGGGTCAAGGAAGTCTTGGCTTCGCATGAAGCGACGACTGCAGAGAAGCCTGATCATATCAACGGAGACACTATTGATTCATCATTAGTGATGACAGATGCTGCTGCTAGTAATGCGACCCCAAAAAAGGAGGATCAGACACAGAAACTGAGTGGACTCGGCATTGGCATTGAACAAGGACAACCTGCTCGCGTGCCAGTCTCAGAAGGAGGTCCCTCACAAATTCTGGTTGATCTGGCGAATGCAGCACGCGCCATGCTGGCGGAACAGCGCAAGATGGAGCTATCAGTGGAATACTGGCATCAACCGCAACCGCCGCATCTTGCAGATTTACCATGGGATTTGGATTTGGAAAGTAAAACGGGGAGTTATGTGGAAGATGTACAAGCGCAAGTGACACGATTGAAGCAAGAACGCGCCACGGCTGCAGCGATGATGGAGAGAACAGACGATGCATCGCCAGTCATCAACCAGTCTGCGAGTAAGAAGCGCGCCGCTGGTGCTGGCAAGAAGCGTGTGGCCATGGACGACGAGGATGACTTTGGTAAACGGAAGAAGAAGCGTCGACCTGGAGTCTGAGACCAGCTCCTCCATTCTGTATAAATAATTTAACCACGGACTCATTTTCCTAAAGGATGGCTTGCTGTTCTTCAAGGAAAGCTTGCCAGTTCTCGCGTAGGCCTTCTTGCACGACATACCCGGCGTCACCCAAGACTGCCTTAACACGCGCTCGATCACCCGCTTCACCAGCGGCAACGCCATCTGCTTCTGTAACGTTGACATGACCTTCCCCTTGTAATGCCAAGCAACACCAGCCAATGACAAGCATGCCCGGTGGTCGTTGGTCGCCGACTCGTTTGATGGCTTCTTCAATACCAGCCAGCGTGCTGAGCACCATGCGTTGGTCCTTACTCGAGCCACGTTCAATCAAGGCAATGGGGAGATAGGACGGGTATGCATCGCCTTCTCTTGCTGTTGTGACATTCCCGGCATCTTCTACAGGGACGCCCGTCAAGGCTGACAAGAGTTCGCCAATCCTGGCAACACCCATGAGGACAATGAGTGTGCGAGCTCTTTTATAACTAGGCATAATGCTTGTCTTGCCAAGACGTCCAACGCCTGTGCATAGAATTAAAGAATCAGAAACACCGCGTTGTGTGACTGGAATGTCAAAGAGAAGTGGTGCTGCGATCGCTGAAGAGATGCCAGGAATGACAATCGCATCGATCCCGTGTTTTCGAAAGAAGAGGACTTCTTCGCCACCACGACCATAGATGTATGGATCGCCTTGTTTCAGGCGAATCACAGTACCCGTTTCGTGTTCCTGACAAAACTGTAAGGCGAGTTCTTGGAGTTCCTGTTGTGCGCGTTCAGCATTGCCAGGGAATTTTTTGGCAATAATGAGTTCCGTGCTCGTTGGTACGAGGGCGAGGACGGCACTCGGAACGAGTTTGTCTGCCAGGATAAGGTCTGCCTTTTTGATGGCATTGAGCGCAGCGACTGTCAAGAGGCCAGGGTGTCCAGGACCACTACCTATCAAAAGGACGCGCGGAGGTCCGCGCGGTTGAGCAGGACTAGGTGCTGATAAGTTTAGGGCATGCAGTGTCCCTGGCGTTCTCGGCAGCGTTGAAAGCTGTGCATGACTATTCGAGCGCGAAATCATGGGTGTTGGATTCGCTGTGGGGGCTTGTGGCGTACTCGCGCCGTCAAAATCAGTAAGGATGCGATCCATGTCTTGTTGGCGTAGTCTACCAAGTGTCTTGATGGGCCAGTACTCCGATACTTGCGCAACCCACTTCATCCGTCGAATCTTGACCTCCTCAGGAGATTCCTGCTGAAAGTAGTGGTTTCCGGGTGAGAATTGTTGAACAGGGGTGTTGAGGGGTGCTTCATTGTCTTCCTCTTCTTCGATGGATAGTTCTGCAATCTTTGTACGGATGGCGGCGACATTGTCGACAGCTTGTCCTATTTCAGTAGGAAGCGCAGAGATAATCTCACGCTTGATTCGTGTCCCGAGCCTGCATCCCTTACCAAATGTATTGACGGCCACTTGTAGAGCATGCCCTGCATCGCCCGTCCTCCAACGATGTGTTGCAGGAAATGAGATGGTATTGAGATCCGTATGGTCGACAATGTTGAGATGAATCCGGCGTCGCATACAATAGTCTGATATGTCTCTACAAGACTCACTGGATCTCCGTTGCGACATGTTTGACAGTGTGTCTGTGACGCAAACGACATCGAGCTGACTGAGTTGTGTGAGAGCATCAACCGCATCTGTTGCCTCTATATAGGTCACCTGGCCTTGTTCTATCCGATAGAGAAGCTCAGGATCTACGGGCAAGCCGGGAACATAGGACACGTAGGTCTTGTAGCTTGCTTCAAGGGCAGAGAAGCAGCGCGCAGCAGCGAGCCTGTTGTGGCCAATAACGAGGAAGCAAGCCGTGGCAGTGGGCTTTAAACAGACAATGAGAGAATCATGAGGTGAGACGATAGGGAACATGCAGCGATGTGGGCAGAGAGCAGAAGACCAGCGAGCAAATCAAGTTGAATGTAGTGAGTAATCAGGAAGCTGCGGTATCAAGTTTGCCAACATCAAAGGAACCCGTCGTATCAAATCCTTTGATTTTTGCAAATCCCTTGCTGTCTGTCGGCGCTATCTCAATTGCTGCCCACTTCCAGGTGTCGAAATTTGCCAGCATCAAAGGACGTGAAATCCTTTGAATCTTGCAAGTCTCGAATCTAAACTTCAACGACGCGTCCAAGTGAGCACATACAACACATCAGGCAGGCCATGGACACGCCGACCACAGCTCCCTCCAGTGTCGACGGCAGGACGAGCAAGGAGCGCCGCCAGGATGCACATAGCAACCTTGACGCCGCAAAGTCTGCCGACTCTGCAAAGCGCTTTGCCTTCTTGCTCGGGCAAACAGATCTCTTCCGCCACTTTATCGACTTGAAGGGTTCGTTGCTTCCATGCTTGTACGTGTATAGACTAACCAGTAGCAAGCGAAGACGCAGAGTTTGCGGCAGAAGTAGCTAAAGCAACTACTTCAAAAACTTCAGCCAAGGGCAAGCCAGTAACAGGTGCAGGCAGGCACCGCAAGTCTGAGAAGGAGGAGGATGCAGAGCTCCTCAATGACAAAGACAGCGATCGCACCATCTTCACTGAGTCGCCGCCGTATGTACATGGGCTGTTGCGCGATTATCAAGTGCAGGGCCTCAACTGGCTTGTATCCTTGTATGAGAACGGCATCAATGGTATTCTTGCAGATGAAATGGGTCTAGGAAAGACTTTACAGACAATTTCTTTCCTCGGCTACCTTCGCTACTTCAAAAGCACGCCGGGCCCGCATCTTGTGCTTGTTCCGAAAAGTACCATGCACAATTGGTCGCAAGAATTTAAGAGATGGATTCCGGAGATCAACGTGCTGCTGCTCCAGGGAGAAAAGCAGGAGAGACAAGAGCTCATCAAGAATGAATTGATTGATGGAGATTGGGATGTCTGCGTGACATCTTACGAAATGGTCATTCGAGAAAAAGCCGTCCTTCGCAAATTCGCATGGGAGTACATCGTGATTGATGAGGCGCATCGGATCAAGAATGAAGAATCCCTCCTTTCTCAAGTCATTCGCATGTTCAATTCGCGCAATCGATTGTTGATCACCGGTACACCTCTGCAAAATAACATGCACGAGCTTTGGGCGCTCCTAAACTTTTTGCTTCCCGATGTATTCAGCTCATCAGAGGCGTTCGACAACTGGTTCTCACAGCAGTCGGCAGATCAAGACTCTGTCGTCCAGCAACTACACAAAGTACTGCGTCCATTTTTGCTTCGTCGCGTTAAGGCTGATGTCGAAAAGTCACTTTTGCCCAAGAAGGAGGTCAACTTGTATGTCGGCATGAGCGAGATGCAACACACTTGGTACAAGCGTCTCTTGGAGAAAGACATTGATGCTGTCAATGGCGCTGGCGGCAAGAAGGAAGGCAAAACACGACTCCTCAACATCTGCATGCAGCTGCGCAAATGCTGCAACCATCCTTATCTTTTTGATGGCGCTGAACCCGGTCCGCCTTTTGTTACAGACGAGAAACTGATCAATGACTCTGGCAAGATGGTACTTCTCGACAAACTCTTGCAGCGCATGAAGGCTCAGGGCTCCCGCGTCCTCATTTTCTCACAAATGTCGAGGTTGCTCGATATTATGGAAGACTATTGCTTCCTTCGTCAGTACGAATATTGTCGCATTGACGGACAGACCTCACACGAGGACCGCATTTCTGCCATTGACGAGTACAACAAACCGGACTCGAGCAAGTTTCTGTTTTTGCTCACAACGCGTGCCGGAGGGCTCGGTATTAACTTGACTACCGCCGATGTCGTGGTGCTCTTTGACTCTGACTGGAATCCTCAAGCCGACTTGCAAGCAATGGATCGTGCTCATCGAATTGGCCAGACAAAGCAAGTCTATGTCTACCGCTTCGTGACGGAAGGTGCGATTGAAGAGAAGATCCTTGAGCGTGCCGCTCAAAAACTAAGACTCGATCAACTCGTCATTCAACAAGGCCGCGCAAAAGTTGACAAGAAGGATTCGAAGGATGATTTGCTTTCCATGGTGCAACACGGTGCTGAGCAAATTTTCCAGCGCAAGGGGGATTCGATCGGTGCTGCGGATGACAACTTTTTCGACGAGATTCTCAAGAAGGGTGAAGAGCGCACTGCTGAGCTCAACAAGAAGTTTGAAGGCGTTAATGTCGAAGACTTGCAAAAGTTCACCAGCGATAACACCTACGAATGGAACGGAGAAGACTTCACCAAGCGCAAGCAAATGACAGGCCAACTTTGGATTCACCCTTCAAAGCGTGAACGCAAGCAGGAAGGCTATTCAATTGATGCTTACTATTCAAAGGCCCTCAAGACGGGTGCACACCAACAGAAAGCACCGCCTAAGGAGCGTGCGCCTCGTCCACCTCGACAGATTCATATCCAAGACCACCAATTTTACCCAGCGCGCTTGGCAGAGTTGCAAGAGCAAGAAACTGCATTCTTCCAAAAGGAGCAAGGGTACAAGGTTCCTGGGATTGAAGAGGACGCGCAGCTTGGCGAGGAGGAACGAGCTGAGGAACAAGAACGGATTGAAGCCGAGCAAGCTCGAATTGACAATGCCGTTGCTTTAACGGAAGAGGAACAGCAGGAGAAAGAAGAACTTGCTCAACAAGGCTTTGGCGATTGGCAGCGTCGTGACTTTCACACATTCATTCGCGCATGTGAACGCCATGGTCGAGATGACTATCAAGCTATTGCAAGAGAAATGGAAACGAAGACTGAAGAGGAGGTCAAGACGTACGCTGAGGTCTTTTTCGCCCGCTATGATGAGGTGGATGGGCATGAGCGGTACTTGCAGCAGATTGAAGCCGGTGAGCATCGTATTGCGCAGTCTGAACGACAAGCTACATTGCTTAAAAAGAAAATGGCACTGTACAAGAACCCTATGATGCAAATGCGTCTTGTCTATGCACAAAACAAGGGCAAAGTGTACACGGAAGAGGAAGATCGGTATTTAATGGTTCGGCTGCATCATCATGGTCTTGCACGCGAAGATGTGTATGACTTGTTGAGGCAAGATATCCGCGAGTCGCCTCTCTTCAGATTCGATTGGTTCATCAAGTCGCGCACTCCAGCTGAGTTGCAGCGACGATGCCAGTCATTGCTCAATATGATTGTCAAGGAGATGGGCGATGACAAGAAGCGTGCAAAGGATGAGGAAGAGGAGGACAGCGAGAGTGAAGCGAGTGAAGTGCTGCCAAAATCAAAGAAGCGCAAAGGTCTCAATGGACAAGCAAGCGGGACAAGCACACCCACCACAAAGGGTAAGAAGAAGGGTGCTGCGGCTTTGAGTGCCGCAGGAACGAGGGAGAGCACGCCGAAGCAGCAGAACAAGTCCAGGGCAAGCAGTGCGGCCAAGCAGCAGCTCGCTGAACCTGAACCTGTGGTTGAGTTGCCCCCGACCCTCTCTGGACGTGTCAGAAAGCAGGCACGTCGCTGAGTATTTGATTCTCACCTTGTATAGTTGGCGTCGGTGCCATGAAAACACATGTAGAAATTGTGACTGTTGATTGTCTGCTACGCGTCACTTTTATGCTCTCAACTCTCGAAACCACCGGCTACGTAGTCACCTTCATTGTCCATCAGCCATGGCGAATGCTCTGCTACAAGCGTATGAGAAGGGAGATACAGCTGCATTGATTTCCTTGCTTGAGCAAGAAGCACTCTCTGCGTCCCAACAAGCTGACGCTGACGCCTTCTCCAAAGCATATGCGCAACTCGCGCCTCTGTATGCAGCGACGCCCTTCACGGACTCACCTAAAGCTGCTACTGCTGCGCCGGCAACCAAAGGACGTAAACGTACGACTCGCGCAGCAGCTGCTGCGTCACACCCTGCACAGACTGGATCGCAACGCCCACTCATCACAGCGCTACACTTACTGCTCTTGTTGACGCGTCAAGATATCGCTGCCTTTCATGCGGCCTTGGAGTCACTGCCACAGACGCTGCTGAATACGCCTGAAGTCGCTTGGGCTGCTCAATTGGAGCAAAACATTACGGAGGGCTCATACCAGGAAGTGCAGACATTGTTGTCCTCACCACCCGAGACTGCATCGCCTGATGCCTTTCGCGCACTGGCTGAGCAGGTCTCTGAATCCATTCGGCGGGAGATTGCAGATTGTGTGGGAAGCGCGTATACCTCGTTGCCCATTGTCAATTTGGCGGCCTTGCTGATGATGCCAGATGGAAGTAAGCAGGCCATCACGGCGTTGTGTGAGGAACGCGGATGGCAGCTAGATACAGCGAATGGCAAAGTACATTTCAAGCAAGGTGGCAATGTAGGTACGGCTGTAACGACGACACGATTGGCAGGGACAAACAATGTTGATGCGATGGCGGTGGATCATGAGGATGAAGCAGGTGTTTCCCCTGCAGAGATGGAAGCATATGGAGGAGACGCGCGGCGTGCGATGCTCTCGCAGACCTTGGGTTATGCGCGAGAGCTCGAGAGTATTGTGTAAGTCTCATAGACTTTAAGACATTCAGCTCAGAATTTGAGAAGGGATTTTTATGCATATGCTGAAGTAGGCTTACTCATTGATAACGGCGAGAATTTCAGACTCTTTGAAGAGGGTGAACTCTTCTTCTCCGACATTGATGGGTGTTCCGCCGAAAGCAGGAAGCAAGACACGTTGGCCGACAGTCAATCCAATCTTGTGTACTTTGCCACTGTCGTCGAGACCGCCAGGCCCAACAGCAAGGACGGTTCCTTCATTGAGCTTCTTCTCTACTTGTGATGACGGCAGAAATAGACCTGATGCTGTTTTCTAATGAGCGTCAGCTTATGACGTGAATGTTGCTGGTTGCATACTGTTTCGGCCTTGGAACGCTGAATCAGGATGCGGTTAAGGAGCGGCTGGATCGCCTTGGCAGACTTAATGGCAGTTGACTAGAATCAGCTTCTGTAGCATGATGCGCTTAAGAAAAGCCGTACCATGATATTGATGTTCTTTTAGGTCAGCTCGTCGACGTCGCTCGTTGCAGAACAAAAAGACGACGACGAAATTTCGAGAATCAGCTGCAGCTTCTGGCACACAACCGTCTTGTCGTAAAGCCTAGTGTGCAAAATTGGTGGCTATCACCCTCGCAAGGTTGGTAGACTCATGCTGATTGCGGCAAAACCTAGACCATGACTTGCTGCCTGGTCTCAGGATCTACCAGTTGTTCGGGAAGCAATGAAATCGCTTTGCGAAACTTCAGGGTGGTCCTCGTTATAGACCGTGCACGCGTATCGTATTGTATTTATCTTGCAGATATGTCCTACCTATCCTCAATAATCTTCTTGTTCGCCTCAGCTCGCCATGCGCCTGTGGCCGTTTTTGACATTTTTTGACAGCAACCGAGTGATCACTGCTTGAAAGCAACATCATCATGTTCAGTGCGCGTCAGACACGGTCGCTTGTTCCGCATGCTCGAACTCTCTTTACGCGTCGAAAGCCAGCTGGCCCTATTCGCTCAATCGTTACAACAACACTCACGATAACAGGTCTCGTGCTTGGCGGATACTACCTCAGCGACTCACGCGCCGGATTCTACACGCATATCGCGATGCCTGTGGTTCGTGCCACCACAGATGCAGAAACGAGTCATTCGCTTGCTATTCAAGCCCTATCCATGGGTCTCACTGCGCGTGACACAGCAAACTTCTCGCAAGAAGAAGCAGAACGGCTTGGATTCTCCCTCTGGGGTCGGGAGTTCGAGTCGCCTGTTGGCCTGGCTGCTGGGCTTGATAAGCAAGCTGAGGGAATCGATGGATTGTTCAACTTGGGCTTCAGCTATGTCGAAGTAGGTTCCGTCACACCACAGCCGCAGCCAGGAAACCCTAAACCACGGTATTTTAGACTTCCCAAGGATGATGCAGTCATTAATCGCTATGGCTTCAATTCTGAAGGTCATGCTAGCGTTGCTGCACGACTTGCAGCGCGTGGTGAAACGAAAACCCCTGGGAAAGTACTGGCCTTGAACTTGGGCAAAAATAAGAATGGCAATGAGGTGACTGACTATGTTCGCGGTGTTGAGAAACTCGGGCCGTATGCAGATGTACTTGTCATCAATGTTTCTTCGCCCAACACGCCTGGGCTAAGGACTTTACAGCATGGAGATGCGTTGTCTTCGCTCCTGGGTGCAGTCAAAAAGGCAAGAGACACACATTCCAACAAGCACGTTCAGAGTGTACCGCTGCTGGTTAAGATTGCACCCGACTTGTCATCGGAGGAAATCGCTGGTATTGCGCAAATTTTAGTCAAACAGGAGATTGATGGGTGCATCGTCAGTAATACAACCCTGGCGCGGCCGTCCAGCTTGCGGCATAAAGATGTTGCACAAGAAGCCGGTGGGTTGAGTGGAGCACCACTCAAGCCACTGACAATGCAAGCCCTCAAAACGCTCAAGGCACACTTGAAGCAACAACAAGGGGGCGACAGGGTTCGTTTGATTGCATGTGGCGGCGTTTCGTCTGGTCAGGACGTCTTGGACTATCTCGATGCAGGGGCTTCTTTTGTCCAGGCTTACACGGCATTCGGATATGAAGGCCCTCGCTTCCCTCGACGAGTTCGTGACGAGTTGTTTGGTCTACTCAAAGCACGAAACACAACGGTGAGTGAGCTCATTGCACAATAACACAATTCGAACAACAATCTACAGAGATGAACTAATACGGATAAAAAAACTGATTCATGTAACCAAAGGCTCGCTTGAAAGACGTTGCCAAGCTTGTTGTGAAGGGCGCTGCATAATGCTTCATTGATATGTAAGAGCACGCAAATCCTTGTCGAGGAAGTCGAGCATGCCCTTGTCGTCTGATGTGTATGTTTCATCAGCCAGTGAGTGACCGGGAGAGGGTCGTGGCCAGGCAGGCGCCTCGTCGACTTGCGTCTTGTTTGCATGTGGCCCTTGATGGTCGATCCTGTTTCTCCTAACAGGCACATGATACTCCCTCATTGTGGAGACGCGATTGTCCCTGTCGCTAGTGGCGTATGCTTGCGAGTGGCCTTCAGACAAAAACGGTCTATTGAAGCTACTGTTCTCCTGTGCAGTATGTGTCGCCCAAGGACTAGGTGCTGACACGGGTCTAATTCGTGGCCAAGGAGGTGACCCTGTCTGCTCGCTGACTGGATAGGTCGCGTCATCCACAGGATAAGGCGGCCCTTTCCAGGATCGTGCATGCTGACTGTGCTGTTGTTGCGGCGACCCATGTTGATGTTGTTGCAGCTGCAAATGCTGGTGTGGCTGTTGATGCTGATGTTGATGTTGATGCTGGTGCTGGTGCTGCAACATGGTTTGACCTTGCTGCATTGGCACTCGTTGATGTTCCCGCATCCCGCCCATTGGACCTGCCATTGGACCTGCCACTGGCTGCTGCTGCAGGCTATGCGCATGCACGCAGCTATGGCCAAATTTGCAACGATCATACATCCAGTACCAACACGTAATCTGCTTCTTATCCACACGCCTCTGTTGCTGTTGCGCTAGATTAATGGACGCTTGCATGGGCAAACTGCCGGCTCTGGTCCCTTCTGCATAAGCAGGCTGATTCTGGGTGGATATTGGATGTGCTCGTGTCGCTGTTGGTGATGGAGTGTGCTTGCTTGTATTCCGGTCGCGAGTGTCGCCTTTCGAACCAACATGCTGGCCTGTCTTGTAGGTGTCGTGGATCCAATTATGTGTGGGCCTGTCCATGCTTTTTCCTTGTCCTGTGATGCCGCTCTGTTCCCCTCTCAAACCTCAATGTCCGCAATGGTCGTGGCCTGGGTCTCACCAAGTGCTTTGTGTAACCAGGCCGATGTGTTTTGTGGCGAGGCCTCTTGTCTCTGCGTCGAGCGGTACCTATATAGAATGTCTGTGTGGTGATTAGATGTAGGACATGGTGCTCGATCCGCATGTCATCTGCTCATCTGTCAGTCTCGCCCTTCCATCTGCAGCCGTGGGTCGCTGCCACTCCCATAGTCGCCAGCCCGTGCGGCTTTCGCTTCCTCGGACGTGCCCTCTTCCCGACATACTCCCGAGTCTCGCCCACAAGCAAGATGAATGGCCTACGACTATACTACTATTGTACAAAGCCTGGATAGTACGCTATCGATCCTCAGTTTTCTGCTCGCCAATCTCGATCTGTGCTCCGATTGACTATAACAGATCGAAGTCGATCGAAAAATGGGAAGCGGGTTTGGGGCGTCAAACTTTCCAGCTCCATGGGTTTGTCTCCCTACAGCGCCACGCTCCAGCCAGGGACGATCGATGTCTTGTTATTGACTCCCACATCAGCTTGATTACCTATACAGTGTGAATGGCTGACGATAGTTCATGTCAGTCCGGTACTGCATAGTCAGCAGCACTGCATAGTCAGCACTCGTCATGGCATGTGGCAACAGACTCACGCATGTGCGGCAGATCGGCAGTCGTGGCTTGTGCCGCTGTGGTTGTGGAACCACTTCACCCACTCAACACTGCAATACAGCCCCGGCTGTGCTAGTCCAGTTACTTGACAATCTTTATCTACTGACTCTTGATTCGTACCATCTTTTGACGCTGCCCATGAACAATCTCATCCAGTCGAGCATGGAGCAAAGGTAGCACGTGATTCAGCCCTACAAGGATCGCCACCGCCAGCCAGCCAAGCACAGGCATCAGTGACTTGGGTAGCACTCCCAACGCCAGCGGATCAAGAATCAGTTCAAACGTAACAGCTGGGGTATCGGACAATTTCTGTGGTGTCACGAAATCTGGTCTCGCCTTGATGAGCAAGTAGCGGTGTGTCGTCTGTTTCGTTATGTTGGCATGGAGCAGCGTTGGCTTGGTATTCAGATGATGATGAACGCCAAGATCGTCTAGGACACGCAGGTCAAATGTTGTAGGCATCTGCGGTTAGCCGTTGTCGTCAATCGGAATAGTTGTACCGTGGCCGGCCAGCAAAGGCGAATCTCATAGTGCCAATTGGGTCGAAGTCCCTCCAATACGACGAGTTGCTCAGTCCATGAAGCACTTTCTTCACCTTCTGATCGGTCAGGCGTCGTCAATGTCATTACATGCCGGCCAATTTGTGTAATGTCAGGCGACATGCGCACTGATACGAGCGGCGATTGCACATAGCTAACAGAAGCAGGTGCCTGGAAGACCGCCTTTTCAGTATTGGCAGCAACCAGCGACAGAAGAGATAGGAGCGATACACGCATGTAAAGGAATGTGACTGCGCTGATGAGCCGTGCGGAACAGCGTCGGGTCAAACAGGAAGAACCTCGTCTTTAGGCGAGGGTAGGCGACTCCCTCCGATAGCGAATAGAAGACCTCTAGTAGGATGCTGGGCTTCTATAGCCTGCGGTAGGAGGAGGAGATTGCGGACGAGCGCTTGACAAGTGTGCTTGCCTAAGAATGGCTCCACCGCGATCTAGAGCGTCGCAAAGTGGTAGCGGCAGCGGCAGCGTCAGCGTCAGAACAAGAAGGAGCGTGGGATTCCGATGCAATCAGCCGGCGATTCCCAACGACACCTCACCTCAACACCAAGACCACACTCTCGACACTCAATAAAATGGCAGTCAAAGTGTTCGAATGCCCCTCATAGTCTAGCAGAATGCTAATAGCAGTGGAATTAACGGTTTCGGACGTATTGGACGCATGTAAGACCACCACTCTTCAATAAGATCACAGATGCTAATGTCAGTGTTCTGCGTAACGCTCTCCTCGCTGACGATGTCGAGGTTGTTGCCGTGAACGACCCTTTCATTGATCTCGACTACATGGTTTACATGCTCAAGTACGACTCGACCCACGGCCGATTCAAGGGTGAGGTCAAGGCCTCTAACGGCAAGCTTGTCGTGAACGGCAAGGAAATCACTTGCTACGCCGAGCGTGACCCTGCTTCCATCCCTTGGGGCAAGCACGATGTCTTTGCCGTTGTCGAATCCACCGGTGTCTTTACGACCCAGGAAAAGGCAGCTGCTCACTTGAAGGGTGGCGCAAAGAAGGTTGTCATTTCAGCTCCCTCTGCCGACGCACCTATGTTCGTGTGTGGTGTTAACCTCGAGGCCTACTCGAACGACATGGCTGTCGTGTCCAACGCTTCATGCACTACCAACTGTCTTGCTCCCCTCGCCAAGATTATCCACGACAAGTTTGGCATTGAGGAAGGTCTCATGACGACTGTGCACGCCACCACGGCTACACAAAAGACAGTCGACGGACCCTCCGGCAAGGACTGGCGCGGTGGTCGTACCGCTGCAGACAACATCATTCCTTCGTCTACCGGTGCTGCCAAGGCCGTTGGCAAGGTCATTCCTTCCCTCAACGGCAAATTGACGGGTATGGCTTTCCGTGTTCCTACCACCGACGTTTCGGTTGTTGATTTGACCGTCAAGCTCGTCAAGGAGGCAACGTACGATGAAATCAAGCAGACCATCAAGGAGGCTTCCGAGGGTGCCTACAAGGGCATCATGGGCTACACCGACGACGAGGTCGTGTCTCAGGACTTTATTGGCGAGACATGCTCGTCTGTCTTTGACGCCAAGGCCGGTATTCAGCTTTCCCCCAAGTTTGTTAAGCTTGTTTCTTGGTATGACAACGAGTACGGTTACTCTCGTCGCGTCGTGGACCTTGTCCGCTACATGGCTTCCAAGCAGGTAAGTTCTCTTTAATGTTTGATACGATTTGGTTGCTGACCGCGTAGTAGGAGTCGTCGTCATCTAAGCTCTAAGATGTTTTGGATTGTGTGCTTCGTAGTGAATCTCGTAAATCTACATTTTTGGCTGCATGAATGTTTGCCTGCCGCGACTCGTGCTTTGGTCGGCCTGAGGGATGGAGGGCTGTCGCCAATTTTCGAAAGGGACAAAAAAAAAACGTCACCTGCAGGATTCGAACCTGCGAGCGCAGAGCGCACGACCTTAGCAAGGTCGCGGAGTAACCACTGTCCCAAGGAGACAAGTTGCATTTGCCAAACGAATGATAGTCATTATACTCCAGAATTAAGACGAAAAAAAATACGATTGATATCAATGATCTGATACACAACCTCGGGAATGAATCATGAGACTACAGGCAGTGTGAGCAAGCGGGAAGACGAGGTCAAGTGTTTGCAGAAAATGCACTGTTTATAAAGGATCGTGATGATAATGGCTTGAAGCCGCCCTGCCACTGTGGTTGACATATCAAAGGTAGAGATGCTTTCATTGATTGTCAAGATGCACAACATGCCGCGGACAAGTTGATGACAGTCCTCACTAGATTGTAGTCGCGCGTAACAGCTCGATGGAAGCACAGTTTCCCGTACTACTGCCTCTATAGGTCCATAACATGAAGCGCAATCAACGCCCAAGGAACCAGATAGGATAGCTCAATTCAAGTAGCTGCTTGTTTTGACCTGCAAGTGACGGGAGAAGCGCCTTCAAGGTGACGAGCAGCTTACGCCTTGCATACTCTCAAGAAGCAGTGTGTGACGACAAGCACTTTGAGCACAAGCTCTGCAACTGCAGTATTGGTCGTACTGCAATGCGAGCGTTGTTGCTGGATAAATTGTGATTCTCGGGGCTCCGCAGTCGCCGAGCTTGACCCCACTTCAGCTTCTTACTTTCTACTTGTGCATCTACCAAGACTACTACAAAATGAAGGCAGAGTACTCCCAGCCAAACTTCAAGGTCTCCTTCCCAAGTGAATATGTCCTCCACGTCCAAATCGACCGCCCAAAGAAACTCAACGCATTCAATGACGCACTCTGGTACTCCCTGCGCGCCATTTTTGACGCAGCAGCCTATGACGAAGATGTTCGCTGCATTGTCCTGAGTGGAAATGGCAGGGCATTTACAGCAGGTCTTGATATCGAGCAAGCGAGTATTGTCCAGAAAGACGACTTGCCAGATGCTGCACGCCAAGCATTCAAGATGCGTCCCCACATTCTCGACTTTCAAGATGCCATTACAAGTATTCAGCGGTGTTTAAAACCCGTGATTGCTGCTGCACATGGCATCTGTTATGGCCTTGCCATTGACATCTTGTCTGCGTGTGATATTCGGTATGCGAGCAATTGTGCACGCTTGTCCATTCGCGAAGTCTCCATTGGCCTTGCTGCGGATATCGGCTCGTTGCAGCGATTGCCGTATGTGGTGGGAAACAGCTCTTGGTTGCGCGATATGGCCTTGTCGGCGGATGAATTTTCGGCGGACGAAGCTCTTAAGCAAGGCTTGCTCTCTCGTGTGTTTCAGGGTCAACAGGCGACCATTGATGGTGCGTTGCAACGGGCTACTTTGATTGCTGAAAAGTCGCCAGTCGCTGTGCAAGGTACCAAGTACCTACTTGACTACTCGCGCGAGCACACTGTTGCCGAGGGTCTCGAGATGTCAGCCGTTTGGAATGCTAACATGCTGCAGACCAAGGATATGAAGGACGCCATTACGGCCGTCTTGCAAAAGAAGAAGCCAAAGTTCCACAAGTTGTAGAGTCAATTAGATGCTATAGCGACTTAAATGAGCTTCTTGCGCTGGAAGAAGGAACGCAGATACCAGACTTGCCAGACACCACTCGCCAGCAGTGTTATCATACCAAGGACAGCGAATCCCTTGACGCGCTCATTCGTCGATTCATTCGTATCCCGCAACTTAGCCTCGCGTTGCTTCAAGTACTCCATCTCACCCACGATATGCGATAGTGTCTCTTCTGCCCTTCGCAGGTCTCCCTCCAAGGGCTGTAGCTTTTCTGCTTTTTGAATGGCAGCCCAGTCCATGGCATCCGCACCGATATCCACATCCAACTCCACATGCCTGACTGCACCCTGTTGACCATTCGACTGCAACTCGTTGTAAAAACATACAAGGATATGTGTGTCCTGATGCACGGTAAACGCTGAACGACTTTCACCGGCAACATTACGGGGTTTGTTGTATTGATTGCCATGCAAGTCAGTGATGGTGATGTCCACTTTTTGACCATCTCCTTGTGTGCCTGAGAGGTGAGCCGTCACAACAACCATGGTATCTGCGCCAACATAGTCTTTGATGCAGCGCGGGCGGTTGTAGCCTGCAGGTTGTGCTTCTAGATCAAATTTGACTGCAAGTGGTTAGTCAATGCCTGCATGGACGAGCGGCGTACGTGCTGAGCTGAGTGAGACCAGCGACAAGAGGGAGAAGAGGAGAGAGCGCATGGTCTGTGCCTTGTAGGAAGTAGACCACGTCGTCCTTGGTGTCCATCTCTTTCGCGTCTGTGCATTTTAGCCGAAATTTGTCTCCACGCAAGACACGACTCTCTGAGGTACGGTTCCTGTCTCTGTGTGCTGCTGTAAATCTGCTACTTGCTATTTGATTGAGCTCATCTACATCGCTTGAATTGTGTCCCTACAAATCAGGATGGTGAAAGGCGATGAAAGTGTGCTGCTGGATGAGCATGACCGACCTTTCCCCTTAATGAGCAGCGTCTTGGATGCCATGCGCCAGTCAACACTGCAATTCCTTAGGAAATGACGACAAACACAAGTACGGCTCAGCACAGGAAACAACCATTTTCTCGTGTTCTTAGTTGTTCCGGAATATTCACTATGGAGGTGATCCTTGCATGGACAGCACACAATTAGCATGCTATAGAGCTTCTCAGCAAACGAACGGGCCTCCTCTCTGCAACTTCGGATGAGCTGGATTGACTCTCGTTTAGGGACCCAAGCAAGCAACGGCGACGTCACTCAAAAAGATCGATCGATCGGGCTATACAGTGACCAGGTATATAGCGAGCCTGGTTGCCTTCCCTCTCTCTCTTGCACAAAGACCACGCATCATGTCTAGCTACTTGACTTCAGCTGCAAAGACAGTCTTGCCAGAGACTGTACAGCACTTGGTGGGCCTCTCAGGCTCCGAGTCGGAGCAGCATAAGGAAGAAGCCAAATCCACGTCTAGTGCGCAGGACAACTCGAGTCACGCTCATGACACGCACGGTTCCGATTCGCAAGCGAAAGAGAGCTACACTTCCAAGGTCTACGACTCTGCAAGCAGTGTCGTTCCCGAGGGCGTCAAGCATGCGTATGCCAAGCCTGGCGATTACATACCCACTGCAGTGCAGCAACCAGTCTCCTCAAGCCAGGCTGCGGGCAAGCAAGTCATTGAGACTGTGAAGCATCCCTTGGGCGGCAATGATGACGGAAATGAAGGAAATAATGACGAAAACAAAGACGAAGGAAATCAAGGTATGTTAACACCTTGTACAGAAACATGTCTGCTGACACCAAGAAGGCCAAGAGGATGAAACTCCCCAGGCATCTCATGAGCAAACTAAGAATGACAAAGACCTGCATTACCATGATGTTGGTGAGCGCGAACACATGACCACGCAGCCTAAAAATTACGATGGCCAGCCGTCTTCAATGCAGCACTCAGATGAAAACACAGCAACATCCGACTCGCAAGGTATCTCACTCTTTTCGCTTGGCCTCGCTGATAATAGCCTACGAAACTGTCGGCGACAAGGGACAGCTCGGCACTGCTCACCACGACGCCCCATCTGTGCCCTTCTCTGGCTATGAAGTTTCTGATGACTTGAACACCTCTGTCACCGACACGTCGTCGACCCTCGAACAAGGCATAGACCGATTGTCTTTGCCAAGCAAGGACGCAAACTCGCAAGGTTCGTTGCCTTTCTACTATCAATCTTATCTAACGACCAGATCTCACTTCTACGTCAGGCGCATCTCTAGAGTTGCCCAAACTTGGTCGAGAATTGGATCCAACGTCGTCTCTGAACGAAGTTAGCGAGTATGCCAGTGCTGGCGGTCGAGGTGCCGAGTACACTGTAGAATGACAGGGCAGTTCAAGTCAAATCGATGACAGTCTTGTATGCTCTATCATAGCAAATATCGATGAATCTAGCGCGAGCTGATTTTTTTACCTCATAACGACAAATTACCCCTGAAACCTGACTCCATAGCATTAATCAGTAGAGGTGATTGCTGAGAGCTCCTGGCAACAGGACTCAAGGAGGACAGCAGGCCCTTAATGGAGCTATGATTATAAACAGTAGAGTACAAAAAGGCACAAAACTTCACTCAATACAAGCAATCAAGATACGTTCAAAGTCGCCACTCGTCTCGCCCTTGATACGCTTGCCAAGGTCCTGCCTGTATAGCTGTGCATACACCTGCTTGACACGCTGCGTGTGCTGCCTATCCCAATGCATGCGCACAATCCTGTAAGCGAGTCGTTCATCCTTCGTGCCCATGCCAGCCATGCTCTCCTCAAGCAATTTGGCATCTCGATGAGCGCGGTCCACAGCTCCCTCAACGGCATGCAATAGACCTTCCTTCATGTGACCGGAGAACTCCGCTTTAATCATATCCGGCACAGTCGAGCGGTAAGCATGCCTGTACGCCTCATTCAGCGCACGGAGGTAGTTGTCTGACCGAGAGAGCAAGATGCCACATACTGCAATCTCATCGGTTCCCATACGACCTGCTGACGCTTCATAGAGTTGACGCACATCTGCGCCGATACGGCCTTGGTCAATCATCATGTTTTCTTCATCACGCCGACCAGTCAATGCCATATTGAACATACGTTCCGTCTTCATGGACAGGTCGCCTTGAACGGTTGCCAGCAGGTCTTTGGAGTATTTTTGCTTGTAAGCATACTTGAGGGCATCCATCTCTGCATTCGAACGACCAATGAGGACTTCGGTGAGCAAATCTTCATGAGTTCCGAGACCATCCATAGCGCGATGCAAGAGATGCACGTCGAATTGCAATGGACCGAGGGCACAACCTAGCAGTGCAAAACCAAACCACTTACCCGTCTCCGACTCAATCACAGACGCAAGTGATTTCCCAACAGTCTGTTCAAAGCGCTGCTGCAATTGTTGCGTATGCACGGGTGATTTTTGGGAAAGGAGCCGAATGAGTTGCTTCTCATCCGTTCCGAAACCTTTCGTGGCTTTACGAATTGCAGCGACATCGGCGTCGGCGTTGTAACTCGGGTCAAAGGCTGGTTGTGGTGGGACGTAGCCGGCTTGAGGTGCGCCATAGGCTTGTTGAGCGGGCGCACCGTAGTGTTGGGTAGGTGGAGCACCGTAATTCTGCGACGCTGGCGCACCATAGTTTTGCGACGTTGGCGCACCATAGTTTTGCGTTGCTGGAGCACCATAGTTTTGCGTTGCTGGCGCACCATAAGCTTGTTGAGTCGGAGCGCCATAGCTTTGCTGAGGAGGAGCCCCGTAATTCTGCTGAGGAGCGCCATAAGTCTGTTGTGGTGCACCATAGGCCTGTTGTGCTGGTGCGCCGTAGTTTTGCTGTGGAGGAGCGCCGTACTGCTGCTGAGGCGGCGCGCCATAGTTTTGCTGGGGAGGCGCACCATACTGCTGTCGCTGAGGAGGAGGAGGAGCGCCGCCGTAGCCTGGCTGGGTGCTGTATGGCTGCGACGAATAGGGCTGCCCAGCGGGTGCACCGCCATATGGTTGCTGCGGGCCGCTGTTGTAGTTTTGCTGCTGGTTGTAGTTGTTGTAGCTCATGCTTGAGGGTGAACTGTACAGTACAAGAAGACGGCCTCGATGCTGCTTAAGTGGGCTCGGGGTCGCTGGTGCTGGTCGAGGATGCTGCGGTTGGGGAGCGTGGCGGGGGAAGTGCTCAGCCGCAGTCAGATCTGCCAGATTTGCTCCAGAAATAGCGTCTTGTACAGCGTTTCCTCCGGGGATGACCCAGTAAGCCTCGTGTCAAGAAAGGACATGGCTGGGCGAGGACAGAGAACACAAGGGTACCTGACTGCTGCATGGCCTGGCTTGATCATGCCCTTCTCAAATCTGGGCAGCGTGGCCACAGAGTGAAGCGCATCCTTTGACACATTCAGATAATCAGAACAAGCCATATTGGAACACTAGCGAGTAGCACACAGCAACCAGAGTAACTTGTTGCCATATACTCATACTGCTTTTCAGCAAGATGTAGGCGTGGTACTTGATGAATGAGGAAGAACTTTGCCTCCTGAACAGTGCCCAAGTCAAGGACTAAAGCAAGTATCCCGCTGTTGCTCACGGCTTCTGAAGTCGGCCGGGTCGTCTAGAGATTAGAAATCTGTCCATAGATCAACATTATATCGTCCGGTGGCCACTCATCACAACCGGCGCCTTCAAGCATGTGTGCCAGTGCGCCCATGCAGGTTGCAGTAGCTTGTCTCTCTTTCTTGCCTGCCCATCTCAAAGTTGCCCCCACATGCGAGCGACCAGGAAGACTCAGCGCAGAGCACAGACAAGCGACGTGCCCTTGCGTACTAACACGCTCAGCAGCGATGGGATTTCTCTTTAGCTTCAACGACCGCGTTATGACCATCGAAGAAGGTGCGCCACTCTATATTGCTTCTCATGAGACTAATCCAGCCTAGGAGAGACGGTCTTGATTGGTCGCCAGGATTCCAGGGACGGCGCAAGGCCGGCAGGTCGAGACAACATGCTCTTCAAGTCTTCTGTTGTATCGCGCAAGCATGCGCAACTTCAGGTGGTCAATGGTTGTCTCATGCTTCAAGATCTTGGCTCCACCCACGGAACCTATGTTAATGCTGAGCAGCTCACAGATAAGCATAGCTTCGAGAAGCTTGATGCCGAACGCATGACGTACGCGCCCAACAGTATGAAGCTAGCTCCAGGTGATACTCTTCAGTTCGGCACGAACGTGGTCAAGGGTGACAGTAAGTCTTTATCAGTGTGAGGGTAACAGCGATAGGTACTGACATTGTCTAGCCAAATACCACTGCATCTCAGGAACTATTAAGATCTCTGCAGCACCGCAGACGCCACCTCGTCAAGCAGCCAAAGCAGCAGAACTGTCATCCAACAAGACGCTCACACCGCCTCCTCGTTCATATGGTATGCCTGACCCTGGCCAGCAAGACAAGTGCATCAACCGTGCTGTCACACCAGAGGAATTACACAGTATGTCAGAGATTTTAGCCTTCAACATGCCAATTGAAGCTATTGACAGCACCTACGCTGCAGACATCTCGCTTACTCAGACTTCTTTTGAAGGAGCTGCAGGAAGTCCACTAGCAGCAACACCACAGCACGACATTACACCACCTGTAGAGAATGCAGAAACGTCAAGTGAAATGACTGCTGAAGCACAGCCTAAGCTTGCGGACAATGATGTGAATCTCGATACCCTTACAAAAGAACAAGATAATATGGATCAGTCGAGCGATCAAGAGGAATACACGGATGAAAATATGTCCAGCGTTGATGACCTCCCCTGCTTCGCGCTAAACAATTTGGTTAATCAACTAAATGAGTTGACCGGATACGGTAGCTGGAAGTTACTAGCAGCATTCAAGGCACTTGACGAGCATTCCCAACCCGACTTGCTGCAAAACATCTTTGACGAGATGTTGACGTATCATCGCAATCTCCCTGAAGTCAAGCACGGTGATGAAAGGAAGCGCTTTGTCGAAATTTCAAAGGCTTTAGACTCTATGCTGACGTTTTCACGCGAGATGAAGAACGAGACAGAGGAGGTTGCGCATCCCAAAGACATTGCTGAAGCTAAGGCAAGCACTCAGACGACAGTCGCGTGCAGCGGATCCGATTTGCACGAGGCGGAGCTCCAGACTTTGCAGCATGTTGTTCAAGAGAAGGTGCCCAATAACAAGAAGCGAACTATCGAAGAAGCAGAGTTTCCTGTTTCTCAAGAACAATTCGAGACTGATGTGTCTGATGTGGCAGGGTTCGTGGAAACTCGCGAGAGCCCGACCGACTGTGCTTCGCCATCCAAGAAACGAAAATCAATTGCTTCTCCTGGCAAACACTCATCAGCCAAGTCTTTTGCAACGGGAATGTTGTTTGGCGGCATGTTGACTCTCGGTGCTCTCATCTCCTTGGGATAGATTGGGAGAGATGCCTTGACTTGATACGTTGAAGCGATTGCGATGGTACCATTTTTGCGTGTGCGTATGTTTGTCGTATTTGCTATGAGAGCGATATTTGATTTGCTATGAAAGTGATATTTGATTTGCTATGAAAGTGATATTTGATTCAGTGGGGTGTTTTAAGCCTTCTAAGCTTTGACGAGGCTTTTTCTTCTCTTCCATGTCATCAACCTATGTTAGACTGCTATTTTTGGCTACCCATCTCGTCTTTATCGGCATCTTTCAGGGGTAAACTATCGCAGCGAAAGAACAAACAAGTGTATCTAGAAAATGTGATTGATAGACCGGGCCTGCCCTGATCATGCTTCTATAATCTGTACGGTACTTGGAGAAGATAGGATTCATATATTTCGGAGTTCTCTTTCAAGTGCTTTGACATGAATTCAGACGAAATACCTCTGATAAGGGTTAACAATCCAAGCTCTGATTCTATTAGTCTACCCACAAATGCAAGAGGAAGCATGAACGTCATTCTTCTTATTTCTTTACCCCCTGCTTTCGCGGGATTCAAAATTGCTACTGTCTCCATGTGGACGCGAGGGCCTGTCAGGAGCTGAACTTTTGAAGCAGCTGGCAGCTCGAGTTAGCCTGAAAGGTAGCAAATCCCGCAGGAAGTCAAACGAAGTTTAACGACCACTGGACGACAATATCAATTACAAGAACACAATCTCGTCATGAAGAGCGCTTGCAAGATCTCAATGAATGCGGCGAACTCGATCCTCACACTCGCACTTTTGCAAATTCTTGCTTTGCACACTTTTGCAGCAAACGATTGCCGGCAAATCTCTGTAGTAAAATGGCTTTCTGCTCCCAACGGCTATGAGTCTATCCTAAGGAAGCCAGCTCTAACAATGTTCGAGGAAAAGGAGAATCATTGTTATGAAGTTTGCCGTGACTATATTCATGCTCTCTACTACCTCCCTGACTATGCAAATCCTCTTACAAATGCGGTTCCTTACGACTCACTTCTACGAGCGGCTTTCAACATCTCACATGCACAGCAAGCATACCTTGACAACCCAGATCCTTGTGCTAGTCGTACACCACTTCCAACAGGTGATTCAGCTAGCATCTGTCTTCATTTCTGGGGATGGACGGAAAATAAAGGAACAAGCTATCAATCATGCTCCTGTGGTGCTCTATTGCAGGCCGTGCATCTACGAAAAGAAATGAGCGACGTAGATTGTTCGCTCGACGCAACTCAACAACGTCTCGAAGCGTTCTTCAACCCTTTTGGTTTCTGGGTCTTTTCTGCAGCAAGTGACGAGCATGCAACATGCCCAGTGAAGCCAGGTGATGAGATATATTCGGATCCTGGCCGCTGTTCGACTGTTGGTACATAGGCTTGGGATCACGTTTGTCCGCGTGATGCACCACCATCTCCTTTGCAGCGGGACTAGCTTCTCTACAGCAGCTTCGGAGATGAATGTAGTGCAACTCATTGAGTTTGGATTGGTTTTTCTGCTTGAGCTTGCTTGTAAAAGCAATGGTCGATTCTGTCGATGAAACATGGCTCTTACGGTTATTCTGAATGTTTACCCGCAAGCATCAGCTGTGATGGCAACTTCCATTACCTGCTGTAAAATTGTGCGTGAGAAAGTTTTGATCAGAAGCCCCTGAACATGGCTGCAATCGCATCAAGATAGTACCTTAGATTATCTATGCTGATTCACATCCTCAGACGCGGATGATTGGCTCACTGTCCAAGATGCTCACTCACCTGGTCACCTCGATACTGCTTTTAGCGACCTCTTGGACAATTACGATAAGGACTGTCAGCTGTTCTTCTTTGAAATGTCACCAATGGCCGATGGTCAAGGAAGTGGCAGACTTTGCTCTGATAAAACAAACAATTTTTGGGTCTGGAGAAGCATGGCCCAGCAACGCATCATATGCAGACCGCAATCAGCACATGGGAAATCTTGAATGTCTGGAACGGTGTCGCGATAGAGTCAACGCTATCGCTCTTGCGTCATCGCTCGGTCTTGCCAGTACAACCTCATTACAATTTATCGAGGCGCAACAAGCATATCTCCAAGATGAAGACAGGTGTGCTGCTGACAGCGGAGCATGTTTGGATTACTACTACGAGCACTACAAGCAAGACAAGATTCCAGTGGATAGGTGTAAGTGTTTTGCATCAATTGTCATTATGCGAATGCACAAGTATAAGCCCGACTGTGCTTCAAAGATTTTGGAAGCCCGTTTGAATACACGATTCAAGCCCTACGGTTTCTATTATGAAAAGAAAGCTAGTGCAAAAGATGTTCATTGTAAAGCCCGAGGTCAAAATCTATGCAAAGACATCACCGGCTTTTCCAGTCGAGGATTCAGACACGAAAATCATTGTTCGGTACGAATTTATGATGATTAGTTTTTGTTCTTTCGGAAAACCATGCCGATTGAGACTGAGAACATCTTCTGAAAGCTTGGTTGCAATTGTGCGTACAGTCGGGCCTTCACGATGCGCTGTCCATTGAACAATCTTCCTTCGCGAGACGAGCACCTTGAGCTTAGCTTTAGGTGTTTATACACTCATTTTCATAGCTGAGCCCTGCGTATTTTGACCAAGCTGTTGTGCCTCTTCGATTGGGGTCGTGTCCCCCTGTATCTCGCGTTGAACATATTTCTCGTTTTGCAACTGCTCAGGGGTCACCCAACTTTTGCGTGTTTAAATGCTCAATGTGCGGCAACAACAAACCCACATCTTGGCGCCAACGACACTGGAAACAGCGACAACACATGCGCCAGCCAAAATGGATCTGAAGCTAGAGCAAGTCGAGGTTCACTCGCGCGATATCTTCGTCCGATATCTGAGCGCCAAAGCCGGACAATCCCTCTACTACAGCATCAAGCCTGAGCGGCATTCCATCTGCTATGGTCTTTACAAAACAAGCCGCGAACGCGCTGGCACCAGCTCCCTCAATGCTAAGCAAAAGTCAAGCACCAGCCTTGCAACTGGACTGAGTCTTGGTGATCGATTGGACTCTGCAGGTCTTCGGCTTGTACAGAATGGCGGCAAGATTCCCGGCGGCAAGGTGACAAAGGGCACGTTTGCATGTCAGGAGGATGGTATGTATGCCCTTGTATTTGACAACACCTTTTCCAAACAAACTGCGAAGCGTGTGCTCTTCATCATACAAGTTGAGTCGACAGCTGGGGTACACGCGCATCCTTCCAATGCGCAACTCGTGGATGATGACTGCTGGAAAGCCGAGGCGCAGGAAGACCACCTGACTGGTTACCTGCTCAAACGACGACGAAAGAAGTTGCAAGGATGGGCAAGCCGGTACTTCGTGCTTGATTTCGGCGACAATGCGCTTCATTACTATCTCAACTCATCAGCAACGGCGCAACGTGGTGCAATTCCGCTCAAGCTTGCAGTTATTAGTGCAGATGCAGCACGACTAGAGATCAACGTCGACTCTGGCGCAGAAGTTTGGAACTTGCGAGCGCGCAACAGTGGTGCATTCAGTATGTGGTGCCAAGCATTGCTAGCGGCTACAAAGAGCAAGGATGTGCCCCGGGTACAGCCTGGTGGTACACCAACTAAAGCGCCGGACAAGCAGACTTGGCTTAGGATTGGAGCCATATCCCAATCATTGACAGAAGTACAGGCCAGCCTGCGCGAAACACTTAGCGACGACAAGTTGGATACGCCAAAGTCTGAAACGGGCCGACCGTTCTGGCCGCGCCGAAAGTCGCAATTGGAACCCATGGTACCTCCCTCAGACGATGGATCTCAGCTAAAGCTGAGCTTGACCAAAAGGACAATGCTGCTGGATGCAGAAGCACGGCTCAGCGACGCTATGCAAAAGCTCAATGCCCTGTTGACTGAACACAAGCTCGGCATGTCGTTTGCCCCGCGGCTGTCAATTGATTCCACACGTAGTGTAGACGATGTTTTTGAGGATGCCAATGAAGTGTGGACGGATGATGGCTTGCTCGTTGCACACCATGACTCGGACGACAATTCCGATTTGGATACAGACAAGCAAGACTCGGACGGTGAATCAGACTTGGATGTTGCAGAGACGATGCTTTCACCCCAACTAGCACAACCTGTTCATCAACGCGACTTGTATCCCCTCAACGAGTCCCCACCCGCGCGTCGCAGTACTGTGCCGCCGATCGTTGACCAACCGCCGTCCCTGGCTGCCATGCTGCGCAAAAGTCTTGGTAGCGACATTTCGGCACAATCAGCTCCTGCAGGCTCGAACGAGCCACTCTCGCTCGTCCAGCGCGCAGCTGAAGACTTCGAGTACGCTTCCCTCCTCGACTTAGCTGCTCGTGCCGAGACAAACGATGGGAGTCGCATTTTACTTGTTGCTGCTTTTGCTGTCTCTGGATTTGCAAGTATGCGACATCGTGTACGTGCTATTCGCAAACCATTCAATCCACTACTTGGCGAAACGTACGAGTTATGTCGACCTGAGCAAGGCTTCCGATTGTTGGCTGAAAAGGTAGTCCATCGACCGACAGTTGGTGTTGCCCTACAATGCGAAAGTCGACAATGGACCACGACGCAGTATGCAGCCACATCGCAAAAGTTTTACGGCAAGTCGCTTGAGCTTATCACGCAGGGCCAAACGATGATTGCAATGGGCGATGATGTGTTTAGTTACGAGAAGCCCATTTGCTATCTGCGCAATGCTGCTATGGGCGAAAAGTATCTCGAGCCTGCCGGTGAAATGACCATTGCCGGCTGGAATGGAGATAGAGCAGTTGTGCAATTCAAAGCTGGGGGCATGTTTTCCGGTAGGAGTGAAGAAGTGACTATCACAGCTGTTGATAAATTCCATCAACCATACGACAAGTCGCTTACCGGTACTTGGACATCAAGCTTGCGATGGAACAGCTCAGATGAGTACGATGGCCAAATTGCTTGGCAAGCTGGCGCGCTGCTGCCAGAGCCTGAAAAGCACTGTGGCTTCCCAGCCTTTACGGCACAGCTGAATGAACTGACGCCGTTGGAAATTGGCAAATTGGCGCCAACGGATGCTCGATTACGTCCAGACTTGAGGGCAAGGGAAGAAGGTCGTCTTGATGATGCTCAGCGACTCAAAGAGCAACTGGAGGGACAGCAGCGACAACGCCGGCAGGCTGGGCAAGAGATTTCCAGACCACTATTCTTTGAGCCAGCCGAAGATGGACAGCAGCAGTCTTGGCGCTTGCGAACAGATGCTGAGGGTGACTATTGGGGCCGGAGGAAGCGAGGAGACTGGCGAGGTTTGCCTCAGATATTTGAATTAAGCTAGCGTTATTGTACGATGATTCACTTGATGTTGTTCACAAAATTCATCTATTCGCTTGGGGCAATGCTTACAGTGAGCTATGTGAGAGCAAAACAGATGTTGGTGAACACTGATCCATGAAATGCAGGTCAGGAGACGACTGCTTGTGCTCTTACGAATGAAGCACTGCACAAAAGAGCCATTGGTGAGGAAGCGCTCAGATAGCCAAGGTGGGAGCACATGAGTCATAGCTTAGCTTCTTGCGGGCAATGGAGAAAACTTTTGCGTGACCCTCGAGGAAGCAGCCGATACCGTTCTAAACAAGCCTGTATAGCGGCAACTTCTCTTCATTGGCAGAGCGAGGATATAAAAAGCTGCTCGTCGGAGATGGCAGGTGCGGTGACTTGGATAGGACTTTCTGAGGTGCTCGACCAGGTATATTGCAGTATCTAAGCGCGTCTTGACATTAACTATAAAACAGATAGTCGCATTTTTTCGGATTTTGTTTTGGTTCAAGTATGCCTCAATGAAGGCGTGATAAATGTTAGCTTGGCTTATGCTGTGCGGAACCACTTAGTCCTGAGTTCGAATCGCCACTGTGTCCGAGTGGTTAAGGAGATTGATTTGAAATCAATTGCTTTCGAGCGCATAGGTTCAAATCCTGTCGGTGGCGATATTTTTGCGCACCTTTCGAGGGCAAGAGGTGTAAGAGTCGCTTCAATCTTGACGCCCCTCTGGCCTTCGTGTAATGGGTTAGAGTAAGATCAAAGGCTCGCAATCAGGGAAATGAGACAGCATAGAGTCTGTGCTGCTGCAGCAGCCTGGGATTGGCGGTTACATGATTGTAGCATTGACTGCATGACTTCACAGCTGCTTTCGATAATATAGTCTGGATGTATCAGCTGCTGCAGGGGTCCACGAAAGATCCCAAAAAGGCAATGCTGCAGGGTTCACTACTATAGGACCTGATGCTAAAACTCGAATTCTCCCCTGAACTGCTCGACATCAGCGCCTGATACCGCAAGTTTGCTCAAGTCTGGTCTGTTCATGCCGACCAGAAATACGCGACGCAGCGTCTCCCACAAGTTTGTACTCAAGTTGACGCCGCCGCCACGATCACCCATCGTTTGATGCATTGCAAGACCCGAGAGCAGATGCTGTGCGGCTTCCTCATACACCCCGATATTAATGCATGAAACACCGAGATTGTAGCGACACCGAACGAATGTGGGTGAGATCTCAAGCGCGCGTGTATACGCCTCAATGGCGTCTTCCGACTTGCCAGAGTTTGCGAGTGTTGCGCCCAGCCTATTCCAAAGCAATGCGTCGTCTGGTCGGATGCGCAATGCTGCGGAGAAGCAGTCGACAGCCTTGTCGTATTCTTCATCACCATAAAACAACACACCCAGCCCAACTTGGACATCTGCATCCATTTCTGCGCCTGTGGGTGAGAGCTGGGCAGCCTTGATAAATTGGGAGGTCACTTTTTGGTGCACTTCCTTGCGGTTTGAGGTGTCCATGGTGATATCACTGACGAGATTGGGGTACTTCGCCACGAGCCACTGTTCGAGGGAGAGGTACGCTGCCGTGTCATAACCATCATTTGTGTAGCTGACTGCAAGGCCCATGAGTGCTTCGAGATCTCCGGGGTCGAGACGAATGGCATTTTCAAGCGCCTTGATGGCGGCATCCTCCTTTTCGTTCTGGGCTTGACAAAGACCGAGCTGACACCATGCCTTTTGCTGAAATTCGCCTTCCTCGCGCTGGCAGACAGCTTCAAAGCACAGTGCAGCTTCTGAAAGACTGCCACCGCCATTGTTCAGCAGACGCATACCTTCCTCGAAAGGATTTGCGTGCTGCATGTACTGATTGTTGGGTTCAAACAGGTACTCGCCCAGGTTTGGCTTGCCACTCGCATCCATCGGTTGTTCAAACTCATTCGCCCATTCCTCCGCGAGTGCGGGATTCTCTTCCTGCATCTCCTTCCATATACTTTCGAAATCCCGAAAGTCTTCTTCAGGTTCAGCTTGCTCTTCGGTTTGTGCTTCGGGTTGCATGTCGAGTGCCTTGAATTGCTCTTCCCAATTCTCAGAGGAGAGCTCTACAAGCTTCTCCTTACCTTTTTGCAAAGGCTGCTGCATGGGCGCAGGCTGCATCTGCATTGGCATACCGCCCATCATGGACATACTACCGCGGTAGCCCATGTTCATATTCATGCCCATGCCCATACCTTGCTGTTGCCCGTATCCCTGGTCTTGCATAGGCTGCTGATGTTGACCATCCATGAAATCCTGTCGCCAGCCCGAAGCCTGCTGCTGGCCTCCTTGATGTTGCTGCTGCTGCTGCTGTTGCTGCTCATGCATAGCGAACGCACCGAACTCATTTTGCCACCCAGTGGAAGCACGATGTTGCTGCTGCTGTGCATGCATCGCCGCTGCTGGTTGCTGTTGTGCAAATACAGGAGACTCCGATCTCGCCCTACCGCCTGAAAAATCCTGCATCATCTGTGCTGCATCCTGTCGAGCCTGCTGGCTACCTTCGCGAAAACCACCGGGCTGTTGTCGCGCTTGGTTGAGGCGGTCCTGTTGTAAGGTGCGATCATGGTCGACATGCTTTGAAAAAGTCTTGAGTGCGTTGGAGGGCCCGCAGGCTGCTCCTCCCATAATGCCGGACATGTTCAGAGCAGCTCCTGGTGGTGTACGTCGTCCTCCGTCGTCTTCTCGGCGCAACTGTGGGGCGACGCTGGACCGAGAGAAAGCAGTCACAAACAAGTGGGTCACCGGTGAAAAGAGTGAAGGGTTGAAGAGTGAGATCAAGGCATGCCTCTACATAACCCACCTATCGCCGCAAGTCCATCCCTCCAGCCAGTGCAGCTTCGAGGTCATTTTCCTGCATGCGCTCATCCTCTGCACTCTGCGGTTTGGGCGTCTCCTCAAGCACACCTGAGCCAGCAGCGGCAGCGGCAGACGCACCCGCAGCAGCAATCTGGATACCCGGTGCTGCATTTGTGGTAGGTATCGCGTGACTCCGAACTTGCTGCCTGAATGACACAACTTCTTGGGAGATCATGCTTCTCATGTCATCGATATCGTCCACCTGCTCAAAGCCAAAGTCAAATACTTGTGGGCATACAGGCTCCTCCGCTGGGTCATGCCATACAGCCAAGTACGGATGCGCGAGAGCTTGTTCCACGTTGATGCGATCGGCTGGGTCAAATTGAAGGAGCCTGGTGAGCAAGTCAATGGCCAGTCCTGAAGCTTTGGGAAAGATGCTGGCGAAAGGGATCGGCGCCTTGAAGGGCAGGCCTCGCACGTAGTCTTGCGCTCTTTGACTACCAATGCGGTTCAAGGTTGGTTCAGCAGGTGTGCCAAGCACATGCAGAATCTGATTGAGCTGATCAACATAGTCCCGTCCCTTGAAGAATGGTCGGCCACCGAGCAATTCAGCCAAGATGCAGCCTATTGACCAGAGATCAATGGCTTTGCTGTAAGATTGAAACGAAAGCATAATCTCTGGTGCGCGATACCAACGAGTAGCAACATACTCAGTCATAAAGCCGGCATTTTCCTCTGCAACATCCGAGTAGCCACGAGCCAAGCCAAAATCACAAATCTTGAGCTCACAGTCTGCGTTCACCAGAATGTTCCCTGGTTTGAGATCGCGATGCAGCACGTTGGCAGAGTGAATGTACTTCAGGCCGCACAAGATTTGGTAGATGAAGCTCTGGTAGTGCGCATCTGTCAATGGTTGACCACTGCGAATTATCGCATGCAAATCCGCTTCCATAAGCTCTTCATACAGGTAGAGCTCGTTGTAGCGCGCATGATCGACAATGTCCATATCATAGAGACAGGTAATGTTTTTGTGGTCGCGAAAGTGCTGCAGGAGTTTCACCTCCCGCAGACAGCGCTTGGCTAGGATGCGCTTGCTAAACACATTGGTTACCTTCTTGATAGCCACAGACTCTGCATCTCCAACCATATTGCGGGCAGAACTAAGAGATTAGAGGCTTGTTTTGAGTAGTGCGCGACATACACAACGATGCCATAGGCGCCTTGTCCAAGCTCTTTGATGATTTCAAAGTTGTCTTGCACGACAAAGTCCTGGCCTTGGATGGTGAAGGTCTTCCGGCCTTGATTCGGCATGACGGCCTGCAAGCGTTGCAGCTGGATGCGTGTGTTGTGAAGATGGAGATGTGTTGCTGTTCCACTTCATTTCAGCTGCGGGAAGTATTGATAAAGTTGACTGTATACGCATTGTGCTAAAATAGAAAATATCCCGCAGGACTACATCAGTGAGGTGATGAGCTTCGAGGCGACATCCAGAAAGGGAAACGCAGAGGTCGCCTCCTTGTCACTTTCAGCCTTGTGTCCACCATACGACTCATCCTTGACGAAACGATTGAGACCTTCTCCATCGCCCTCCCTGACACGTTCATAGCCAGCACACTTGAAGTCCACCAAGAAGTTGTTGGGTTCAAGCTGATATAGCTGGACATCCAAGTACACCATGACGGAGCCTTCCTCATGCGCCTTGAGCCACCGCGCCGTAATCATAAATGGGTCGGCTTCAGGACCCCGATCAATCCACTCTGCACCCATCTGCTTGAGTGCTCGATAGATTTCCAGCATAACATCCAATGGACTACTGCGTGACCGAATCCCGAAATGCCAGCGTTGCGGACGTTGCTTCTTTCCTGCAGATCCGCTCAGTGCAGCAGACGTTGCATGCGTTGAGATATGCAGTGAGCGCCGACCTGCCTGGGTTGGCTCTTCCGCTATGCTACCGACATCCTCCTTGTGCATCAGTGCACGGTGGTAGACTGGTATACTTGAAGGGAGAATACTGATGGTGCTGTGTTCGTGCAAGCTCTCGTGTACAGGTGGCCTAGGCTGGTCTGGGGTATTTATCTGACTTCCAACAGGTGAGAATGTTTGCCGGAGAGTACCTGGTGATTTGGAAGAGGAAGCAGTCCACGCCGGAGGTGATTGAGCCAGAAACGACTCCATCTCTTTGCCAACCTTTGCATGTTCCCGCCGCATCATATTGTTTTCCGCAACAATCTTGTAGGCTTCCTTGATTTCACTTACGCCATCATGTTGTAAGGCTTCTTTGATCTCCGCTGGCTTGTAGCCCATGGCTTTGCCGAGCTGTGTGACCACTTTGTCATCAAAACGCTCGAATACTTCCTCGGCAACGGGTACCAGATAGTCTGGTAGACCTTCTTTGAACCAGGCATGATCGCGTATCCCTTCGGTCGTGATGCGATTCATTGGATTGACCACCAGCATTTTTTGCAATAGACTCTTTGCACCCGAAGATAGATAGGATGGTAAATTGTAGATGCCGCCATTGATCTTCTTGAAGAGCGTTGGGATGAATTCATCGTCAAATGGTAGACGACCACAAAGCATGACATAGAGAATGACGCCACATGACCAGACATCCACTTCTGGGCCAGCATAAAGTTTACCTGAAATGACCTCTGGTGCTGCATAGTTCGGTGAACCACACGACGTCTTCAAAAAGTTGCCGTCCGTCATGAGATTGCTCAAGCCAAAATCGGCAATCTTGACGTTGAATTGATCGTCTAGCAATAAATTTTCGGGCTTGAGGTCGCGATGGACGATCTTGTGTCGATGACAGTACTCGACAGCAGAGATGATTTGTTGAAAGAAGCGCCGGCCTTCCTGCTCGCCCATCTTGCCCCGCTTGACAATGTAGTCGAATAATTCATTGCCTGCATATTCAATCACCATAATGATGTCTGTTGGTGTATTGATGACCTCAAAGAGCTTGATGATGTGCGGGTGACGAAGCAGTTTGAGGTATTGAATCTCGCGCTCTACCCGAGAGGCGATGTCGTTGTTTTGTATCATCTTGCGCGAGATGATCTTGAGCGCAACACGTTGCTTCGTCACAAGATGCTCAGCCCTGATCGATTAGCCTGCTTGTGCATTGAACAGAGACATACAGCTTCACTTTGCCGAAAGAACCTTCTCCAAGCGTCTTAACAATCGCATACCGGAATTCTACAGTCAGCAAACAGAAACAGCATCGATGCGCCTCACCTGGATTGGCACGCTTGAGATCTGTTTTGTTGCCATCGCTGAGATCGACGGCTGTATCGATATTGGTACTTGAGCCATGCAAGTCTGCGGCGTCCCGCTCGGGCCCGAGGGAGCTCATGGCATACAGGGCGCTTTGCTGTTTGTCGTGTGTGTCGTCGCCGTCGTCGTCGTCGATCTGCCAAAAGTCAACTCCACAGAAAAGTGATCGGAGGAAAGAACCTGGGGAAGAAGAGAAAAGAGAAGAGTTTTGTGATGCCTGTTCGAACAATATACCCGCTAGCTATCATTTCACTACGCCCGAGGACCTGCCATGGCAGCCATTTTGGCCGCCAAATCAGGATACTTGCGTTCCACCTCCAACTGCGTCCGTGTTGCCTCCGCATAACTCAACGCATTGATGATCTCCGCCTCTGTGCGTGCAACCTGTGCAGACCGCTCAAAGTACTGCAATGCCTCCTTAGCCTTCCCTTGCGTCAACAAAAATTGCGACAGGGTTGCAAGAGCCACGTCGGACTCAGGGTCAAGCATGAGTGCTTTGCGACAGAGTTCCTCAGCTTGGAAGATATCCTTCTTCCATTGGTACATGCACAACGCCTTATTGATGAGTGGCATGACATTGGGTGCTGCCCGTGAGTTTTGAGCACGTTCCAAAGAAATGGCTGTGTCAAACTTGTCAACAGCTTCCTCAAACTTGCCTTGGTCGAGGAGTAGCTCGCCAAAGTAGTTGTAGACTTCTGCGCTCTCTGGGAATTTTACAAGAGAACGTCTGAATGTCGACATACTCGATGGGATAGAACCAAGCTTGTATTGCGACACACCGAGTTGAACATGTGAAAAGACAAAGTCAGGGTCCAGGTCAATTGACTTTTGATAATCCTTTGCGGCAGTAGCATAGTCTTGCAGAATAAAGTTGCACTGTCCGCGGTGATAGTAAATGTCGGGGTCTCCAGCGTTGATGTCAATAGCCTTGTCGAAGTCTGCCAAGGTCCTGCTGCGGTCGCCCATCTCCATGTGCATGCTCGCGCGCTTCACGAGTGAGTTTGTCAAAGTCGGTTGTAGCTCAAGTGACCGGTTGACATCCCGCATGGCCGAGTCAACATCCGCACGGACAAACTTGTACGTAGCACTCGCATTCAATGCCAGTGCTTCAAGTTCAGGCGTAGAGAAGGGCTTACCATGAGCCTTTTCCAGATGCGCCACAGCTGACTTGTAGTCTCGTGAAGCAGTCGCTTCCAATGCACGCTTCAAGTGCACATCACCTTTGGCTTCATCCTCGCTTCCAAATGCTGGCATCTCCTTGGGCCTGAATGCATCGAGGTAGGCAGAAATGAAACTCACAGAGGGCATACGGTCTGTTCGCGATGTGAGCATGTCTTTTGCCTTTGCTTCTGCAACATTGCGCAACAGCCTTTCAATAGCCTGTCCGGCAGCTGGATTCGCGAAATTGTCCATAATGCTGGCTGCAGTGTAATCTAGTAACGCTTCCTGGTATCGCTCTGCGTGCTCGTATGCCTGTGCACGCCGATTCAGCGCCTTGACGTATGACGGATCCAAACGCAATGCCTCGGTTGTGTCACGAATCACTGCTTCCTCATCCTTAAGCGCTGCATGACACGCACTGCGGTTTGAGTAGTACACGGGATCGGCCATCACTTCAATCGCTTTGCTGTAGAGCGCAATGGCTTCACTGTAATGTTTTTTGGCGTATGCCGTATTGCCGTGCTTTTTGATAAGATCCGCATGTTTCTTCTTATCCGCGTCGCTTGCACTCGCTGCATCGAATGCAGGAATAACATACTCGCTCTCCTTGTCTGTCGTAGGCGCACTCGTTGCTGGTCCAGATGCAGCCTTGCGCGTCTTTTTACGCTTTCGCTCCTTCTTCTCTGCGGCAGACTCGCCGTCTAGCACAGGGGAATCGGAAGCGGATGTGGCAGGTGGTGGTGGTGCATCTCGCTTGCTGTAGAGGTAGTAAGACCCGCCTGCAACAACGACAAGACCGCCTGCTATCGCAAAGACGGTGGCCTTGTTATCGGCGGTCCAAGTTGAGATGCGATCCCAGAGAGAAGCCGGTGGAGCTGTGACTTGAGTCGGCACGGGGATGGAGGCCGAGGGAATGGTCTGTGCGGAAATATCAGCCATCCTCAGAAGATGTTATGAGACGGGGCAGGAGCCTGATGCTGTAGCTGGTCGTCTTGCTCTTGATGCTTTTGTCTTTTTCGATTTTCCAGGATTTCTTTTTTAGCCGAGCGGAGTTGTGCCAGTGACCACCAGAGCCAGCGAGGAGCAGTACAAGGCAGACTGCCTGCGCTCGTGCTCGGCTCATGCTCCATCAGAGAAGGCTTGATGACCGAGAAGAGCGAAAGCTCCATATTCTACCACAAAGAAAATCTGCCTTTACATGGCGAGGCAGGATGGGAACAGAGGATGCTGTACAGACTCTTTCTTCGCTCAGACTATCCCAGCTGTATTTGGCGCTACGGCGAAGCTCAAATCTTGTCTTTTGGCTTAATTAATGAAATGTCACTGTACCCTAGAGGTGCTCTGCCTCTGGATCTTGAAACCCCCTGTTGTATCACAGTCATGCATGCGGACGGAACCCCTGCTGTCGATGTGCAAGTGAGTGCTTCTGGCGTGAACGGAGGATTTGCGGGTCTTGTTGGTGGACGAGGCAGCTCTTCCATCACTCTCACATCGACAAAACAAAAAACTGTGCAAGTTCTCATTTGCATTGCCGTATCGAATTCCCAGGCGTATCCCTCGTCTGTCCATGTCATGCCTCTGGTCTTTGGCCCAGTGACGCTCACTCAAAGTGCCCAAGTGCCTTCTGGGGACGAGCTGCTCGAATTTTATCGACCACTCGGGCTCCCGTCGTCAGTCAAACCCCTCCTCATTCGCGAGCAACCGGAGTTGGCCATCCCCGGCAAGATTTGGGATTCGGCCTTGTTCGCTTCTGAGCTAGCTCTAGAACTCACGCTTCGACATGCAACAGATCAAATCCGCAATATTCTAGACCTTTCTTGCGGCACTGGCGTTTGTGGTCTATGGCTCGCAGCCGCTCTCAGCTCACAGAAACGCCGCGCAAAGATCATTCTGAGTGATGTTGCAGAGGCGCTGCCTGTCATTCGCGCCAATATTGCTCAATCAGGTGTGAACCTTACAGTTGAAGCCTTGGCGCTCTGTTGGGGGGACAAAGCAGACCTTGAGCAACTTCAAGCACTTTGCACGAACAAGGACATTACTGCAATTGATGTAGTTATTGCATGCGACCTTATTTACGAGGCGGAATTACTGCCAGTCCTCGCAAGTACTCTCAAGGATATTGCAAGCATGTCGCAACGTCCAACAACCATCATCATCGGCTACAAGCAGCGAGGGCTTACGCATGCCGAAAAGGCCGGCTTGTGGCATACGTTCGAAGAAGTGTGTGGATTCAAGGTGACCAGGATGCAACATGTCGCTTGCACGTCCATGCTTGCAAGAAGGGTCGAAGCTGACTTTGTCGGGGTGGAGCTGTGGCTACTTACCATTTCCGGCTGATGCTGCGATTGGTTCATGCTTGTGAGAATGGGTGGCATTGTTGAGCTGGGTGCTTCATAGATCTTGAATCCATCTCAAGCTCTTGCGGCAATACGACGTCGAAAGCACAACGACAAAACCCCTTATTCACCTTCATATGTCGGTCGTCGTCTGCTTTCAAGGCCAGACAATTGAACTTCAAGACGGCGCATCCGCCCTCATCGGATACGCGCGAGATGAGACGAGCAATGTCGCTGGGTTCCACTTCAATAACCCCAACTTGGCCATTTTGCATGCTCTCATCTCTCTGCGCAACGGTCAAGTCACAGTCAAGAACTTGTCACCACTACAGCAGACTTTCGTGAATGGCAAGCGCGTTGGATCTCAAGCAGTACTTTGGCACGGTGATACATTATCCTTGGGCGCGCTACAGTCAGCGACGCGTGGCGGTACGCTGCACTGATTCTCGGTATCAACTGACGTATAGAAAGTGCCAAGAGTATTCGTAAACCTGTTACATGGACCTTCTCATCGGAGTATCTACAGCTCCATCCTACAGCGTTGCGGAGCAATGATGTGGGGAACCCTTTGTCCGAGTCGGTCATGCCTGACAGCTTGCCGAGTCTGAAGTACAGTGGCTCTCTCAGTGATGCCGGCGATGAGCATCCCAACATTGATGAATCAATGATTGCGTGGTCGGAAACTGACGAGATACAGAGGGTGGAGACGCATCTTTCGTCTCCTCTGGCTTCTAAATGTAAGCGTAAGCTGGCAGAATCTCTGGAAATCATGTCGCCAAAGGAAGACGTACCGGACCTGGCAGAAGAAAATCCGACGGCGCTGAATCAACTCGAGTGCAATGATGAGTCTTATCAAGCATCCTTTGATATTGATCAATTCGAAGTGTTGGCAAGCCGCGACTATCGCCGACGATGCGACGGAATGTGCTCTAAGAATGACGAGCTAAGTCTATTGCACACAAACTTGGACCACCTACTGAGCGTTCTGGCTTCAATCCGGTCAGTCATTTGGCAACTTTGGTCAGAGCAGTCCCGAGTCATGAAACTGTGGTGGCTTCGTCTCTTCAATCTCCTAACAAGTGCAGGCCAACGAGACTGTAACCTAGGGCTATGGGAAGTTTGGTTGTCAGATCAGCAACTGAAGTCTCTTGCGGATCTGTGCTTCGATGCTCTGCATGGGATAGTGCAGGGATGCTCGGACCCTGGCATTTCGTTGCAATTTCTTTGGAGAAGCTTCTTGCGTGCAACTGGGACTCTGATAATCTCGCTCTTCCGTAAGCTCGTTGACCTTTGGTTGCGTCACAAGTCCGAAACCTACTTTTGCATTGGACTCGCATTAGGATGTCTTGTGGGATACATACTGGCATAACCTTTACAACCATGGTCGCATAACTAATATGCCTGTCATGTCATTAAGCTTAAGTGTCTGCCCTACCAGACTTGCTGCGCTTCGATGAGTGCCACCGTCCGAAAGTTTTCCGCCTTTTGTCAATCTGTTGTACAACTCGGGTCAACTAGCCAACAGATCGACCATGCTGAGACCATAATACCAGCCGACACTGTTCCGGGCGTTCACAGTGCGGAGAGCTAGTAATACAATCTAATCCATACATGGAGTGAGCTAAAGTTTGCAAGCCGAATTTGCCGTTTAAAAGGTGAATCATCTGAACATATATTGGCCTGAAAACGCCTCAGAGCGGGAGCAACTATTAAACACTACCCAGACTGCTCGCACTGCATCATTGTGCCGCACTCATGTTGCTTCTAAAGAGCGCTGATGTAGACTTCTTAATTGAAAATCTCTCTGTGAACGAGATCATGCAGCTGTGTTCAGAATCACTACAAGCTATACCCCACGCCGACCACAAAAGCTGTCCTAGCAGACTCGTCCTTGAGACAAATGAGTACACCTCTTTGCATATGCCATGCGCCTACAAAGGAACGGTATCGGAGAAGGTGGTTGGTATTTCCAAGTCTGGTCTATCTGCGTTTGTAACGCTGCTGAATGCCAATACTGGTGCAGTCCAAGCTATTATGAATGCTAAACGGCTGACGGCTTTGCGAACAGCTGGTTGCTCGCTCGTGTCAAGTTACATGGCGTTCAAGGCCAAACCAGAACCACAAAGGATTGTCGTCTTTGGGTCCGGAGATCAAGCACAAATGCACATGTCTCTGCATTGCCGGTGGTTTGGATCCGGCATGAGCAAGATCACCGTCGTTGTTCGCGATATGACTTCGACGAATTGTCAAAACATGAAGAAGATTTGGTCTCAAGCCACGTTTTTTCTGGAAGAGGATGAACGCTGTCGAGAAGCCATCCAACAAGCAGACATCATCTGTTGCTGCACGCCATCCACTCGACCACTTTTTGACTCTACCGATTTGAAGCCCACCGCGCATGTAACGCTGATCGGAGCATACAAGCCCAACATGCGAGAAGGCGACATCAATCTATTTAAGCATCAAGTTTTTGTGGACTCATTGAAGGCCTGTCTGCACGAAGCGGGGGATCTTATGGCGGCCATTGAGGCAGGGGTATGTTCGGCAGCTGACCTTACACAGCTCGGCGAGGCAGATAAAATATCAACTGGAATTACGATCTACAAGTCTGTTGGTACGAGCTTGATGGACGCAGCCCTTGCACAAACTATTCTCGCTAAAGCAGAGAAACTCAATGTCGGTACAATTGTCGGAGACTTTTAAGCGCCGCAAGTTCCGACTCCCGCGCAAAGCAACCCCACACTTGCGGAGAGACTCTCTCAATCTTCAGGCTACGCACAACCTTACACACGCGAGAAGATGCTCTATCCAGACTTTGTGATTCCTCAAAAGGACTTGCTATCGGTATGTAAGTGGTGCTTATGCTTTATCTAACTTTAGTATATGCTCGATGACCAGCCGGTCCCGAATGATAGTCCGCTTTTTATTGAAGCTGAAGATGAATCCTACTTCATCACGTATGGCCAGTTCAAGCAAAACGTAGGTAAGCTTGGCCAAGGTCTGCGTCAGCTTGGCTTGAAACCTCAACAGCCAGTCCTCATCTTTTCCCCAAACCAAATTGCATACCCGTGGATGGTTCATGGTATCATTTGCGCTGGTGGATTATTTACGGGCGCCAATCCCACGTACACTGCACGAGAACTGGCTCACCAGATTACACATTCGCAGTGTGCATATTTATTTGTGGATAGTGCACTGGTTGATACGGCAAAGCAGGCTGCCGCACTAGCCAAGAAGCCAATTAGCGACATCTTTACCATTTCACCAGTGGATGGCTTCCGATGCGTAACAGAGCTGTTGGCCGATAGCGAACTCCGGTGGAATCGCATCACGGACCTCAAAACTCTCGAAGAAACGACATGCAACATCATGTACTCATCTGGCACTACAGGTGTCGCTAAAGGAGTCGAGCAGACGCATCGCAACGTCGTGGCCAATGCAGCCCAGACCTTGTACTTCCGCAGCAAGGTCAGTCCACCCATCTCTGCACCCACTGTTGCCCATTTGCCTTATTATCACGCCTACAGCAACGTCGCATACGGTATTCATGCGATCGTAACAGGCCAGCCACACTTGGTCATGCGCAAGTTTGACCTGGAACTCATGCTCAAGCTGATCGAAAAGCACAAGGTCCAGTATCTCTCAACCGTTCCGCCCATCATTGTCGCACTGGCGAAATCGCCATTGACACTCAAGTATGATATTTCATCAGTACGAGCAATTACCTCTGGCGCTGCGCCACTTGGCGTGGATGCTCAAAATGCGTTGCGAAAACGAGCACCAAATATCAAGCTCCAGCAAGGTTGGGGCATGTCCGAAGTATGCTGCGGTGGTATTATGATGACGCCTGCTGATGATGATACAACTGGCTCGTGTGGGTACTTGTTGCCTCAGACTGAAGCAAGACTGGTGGATGATGATGGCAAGGAAGTAACTGAAAAGATGGCGCGTGGCGAGTTGTGGGTGCGTGGACCACAAATCATGAAGGGTTACTTGCGGAATCCTCAAGCAACAGCTGATACCATGGATGGCAACTGGCTTAAGACGGGTGACATTGCAGTGACGGACGGCAAGTGGTTCTGGATCGTGGACCGCAAAAAAGAACTTATCAAGTGCCAGGGCTTGCAGGTTGCTCCGGCCGAACTAGAGAGTTTGTTGTTGGCGCATCCCAAGGTTGTAAATGCGTGTGTCGTTGGCGTGCCATATCGTGACGACGAGGCGCCCCGTGCATATGTCGTCCGAAGCGATAGCTCGCTGACTGAAGAGGTGCTCGATACCTGGTTCAATACGCAGGTTGCCAAATTCAAGCAACTACGCGGTGGTATCGTCTTCATCGAGGAGATCCCAACCTCTCCAAGTGGCAAGCTGCTTCGACGTGAGCTGCGCGATCAAGCAAAGCGCGAGATCCAAGCCAAATTGTAGGTCAGACTTTCGTTGTACCAAATCCTCCAAAGCCCATCATACGCGACATGTCGGACTCTTCCACCTGCTCTTCAGCTTTGACCGCATCTCGTTTTGCTCGCTTCGCACTTCGCGCAGCCTCTTTGCTCGCTAGCTCATCTTGCCGACGCTTCTTGAGCTCTGCCTCAATATCATATGCCTGCCTTTCTGTACTTGCCGCTTGACGCTGTTTCAGCTTTTCTAGGTGCGCCAGACATTCTTCAAGCGTGGCCCTTTCTTGATAATAGCTTTGACCCGTCTTTTGGAGATGCTGCTTGCTGTTGATGTGATCAATCCACGCATTGTTGTCCTTGTACGTCTCATTACAGGCCTCGCAGTAAAAACCGGCGCCTCTGCCTTTTCGTCCTACAGAAGCACCCAAGGGTACAAGGTACGACTTGCCTGTGACTTCTGACCAATCCTGCTTCTTGCGTGCCGTGATGGTCCGTGCCGTGTCTTCTGATGCTGCTTCCTGTTTCGGCTTGATGCCCATCTTTGCTTCATACCGCGCTTTGGCTTCTTCGCGTTCCCGCTCTTCGCGTTCTCTGCCGAGCTCTGCATACTCTGCTCTGTCCCATTTCTTGCGGAAGTCTGTGTCGCCACCCCTTGCTGCGTTGTTGTATGCACTCATCTTGCAAGTCTGGGGTGTAGCAAGAGAAGCGCAGGCAAGGGCGCTGAGTAGGTCGAGTGTTGCCTTGAGCGTGACGTTTCAGTCGCGTACCTGCCATGCTCCTACTCCTGGCCGCAGCTGGCCTCGTCCTAGCCTGCGTCGTATGGCCCTTACTTCAAATGACCACTTGCTAACGGACAGACTTACGTTCTCTATAGGCTCTCCCTCAGGCCCCGTCCAGCATTTGTGCAAGAACGCAGCTGCACCACGTACGATCAAGGTCAACGCGTGGAATGCGCGCTGCCTACACTGAGTGACGCGCCTACTGTGCATCTCAGCGTCGTCATTCCTGCTTACAATGAATCCAAAAGGCTTCCTGCCATGCTTCAAGAGGCAGCAGACTATCTGGAAGCACAAGACGAGAAATACGAGCTGCTAGTCGTGGATGATGGCAGCTCTGACAATACGGCAGAGACCGCATTGGCCTGGGCTACAGCCAACAAGCTAAGGCATGGCACGCTCAAGGTGTGCAGGCTGCTACAAAATCGTGGCAAGGGCGGTGCTGTCGCGCATGGCATGAAGCATATCGCTGGTCGATATGGCATCTTTGCCGATGCAGATGGTGCATCCAAGTTCAGCGACGTCGCGGTGCTCTTCTCTCACTTGAAGGAGGAAAATGGGCTTGGGATGGCCAGTGGCAGTCGTGCACATATGGTCTCGACGGATGCTGTGGTGAAACGCTCGCCACTCCGAAACCTGCTCATGCATGGCTTCCACACATTCATCCGTCTACTGGGTGTGCCACACATTAAGGACACGCAATGCGGCTTCAAGCTCTTCACAAGGCGTACCTGTGCCCTGCTGTTTCCAGGCATGCATATTGAACGCTATGCATTTGACGTTGAGCTCTTTGTGCTGGCCGGCTACCTACGTGTACCTGTAGAGGAAGTGGCTATCACCTGGCACGAAGTCGACGGCAGCAAGATGCACCTCGTTCAAGACTCCCTCAGCATGGCAATGGACCTCGTGCTCATGCGTCTTGGGTATACGCTTGGTCTCTGGCGCCACTCGTAGAGCCAAAATTCACCAGCATTGCATAGACTTGCATCAATACCGTTTAATAATGTTGCGCTTGTATGCATGACCTTCACCCTCAAACACCTTGAGTCGCTCAAGCCTTACATCTCTGAGCCGGTTTTTCGGCAGCATGGCACTGACCGCCCGCCTGAGCACTTCACCGCCTCCCTTCTTCTCCATCACCTCTCGCATCGTTGCAGTCTTGAGATGACCAGGTTTTGTCGAATGTCTGTAGTACAAGTGCTGGTCCATCTTGTTGCCTGTGGTATGCAGCGCCGCACAGTTTGTAGCAACGACGTAGTCCCCACAGTCCGTAGCTGGGTGGAAGATGGGTTTATGCTTGCCCATGAGGGTCGTTGCAATCGACGTTGCAAGACGACCGAGTGTCCTGTCGCGAACGTCGACGTGGTGCCTGCCGCTGTTAGCCTCTGGCTATAAGATGTCAAGAACCCACCAGAGCCGCGCGTATGCTAGCCGCGTGTTGCCTATTCTCACAGACATCTCTTCCTTGCGAGTTGTATGGCTTTGGGTCAGTGTCGCCGTCGCCCTTTTTCGTCCTGAATGCACACACGCTTCTCCCTACGCGGCGAACGCGGGACAGTGCAATGGCGAGGCAGCATCGAGGACGCTACATGGCTTGGGATCGCATGGGATGATCCTCGCAGAGGCAAGCATAATGGTGTCTATCAAGGCGCACAGCTCTTCAACTGTCAACCTGGAACGGGCTCTTTCTTGCGAGAGAGCAAGTTCAAGCCAGATCCAACTGTATGTCTATCGAGAGCACTCAGGGAGAAGTATCAGGAGGCCGGGAATCTCCTTGCAGAGACTTCTGTTGCCGGAGTTGACCGTGCTGCTCAGCAAGTCGGCTTCAGGCGTGCTCAGGAACGGTATAGCGATGTTCAGGCGTTGAAACTCGTCTCTCTCGAGGCACGCTGCATTGATGCGCTGGACAAAGTGGACTTGCCATGTTGCGAGGACCTGGATCTTTCGTGCAACTTGATTGATGACCTCGACTGCGTGGCTCGTCTCTGCCTGACCCTCCCGTCTCTGAAGTGCCTCAGGCTTGCGTAGGTTCTTTCTAGGTTGGACCTGGCTGACTATCTAGAGGGAACCGCTTTCACCAGCTTCAGACCAGGGAAGCAACGATAGACTCGCTGCATCTGGGTGATACGATGCTATCCTGGGATAATATCCTCATGCTATGTACGCGCTGGCACGTCAGGCATTTATATCTCGAGCACAATGGGCTCCAGGATCCTGCGGCCGACTTCAAGACGGCGCCAGAGGTGCAGTCTGTTGAACTAGCGGGCAACTGCATCACAAACGTGCACAGCATCACGCGCGTCTTTCCTTCCCTGGAGTCCTTGTCTCTGAGTGGCAACCAGGTCGCTGCCGTTTCCTCTCTGACGCTGTCACACCCGCTACAACGACTCGCTCTCCAAGATAATCCGCTCCCAGTAGACACGCTGAGTGCATTGCCATACCAGCTAATAGAGCTGTCCATGACCCAGCTCGCTGATCCAGATGCAGACCTGGCTCGGCGGCTCGAAATCCTCAAACACTTGCCAAGCCTGCAGGTCCTCAACAAGACACGCATCACTGCACAAGAACGACAAGATGCACTCGCCGTTGCTGCACCGAAACGCGAGGCCATGTTGTTGGCGCATGATGTTCTGAATCTGACACTCGCCTGGGAGGAAGACATGGTCGAGGTGCGCGTTCTCAAGTCACAGACGGTCTTGCAGATGCGCAACTTGGTCAAGCACGTCTGCGGTCTGCGTCCTCTATGTACACTGCAGGACGACGCGACACTGGACTCGCTTGGGCTGGAGTCTGGTGGGAAGCTACTTTTTCATATCCATGGCTCAGGTTAGTTGTTGAGATAGAAGAGTTCTTCGATCATACCCGATGTATAGGTGTTCTCCTCCAGCAAGCGATCGAGCTCTCTGCGGACGTGATCAACCTGGTTCTTCGTGACGAGGATGCGGTAGGCGTCGAGGTCTTCCAACAAGATGGTGTGTCCTGCCTGTTCGTCCAGCTTGAGGATGAGCTGCTTGACTGTTGGATCACTACTCTGTCAGCGTCTCCTCCATCTCTGTACTCGTCCGCATGCTGACATACCACTCGATGAGCACACCTGCCTGCGCTCTCGGCATCTTGGTGGTCCGGCGGCAAATGAGAACGTCGCGCACAAGAAGAGGCGACGACGAGCACACACAGCGACAGACACGACCCCGGACTCATCGACTTGATCCTCTGCGTCGCCAACAAGCCAGACTGCCGCATGGCAGACCTCAGCAGCCTCAACAGTCTACTCTGGCAAATCCCCGACGAACAAGCAGCCGCAAAGGAAACTCTCACACCACAACGCGCCTCTAGCACGCGCAACTCCTATTCAGGTACGGCATACGCTTCGGCGACGCCTGCTTCAGACGCATCGTTTTCTGGTATGCGAACAACAAAATGGCCGTACAGCAGTCCTCGTGCCAGTGTCAGGCTCAGTTCGGCAAATCCATTCAATGCAACGAGCACGTTTACACCGGCTGCACCGAGTGCATCGGTCGGACTGGCATCGCTGCCAAAAGCATCACAATCGCTGGACCAAGAGGATGGGGATGGTATGAGTCCTGCGGGAAGTACAGCACTCCGTTTCATTGCCCTTATCGTGATTGCCCTTGCAGCTGTTCTCTTCATCTGCTTGCTTCTCCGCAGACGTCGCAGAAAAGCCAGTAAAACGGCTAGAGAACGGCGATCTGTCACGGCACTGCGCAGAGATGTTGAATTGGGGAGATGGCGAATACCGCTCCTACGACATGCGGGGATTGGCACAGTGTCACAGGTGGTCAGGGAAGAATTGCCGCAATATGAAGGGAAAGCGCCTGCGTACCCAGAAACAGTACAGGTGCGAGAGGACGATGGCAGGGAGAGTTTTGTGTCTCGGGGGAGTTCACGCACAACAGCTTCTCTTCAGAGTGGCCATCAGACATGGAGTGTTGAGGCACATGGGCGACGCTGGACGGGCGCTCAGTCGATGGAGGCAGTGACGCTCTCTGGCTTGCAGCATTCAGACACAGACTCGACGGCGTCTCGGTGACATGGGTTTTGGCATATGACTTTAGCGATTGGCAGTTGTGACTTGGATAGACATTTTGAATCTGACCATTTCGAATATGGTTAATGCTGATTTTTCAGGAACAAGCTTCAAAATTATGACAGATGCTTGTGACATCTGAACTGAAGTCTAAGAAGGCTAACAATACGTTGCTCTATTGTCATGGTAAGGCAGGGAGCGCTTCATTTTATTCTCAGCAACGCTTCTCAAACACCCATGGTCTCAGAATAGTCGCGCGCCGGACTGCAGACATCCGTTTTTCTGAAACCCACTGGGTCTTTCAACTTACACGCATTGGCTCCACGAGCGCCGCAGTGTACGTCATCCACCGTGGGACGGTTGTAGTACTGGAACCCAAAAGGTGCAAAGCGGTCATTCAGACGCTTTTTAACATCATCTTTCTTACAGTTCTTCCCGGCCTTGTGGACCCGCATGATGAGGATAACAGCGAAGCACCTGCAGGCTCTGACACGATCTTCATTTTGGAAGGCTTCGTAATAATAGTCAAGACAGGCACCACTCTCCCCTGCGCACTCGTCTTCGTTGACAAGATAGGCTTTTTGTGCTTGAAGCAGATTGATGGCATCAGTACCAGGAAGCCCATTATCCGCAAGTGCCGAAATGAGAGCCACTGCATCAACCCTGTCCCGACACCTTTGAGCACATTCCTTAACCATATCCATGTAGGTGCCCCGTTTTGCGCCAGGTGGCCATTGGCTCTTCGTTGATTCGTCGAGCTGGTGCAGCAGGCTGAAATTGCTCACCGACCTGACCATGGCATACTGACGGCACTTATGTGCTGCCGTTTGCAATTGGAGTATTATCAGGGGGATTATCCAGCAAGTGCAGCTGATAGCAAGAGCGTTAAGGCGCATGTTGTAATTGTCGAATTGTCACCGAAATGAGCAAGTCGTAATTACAAGAAGTTTGTGCAAAAAAGCCTGACCTCTGTCTCTATATACGTGTATCGGAAGTTGTTTGGTGAGGAAGGCCATGTGCGGTGTTGCAGTAGATGAGGGTCATTATTTGGTAGCATAATTGGCACATTTGCATGCGTATAGCCTGCGCTCTGCAGCTAGCACGAGGCATTATGTTACATTGCTGTTAAATGGCAACTCAGCTGCAGAGTGTTGTCACAGCAGCTGTTGATCGCGAACATACACAGTTTCTTATCAGCGATCATGATTTGCAATTGCAGCTGAATTTTGGCATGGCAAGGTCGAAAAAGGTGCTACAGCTCGGACAAATTGCAAATGCAGCTTCTACTGTCTATAACGGCTTTCCCCCTTCAACACCGCAAAGATCATCAATCTGCCAAGTATCGGGTACGGAACACGACTCGTGAGCACGGCAATCAATATCATCCTTGCTGGCATCACGGAAGAGATAAAATCCAAACGGCTTGAACAAACCTTCAAACCGTCTTTCAACCGCCTGCAGCGAGCAGTCCTGGTCCTTGACGTCTTTCCTAATTCGTAGAGCCCGGATGACGGCGCTGCAAGAGCAAGATTGATTTGGGGTTCCTGCATTCTGAGTCCATGCCCAGAAGCTCAAACAAGCTGTAGCAGGTGAGAAATCACACTGATCTGGATGGGCAAAATAGCTCTCCTGGGCCTTGACGAATTCGGTGCCCGTGGCGATGAGAAGGTCAAGTTTTGCGTTGCCCGTTGGTGTTCTTGCAAATTTGGGCACATCGTAAAGAGCATTAACATAGTCACGACAGAGCTCGTGGCAGTGGTCCATTGTTCCCTCGAAGATCGAGACGGCTGGCTTTCTCAATAGAGTTTTCACATAATCTTCTGATATGTTGAGCCATTTGACGACAGTGACCTCTCGACACTGTTTTGCTGAAACTTGCAATTGCAATTGCCAGCTGCTTAACCAAAGTTGGACTAGCATTAGAGTCATACCCCAATGACGAGATTGCTCAAGCTTGAAGAACATTGTGTGAGTAAGACTGTGAATGAGAAAACGATGTCATTGCAGCTACCTTTTTATTCATCCTCAATCAGGGGTACATTGACTTCTCACGTGCATGGGGGCCACGTTTCAGTTTATTTGTCAATTGTAAGCTTGTCTCAGTCAGTAGCTGTTGCAAATTTAGCGCATCGCATGGTCGAAGTGATGTCGTATCATATGAAGTCTGCGAATTTGACTCTCGCCCATACGTTGCAAGTTTTGCGATTGACCCATCTGATGCAACGAAAGCAGTCTAGTTTCGCTGTATCGCCTTGCCGTGAATCTTGAAGTGTTAATTGTCGACAAGCAGCTGTACTTCAATTTCATCATATTAGCTACGGCAAAACGGACAAAAGCCTAGAACTGCAACACTCTCTTTACTCATAGAGCGCAATACAGTTACTCTGATGAGGTTGTAGTTAATTCTGCTTCAGAGCCATAGTTCAACGCTATCTTTCAAGATCTGTGAATCCTTTGCAACTCTGCAACAGAGAGCCTTCCTCAGACAAGCCAGAGATAGCAGCAGCTGCCGAGCCCTGAAAAAAGAAAGCCGACAATGATAGGCGAAGCACATTCAATTGGTAGCAACTACGTAGTGTGTTGGAGAAAACTACCGCAGAGTGGCGCAATCCAACTTGGGATATCGTACCTCATGGTCTTAGCTGGTTCAATTTTGCAGTAGACTTGTGACTCGTCCTTGCCGTAAGATGCTGGGCCGGGTAAATATTGACCCATCTGGTCCCTCCAGCCTAAGACAAGCGCCACATGAAGAGGATCCTGCTCGTTACCTTTGTCATCTTCGATAGGAATGGGAGTCGTCCAGCCATTATTAATCCACTCAAACGAGTTTGGGACAGTATTCTGGTCGGCAACAACCAACCACAGAAAGGGCAGCTCTTGGTTGTTGGTGAGGAACCGAACTGAGTTGTCGACCAGATACAGGGCATCTACCAAGTGGGAATCGACTTTGACAAATACTGGATGGTTTGAAGAGTCCAGACGAACGACACCCATGTTTTTTATGTCCAACGAGGTGGGCAACGGGACGTGCTTTTCGAAAGTCCATCTGTCAGTTGCAAGAACGCTCAGTATTAGGATGCTGAGAAAAGCAAACAGAGTTGAGGAAGGACCGAACATGAATGCTGCTGGTACTTTGCACCGCGACTCGTGCTTTGTCGTTGGTTTGAACTGCGATAAGGGATGGAGATGTGGTCGAGTAGTGGTGGTGCTTGACGCGGTCCAGCAGCACATTATCTGGACCTTGAGCAAACGATAGCGTTCATCAGGGGTAGCTCTCATCAGATTGCGAGCTGTAGGCTGGCAGTGCTGAGCTTATCCGTATTGGGACAAATAGGGATTCAGGGACGCGAAGTGCCGAAATCCTCGAATCCTGACTTGGCCATCCAACACGCCTCAACTCAGTGTACAAGACCTTCATTGACAAGCTGATGACAATTAAAACAGATCAGGAGACTGCTAGATGCTACGCATAGCGGTCAGAGTCCTTGTAGAAGCAGTGTCTTCGAATTGCCGGGCTCTTCAGCTGGAGGTTTGTTTGTCTGTATGTCGCTCTGTATGCGAGGTGACATGAAACATATCGTGCGTATCAATTGATGCTTGATTAAGCGGTGTTAGTTAGCCTTGCAAGTCATTATATTCAAGCATATACATCTTCTGCAGCTGGCCACGAGGGTATTTGATACAACGTTGTTACTGGTACATATGAGCAAAATGCAGTGCAACTTCATTCCTATTGCAGATGGACACCGAGTGTGCAGTAGGAAAAGGCAAAAAGAAGCCTCGCCGGGGATCGAACCCGGAATTTCCCGTTTCGTAGACGGACGCCTTGACCATTGGGCCACGAGGCCATTTCGAACTCTTGACCCGATTTGGGTTTGGCTGGTTACACCACAAGCTCTGATGAAGACCAGACCACTTGATAAAATATATTCACAATACACTTGCTTATAGATAAATACAAAAAGACCACACAGTTGTAAATTTGTAGGTACAGTGTGCCGATCAGGCATGGTATGCTTTTCTTCAAGCTTCATGCTGTGTGAGACATCGGAGGCTCCTCAACGACTTGTTGCATGCAGAACGGCACATCCGTGAGTGACATCGGAGCATGCTCCAGCCAGAGACTGGTGAAGCGTCTTCCCTTGATGGGCAACGGCTAAAGAAGAAGGGCAAATACCTAATGTATCACTGATACTGAGTGCTCATAGTAACGCAGTCTTGTCCATGTCGTCGCACAGGTTCGAGCATTGAACTTCATTTGTCCTGGAAGCATCAGTTCATGCTGCATGAGGTCAGGTCGGCCGTGAATTTGAACCTTCTCACGACGCAATCTCAATAGAAGCGCCAGACAACAATTCCACCTCCTCCCTCATGGCAGAAAAGCTTTCCGCGGATCTGCCGCTGCCTGTAGATGCTCTGACCATCGATGGACAGCCAGCGGCCCAAGCAGAGCAGAACATCACACCTTGGGAGGTCGAAGGTGCCATTGTTGATGGCAAGCAAGTCGCCATTGACTATGGTAAGCTCATCAAGTCCTTTGGCACCAAGGCCATCACCCCGGAGGTGCTTCAGCGCTTCGAATCGTTGACTGGCCACAAGCCGCACCCACTCCTTCGACGAGGCGCCTTTTTCTCACACCGCGACTTGGACTTGATATTGGATCGCTTCGAGAAAAAGGAAAAGTTTTACCTTTATACGGGCCGTGGCCCGAGTGCAGACAGCATGCATCTCGGACATATGATCCCGTTCGTCTTCACCTGCTGGCTGCAAAAAGTGTTTGATTGCCCACTTGTGGTTCAGCTCACTGACGATGAAAAGTATCTCTTTAAGCAGAATCTAACGCTTGAAGATACGCGGCGCTATGCATCCGACAATGCAAAAGACATCATCGCTGTTGGATTTGACCTCAAAAAAACATTCATCTTTGCCAACACCGACTATGTCGGCGGTGAATTCTACAAAAATGTTGTGCGCATTAGTCGCAGCATTACCATCAACCAGTCCAGATCCAGTTTCGGCTTTGAAGGCACCGATTGTATTGGCAAAGCGCACTTTGTTGCCGTTCAATCAGCACCAGCGATTTCAAGCAGTTTCCCGCAAATCTTTGGTAGGGGCCAGCCCAACTTGCCCTGCTTGATCCCGTGCGCCATTGACCAGGATCCTTACTTTCGTCTGACGCGCGATGTTGCTACGCGCCTACAAGCACCGAAATGCGCCCTTCTACACAGTGTCTTCTTTCCTGCGCTACAAGGTCCTGGTACAAAAATGTCGGCGAGTATAGAGACGAGTGCAATCTTCATGAATGACACGCCAAAGCGCATCAAGGACAAAATCAACAAGCACGCCTACTCTGGCGGCGGCGACACACTCGAGCTTCATCGCCAAAATGGCGGCAACGCGGATGTTGATGTACCGTACCAATACCTCACCTTCTTCCTAGAATCAGATGAAGAGCTTGCGCAGCTCAAGGAGGGTTACCGCAAAGGTGAGATACTGACGGGTGAAATGAAGAAGCGGTGTATTGAAGTGCTGCAAGAGTTCGTCTCGAACTTTCAGCAGCGACGTGCTGCAGTATCGGATGAGCTGCTTGCACAATTCATGGATAGTACTCGTAAGATTGAGCTATAGACTAAGCATCACTCGGCAACGTCTCTGCCGGTACCTCATTCTCTCCAGGCACATTCATAAAAGACTGTTCCTTGGCTTTTGTCTCCCAAAAGACGCCATCGACATCATCAAAGCCAAGCTTTTGCCATCCATTCTCCTTGACAATATAGCAGTTGAGGAAACCTCCAGAGTAGGCATCACGATGCGTCGCTGCCAAGATACTCCGCCGTCCAAGTGCAATGGCTTCTTCGTCTTCCATATCAAACCGGTAGGTGGCGTCCAACACACCATAAGCAAAGGTTGCTCCTGAACCAACACAAAACAAGTTGCCCTTGCTGCGTGTACCATCGGAATCGACATAGAACAAGGCTGGTCCGGTCTTGTCCCATCCAGCAAGCATGGTACCCATCGACAGACCCATACCTTTGTAGTTGTAGACAATGTTACTGAGAATCTTGGATGCAGCAGCCACGGAGATGAGCTCCTTGTTTTTAAGCTGGTGCAAGCGGCATTGAATACCAAGATAAGTTTCCCAGTATTGACAGTCTGCAGCGCCGCCCGCCATGGTACCGAGTAGATATGGATTGATCTCAATTACCTTTTTGACAGTCTGCGATGCGATCCATGAGCCGGCCGTTGCACGACTATCGGTACAAACCACAACACCGCCCTTGAAACGAAAGGCAAGGGTTGTTGTACCGTGTGCAATCTTGATTTTGCATGCTGGATTAGCCACACTAGCGTCAGTAGAGATCAAGCATTGGCAGACATACTCGTCAGTGTGCATCTTTAGAAATGCGCCCGGATTGGCGAGCGACGGCAAGTCATATTTGAGGGACTGGATATTGGCTCTAGAGTCGCTAGCATAGTCGTCCTGCTCTGCGCTATGCGTGTACTTGCCAACCAGCGCGTCCATTCTCGTTGGTTGTGTGGAAGGTGACGCGTCGACGTCGCAACTTGACAATCACGACGACGAAAAACTTGTAGACTAGACATGGCATCGAGGCTCACTTGGAAGAGCCATGTGGATAATACTGTCCAGTTTGTGCTATGGGCAAGCTTCGGCTCAGCAGCTATCCACCTCATCAACATCAAGCAAGCCTATGCAGAGAAAGAGCGCAAGCTAGACACAAAGATTGGCATCCTACGCAATGTAATTGACAGAATTGGCAAGGGAGAGCAGGTGGACGTAGCAAGGGAGCTCAAGGTTGGTAAGACGGAGGAAGAGCGAGAGTGGGAAGAGATGATGGGTGCCTTTAGAGACGACGCAGACAAGACGCTTCAACGGCCTGCTACAAGTGCGCCTGATGCGCAGGCTGCCAATCCTGATATAAAGATATCACAGCCTCATCCAACTCGCCAGCCTGTTCCATCACAGTCAGGACGCTTCTGGGCCTCCTGAACAAACAAGGTCTAGGAGTCTTTTGATAATAAAAAGATCGAGCAAAGCCAAAGCCAGACAAATCCTTGTAGTCAACCATGGGCTTGTTTGGGAAGAAGAAGCCGCTGGTCAAGATTCAAACAGTCGCTACGCCGACCAGGCAAGTCTCCGCAGAGGATATCGGTCAGGAGCTTTTTGATCGGCCATCGCTTCCAGCCAGAGATTTAGAATCGCTGCTAGTTGCGTGCACGGATCAGCTGCGCAGTCGAGGTCTGGAGACGCCTCTCCTCTTTCTGCCATTCAGACCAGCAAGCGACTTGCCTGCTACGAGAGCCTTCATTCGGCAGTGGCATGCATTTGGCTGGCAGGGAGAGGAGCTGCGCAGAGAATTGCTCATTTGCGATGTGCTTGTCGTGGCGGCCCTCTTTCGATGGGCCATGACACGTATCGATGGCGGCTTGCTCGACTGGTCTACCTACCTTTTGTTCAGATCGACAGAAGAGAAGTTACGACAAGACCAAACAGCCTTTCAACAAATTGTCCCCGTTCTGATTGTTGATCCAGCCAAGCAGAGTATTCTGCTCGCCTTTCTTGAATTGCTCAGTGCAGTTTCTGCGCATGCAGCTATCAACGGTCATCCAGCCAGAAAGCTCGCACGACAATGTGCTGCCTTCTTCTTTGGATACGAATTGGCGCCTCAACTCGATGCAAAGCCAACACCCTTTCAAACTGCCTATACGCGCTGGAAAACAGCTGCAGCCGCAAGTGAACATCTCCTAGTATCCTATTTGCGTGGCCACACCATGCTGCCCAAGGCATTGGAGAAAATGCTCAAGGAGGACGCATACCCGCTGATTCCCACGTCAGACAACAATGTCTGCTTTTGGACGTCACTGCAATCTCCAAAAATCAGTGCCAATCCGCGCGTTCTGGCACAACGTGTGCTGCTGCATCTGCAAGCACGTCGCGAGATTGCGCCACATTCAGATCCCTTGGAAACGCTGACTGACGAGTCGCGGCGTATGCTGCGAGGCTTTGAGCAAATCAGTTCAAATCATAGTGAAAAGGTTGGCGAGAATGCAACAGAGATTGACTGGCTTGAGTAAGTCCCTTGCATGATTGACGCTGCTGACGCTAGTTTTCAAGATTTTGGCTTTGACGCCAAGTATTCGAACGAAGCACGCAGAAACCGCGATGAAAGGGTCGTTCAAACTGCTCGTCCAGCACCTCATCCCCACACCATTGCTCCCTCGAGCACCAAACCGGCACACATGCCAAATTGGCAGCAATTCATGGAGGTTGGGCTGTCTGGCACTCTTATGTATCGCCAGCCTATCCCTCGCTCAGACTTGCTTGCTGATTCTGGCCGCTTGGAATCATCCATTGAAGTCACCTATCATTCTGTCCAGCAAGAACAAGCAGCTTTAGACAAGGGTCGCGTGGACGCCGGGTTTTGGGGCGCTTGGATGAATGCCATGGCGGGTGAGTCTAGTCCCTTGCATCGGAGCATCTTTGGTCGCAGTCTTGTCGTAAAGCTCAAGTATCCTGATGCAGTACTCGTGCTCGAAGAACTCTTTGAGACGACGGCCATTGTCGAGACCGTCCCTGAAAGGCAAAAGAAGCGTTTAATGAGTTTTCGCAAGGAAAAACCTCCGGAGAGACAACCGTCTAGTGTTCGCAAGACGATTGACGGTGGCAGGGCTCTTGCAGACTCAGACTTAGTCGTCGCCATGCGACTCAAAAAGTTGCTTGATGACCACAAACCAGAACAAAAGATGCTGGATGCTGGACCGCAAGCCTATCAGCCTATCGCCGTCAGGACGCCTCACCGAAGAGAGAAGAGTCTGTATGATGACGGCATCGGGCAGGATGTCAAAAAGATGCTTAAATGGGCAGAAAAGTTTGATGCTTCGACAAGTGCCGAGCTTCCTGCACAAGTCAAGCTCAAGAATGCCTCGCAAGACAAGCCAGAAAGGAAGCCAATTCTTCCGCTTGCAATGGATGCAAGTCTCCCCGGCATTGCTTCTTTCCTATCCGATACTCCGATGGTAGCCGACAACGTCGATTCACGCCAGTCTATGGTCTGTAGGCCACCTGCTGAGGTCTCGCCTTCACAAGTGATGACGTCCATCACTTCCTCAAGTCGGCTGCCTGGGACGCATAATGAAAGCAGCGAAGATGTCGGTCCTTCTAGAGAGACAGCCTCACCAAAGCCTGATTCCAGATCACGGCCTTTTACTCCACGGCAGCGACCTGCTGATGCCAGGTTCCAGGGAGACATGCCGCTATATCCTCAAGTCAGTATATTATCTCACAGTCGCCCGGGCCCCCCACCCATGCCTGCAGACCCACGGCATTCCAGAGAGTCTACCCAGTCGCAGTCTGCTCCCAAGTCCAACCGTTTCTGGCAGTCGCGCAAGTCGCAAGGAGAAATCAAATCAGGGCTCCCTCGTCAATCTGCAGTTGCGTACGCAGAGCCACCTATTGTACGCCGTCATTCGCCAGAAGTGATGATGGCAGAGACATCCCCGTTGCCAACACTGGTGCCCAGCAAAGACGCCTATGCCTCTCAATCGACCCTTGCTGCTCACAATCGAAGTACATATGAGCCAGCCACGTCATTTGAGTTGGATGCCCCAGAAATGCATTGGAAGACGGAGTTTGATCTGGCGGGGTCACACATGTCTGTTGCTCCATCACGAACGCACCACCGCTTTGCGGCAATTGAAGATGAGGCCAGTGCTTTGCAGCGGGAGCTGTTTGGCGATGTTGAGGAGTCACCTCTGCACCTGCGCAAGGCTTCAGATGCCAGCAGCAGGTACAGCGATGGCGGCGTTGATGGATTGAAGCGCAAATCAATTATTCGTTCAGCTCATCAGCATGTCATGCGGAAAATGCTTTCTCAAACGCCAGAGGGTGCAGAGCAACAGCTTGTTCCTAAGTCCCCGCCAATAGAGCAGTGCGAGCGCAGCGAAAGTATGGACCAGCGTATTGTAAGTCATTGGGCGAGCATCAAGAGTCTCGCAAGTGCCGCCATGGCGCCTGTTGACCTGCCAAAAGCAAGTCAAGCTGCAGAGTCAACAGTGGCGGGGCCTAGCGAACGCAAGACTGCAATGAACGGGGACTGAGGCCATCAGCAAGGTAATCAAGTGACATTCAATCATATCATTTCTAGCTTAATCGCTCCTCTCGTTTCTACAAGATTGCATTTACAATCGAACTGCCAATGGTTGCGCCAGCACCAAAGATGACTGCATTGCCAAGCTTGCCGCCCACCTTGTGCATCTGTCCAGTCTTTTTGTCCTGCACCACGGTCACCTGCTGGGGGCCGCCTTGTGCATAGGAGACTGCGTCATACCGTTGCGGATTGTACTGTTCAGGTGCGAGTGACGGGAGGGCAACTGCTTGCTGATAGGGAATGGTTTGAGGGAGCGGTGCTTGGGGATCAGGAACACCTGTATCAGCAGTCTTTTGAACATAGTTGCTCGGAAACAATCCAACACGACCCATCCCTTTTGGTACGGGTTGTCCGTAGCTTGTCGCAGGACCGGGTATATGTTGACCCCGCCACCAATCCGCATTGCAGTATTCTAGTACGAGCAACTTGTCTCCCTTGCGGAACGGCAAGTCCCCGGCGTCCTCTGTGCTGTAGTCATAGAGCGCGTCGCACTGCGCTATGCCAAGTATTTTTTGTGGTTGAGGTGTCGGCGCAGGCTGGATAGTTGTTGGCGCGGGAGAAGGCGCTGCTGGGACTTGTCTGCGATCACTACGATCAGGTTGTAGATGGTTAGGAGGTTGCGTACTCGCTGCGGCAGCGATGGCTGGCAAAGCGCCTGTATGTCGTCGGGGAATCTTGGATGTGATGAGGTTGTAGTCGTCTTCGCTCAAGATGCCAACATCGACGAGATAGCCTAGATCAGTGTAGATGGCGCCGAGCGTCCTATTGATGAAGGCCGTGTCTGTCATGGCTGGGCCTCTTGTCAGCTGTCGATATACGGTTGTCTTGGTCGATGATGAAGTGTCAAATATAGTTCGGAGATCTTGTCCATCTGAACATCGCACCCACTGTCAGGGAAGCATTGTCGAGATTGTATGGTTCTATCTCCTGCTCAAGCATACTATGGGAAGGGAAAAGACAGAGCGGGGGCCAGGCTCTCTGTTTCATGTCTGGTGTTGTCAATGCTGGAAACGAGGCTACAAGTTGCCGCTGTGGTCAAACCATATCCTCGAAGAGAGCGAGTCAGTCTTTGTCTTGATCTTGCTTGAATCATCAATTGATAAGGGCCCACAAGAATCGTCCCAGGCTTCAGTTCTGAGAACGACGCCGTCTCTCGACACTCCACCGATCGTGTGAGCTGCTGAACTTGCAAGGCGAGCTCTTGTCGCAACAAGCACATGACTACTTCTTGGTCAGGGCTATGTCGTTGATTAGCTGCTCTCCGGACTTGTACCTCGCCATATTAACCTTGAGCAAATCGGCACATCGAGTCTCATACATTGTTGTCGCTCCAGTGATATGGGGTGTCACTGTGCAGTTCTTGGTTGTCCATAGAGCGTGGTCTTTTGGTAAAGGCTCAGGGTCTGTGACATCAACAAACGCCCCAGCAATCTGCTCGGTTTCCAATGCCTCAATCAGCGCATCTTGATCTATTACTGCTCCGCGTGAGACGTTGACGAGGAAGCTCGACTGTTTCATCTGTCCGAGCGTAGAGGCATTGATGAGATGTTTCGTTGTCTTAGTGACTGGACAGCACAGAACAATGACATCTGACTTTGCCCAAAAGTCCTTCATAGCTTCCGCATCTCCTGAGGGATACCAAGCTTCAGGCAGCAACCCATCGTCGTCTCCTGTACCGGCAATCGTATATCCACGAGCAGGAGCTTTTCTACCCGTTGATGAGGCAGCAAGCACCTTCATGCCAAATGCCGTTGCAAGTCGTGCTACATCGCGCCCAATACAACCGTATCCAATCACACCAAGCGTATGGCCCCGAATCTCCGGAGACCCAGCAAGACTGCCTGGTGGGACATACAATGTTCTGTTCCAGGAACGGCCTGCTTGGATCTTGGTCAACACGCTCATCTTATGGAAATGAGCAAGAGTGTGCATCAGGATATGTTCGGCAATGGCAGAACTGTGCACACCGGCAGCAGAAGCAAGCTGCACCTGCTTCTTAACCTCCGCGGAAGCGAGGTAGGGGGATCCGTCAAAATGTTCCATACCAGCAGACATGCTCTGAACGAAGCGCAGGTTTGGTGCTTGCTCAAACGATTTTGGCAGCCAAAACATCGTCATGAGGACGGTGGCCCTTGCCCAGCATTCAGCAGGAATCTCAGCTGGTTCGTGATTCCAAAAGTTATTTGGGTGCTTTGAACCCACCACAAATTTGGTTGGATAGTGCTGGACAGTTTCAAATAGACCACAGGAGCGAAGGTCATCCACGAGATGCTGCTCAAGCGGGAAATTGATGAGGAGATGCTCGCCTGACATGGTGCTCCTGTTGAACAGATGAGGTGTCGCCAGTGACAAACGCGCCGTCGGCCTCTTCAGTCTCGATGCCCGGCTTTACCGATAGGCAGGTCCTTCAGATGGTAATTTCCCCAGTAGCAGTTGTACTAGACAAGGAATTACAGGAAGCTAGTCTACGAAAGACGTGCCTGATACTCCTATTGAAGGCTGATTCACATCATTTCTCAGTCCTCAATGCAGTAGGGAACAAGCAGCCTTGAGGTCATATGCGTTCTTTGGGCATTCTCCAGCAATAAGTCGAGCCATATTAATTTTGAGCAACTCAGCACACCGTGTCTCATACATGTCAGTTGCGCCTGTGACATGCGGCGTGACTGTGCAGTTCCTTGTCGTCCACAGAGGGTGGTTCTTTGGCAAAGGCTCAGGCTCTGTGACATCAACAAACGCACCAGCTATCTCTCCAGCTTCCAATGCCTCAATCAGCGCATCCTGGTCAATGACTGCTCCACGGGAAACGTTGACAAGGAAGCTCGATTGCTTCATCTCTTTCAGGGTAGAAGCATTGATAAGATGCTTGGTTGTCTTGGTGACTGGGCAGCACAAGACAACGACATCTGACATTTTCCAAAACTCCTTCATTGCGTCTGCATCGCCCGATTGGGACCAGGCTTCTGGCAACGATCCATCCGGATCACCTGTACCAACGATTGTATGACCACCGCCAGGAGTCTTCCGACCTGAGGATGAAGCAGCAAGAACCCTCATACCAAACGCCGTCGCGAGACGTGCCACCTCACGACCAATACAGCCATAACCAATCACACCAATCGTCTGCCCACGAAGTTCCGGAGAGCCAGAAAGCTTCCCTGGTAGGACGTACAGAGTTCTGTTCCAGAAGCGACCCGCTTGAATTTTAATTCAATACACGCATCTTGTGGAAGTGAGCCAGTGTTTGCATCAAGACATGTTCTCCGATCGCACTGCTGTGTACTCCAGCTGCGGAAGAGAGCTGAACTTGAGACCTAACCTCTCCTGTAAAGAAGTCCTCTCGGGTGAAGAAATGTTCGACGCCTGCACACATGGTCTGGATGAATCGTAAATTGGGGACTTGCTCTGGCGTTTCGGGAAGCCAGACATTGGTCAACAGCACCGTCACCTTTTTCCAAGATTCGTCCGGAATCTCAGGCGGCTCAAACCCCCACAGCTGATCGGGATGCGTAGAGTCTTTGACAAACTTGGGCTCAAAGTGTTCAACAGTCTCAAAGAGTCCACAAGACCGCAAGTCCTCCACCAGGTGCTTCGCAAGGGAAAAGTTGATGAGGAGATGGCAGCCTTCCATGTGCTCTGTTTCGCAAATGGGTTATTGTACTAGACTTGGCCACGGTCAGAACGCGAGAAACGGCTGCCGAGACACCAGACAGGAGCATAGCGACAGTGTTGACGTGGCGAGATTCATCAACACTATGAGACCCCCTGGCAATGCGGACCAAATTGGTGTGCAGGCCTCCATGTGCTGCATGACCTATCACTAGTTCGAAGAAAATAACAAAGATAGCTCCTGTATAGCACCATTAAAGCTGCATCAGTTCATCCAGCTCTTCCAAGTAGACCGTTTCATGGACCGGCTCGCCCTGTTCCTCTCTAAGCAGCGTGTCGCGCCGAGCCATGAGCTTGAGCATATCTTCTTGCAAAACATTGAGTTGTGTTATCGTACCGACATGTCCCTGTGAGCGTTTTGCCAGCTGTTTCAAGATGCGTGTCATGAGTGACAGGACAATTTCGAGCTCCAGGCGATGATCAATGTGCGCGAGTAGTCTGTAGTGCTCCAGCGCTGGATGCAACGTGAGTTGAAGTTCTAACGGTAGCACAGCGCTTTCTTGATGCTCTTCCTCACTCTCCTCTGAGCTTTGCATTTCAACAATGGCTGGTTTGTTCGACTGACCATTTGTTTTGAGCAGCTGGCCTAGAATATCCTCCTCATCAGCTGCAACCACAGAATCATCACTTGAGCTGTCCGTGTGCTTCTCTTCCAAAACACCGAGCCCCAAGTCCATTTCAATGTACTCGGTCGCCTCCTCCGGTGCTTCTATTTGTATGGAGGATGTGTCTGACGGCAGTGCGTCATTCGCAGCCTTGAGATCTGGCAGGAAAGTGCCAAGTCGTGATTGAACTGTAGGTGAGCTAGCTTCTTTTTGACAAGTTCGCCTACCTGAATCGGTTGCAAAGACGGGCTTCGTGATGCTTGGCTTCTTTTTGGGCAGAGGATTGCGAGCACCATCGGGATCGACTGGGTCAAGTAGGAACTAGCTCATCAGAAACAGTGTTCCCTGGGGAAGTTTGTGGAAGCTACCTTGTTGGCCCTTTTCTGCCTTGTAGCGGGCAAGTCGAGCAGCTCTCTAGCAGACATTCAGCAGTCTATCAATTTACAATAAGCTTCAACAGCGACAAGCCAGACGAGCGAGACGATATGAACCTTGTCTTGGTGTAAGTCTCAAGCTTTGTCTCTGTGAGGCGAAAAAAAGTGCGCCAACGAAGAAGACTCACCGAGAACCCTCCAGGCACACGACCAACAAGGCGCCTCTTTCTTGTCATCTGGATGAACAAGAAGCAGTCAGTCTTGCCATCACACACGTTAAGTGGCTCGCAACCCCAACATGTCCTCGAACATGGATCCGCGCAAGTGCCCGCAGGAGTGAAGAAGCATGCCAAAAACAGAGCTGCAAAGAAGGCGGCAAAGAAGCCTAGCAATGCGCCACCTACCATCTCAGGTCCGGCGCTAAAAGAGGTAGCAAAGGAACCTATTGCAAAGCCATCGGTTCCGGTAGCAGCTGAGAAGGACGCTTCCAAGGAACGTGGCGAGACGCGCGCCAGTCTTGTACGGAAAGACCTGGTGCTGTCCACAGATGACCAAGCATTGAAGCGTAGTCGGTCGATGATCCGTGTCAAGGTGAACAAAAGTCCTGTCAAGGTACTTCGTTTGCGTATGCCAGTAGGCACTACACCGACACCCGAAGTGCCACCTCTTCAACCCATCAAGGTGCAATTGCCTGGACAGCCTCAGCACGCTGTATGCGCCGCCTCACCAGCACAGTTGCCAGCGAAGGAGAACACAAAACAAGAACGTGTACGCCGTAAGGCGGGCAAAGCTGGTAACGCCCTCGAACGCAAGCTCAGTCAAATGATCTTATCGCATCAGCATCCGCGCGCAGCAGAGAGGACACCTTCCGTGTCGCGTAGCTCCTGTATGGAAAGCGCACAATCTCGTTCGATGTCGCCAGAAGCTGCAGGCTTCCCAAGTATGATGGACGCAACGCCGATGCCTTTTCCTGAGGCACCGAGCCCATTAGCATACGAGTATGGTCCACAACCGCCGGTGATGATGCAAGGCTACCCACCCACTATGCTAGCACAGCATCATCATCATCACCATTACCCTCTTTCCATGTCGTACGGCCAACCGTTTCCAATGATGCCGCATCAAACCATGTACATGGCGCCTAACATGGATCACCAAGCAGTGCACGAGGGTAAAAGGTCGTCCCTTTCAGGTATGCCAATGAATGGTATGGTTTACTATGATGACACGGTGCCTGCTCCCATGGCGATGGTTGGCCCTGGTCCATACTATGGCATGCCAGACTATGCAGCATATGGCTTCCCGATGCCGCCGCCTGATTACACCAACGCAGCGATGCATGGGTCCTACGAGGCCTTCGCACCGCCGCAGTAAAGTCTCTCACTCTCTTGGCTTTAAGCCTTTTTCACGTAGTCCTCTTCAGTCTTCATAGTCATAGCGCGCAACTTTTCGCATTTCGTCACTTCTTACAACTCCACAACCATCCCCTTTCCCTCTCACACTCTTGCGAGACTGGCCTAGGCAGTCAGTGACGACAAACACAATCCGCTAGCCATGGCAGAGAAGCAAAAACTTCAGGCCCTCCTCAAACAACCCGGCAACAACACCTGCGTCGACTGCGGCGCGCCGCATCCGCAATGGGCTTCCGTCACCCTTGCTATCTTCATCTGTCTTGAATGTTCCGGCGTGCATCGCGGTCTAGGCGTCCAGACGTCCTTTGTACGCAGTTGTACCATGGATCGTTGGCAGCCTGAACAAGTTGCCAAGATGGCATTGGGTGGGAATGATGCGTGTGTTGCATTTTTCCAAGGGTATCCTGGGTATCGTACGGGTATGCCCATCAAGGAGAAGTATGTCTCTGAGTTTGCACAAGATTGGCGAGAAAAGCTCGTTTGTGAGGTAGAGGGTAAGGCATGGGTGAAGCAACCCTATCAAGCACCGGTACAAGCACAAGCAACAGAGGGTGGCCGGTCTACGGCTGGCGCAACACAAACACGCACAGCCTCCCCACAAAAGGCAAAGAACGAAGCATACTTTTCCAACCTGGGAAATGCGAATGCTACACGCTCAGATGCACTTCCACCCTCACAAGGTGGCAAGTATGTTGGGTTCGGATCGTCTGGCGCTGCGGACGAGGATGAAGATGCTAAATCTGGGAGACGCGCGTTGGATGCATTGACGGAGGACAATACACCAGCACCACTCGATGATCCACTCGCAACACTCTCTCGTGGTTGGGGTTGGTTCAGCAAGTCTGTTGCATCCACAGCCAAGACGGTTCAAGCGAACGTGATTGCGCCAACCGTCGAGCGACTCAATGACCCAGGTTTTGCTGAAGATGCGAAAAAGTACGCGATGGGACTTGGTGCAAAAGTACAGGAAGATGCAAAGTATGCATATGACCGGGCGAATCGCATGATGGAAGGCGGTGTCCCTGGATCTGCTACTGGAACTGGGTCTGTTGATACAGACGCGACGAGTGTCCCAGTAGCCAATGCGCCAACGAAGAAATACAAGGACTAGATTTTCGCTGTGTAGAGTTTGTCAAGAATAAATTGTTCTATAGAATGCGTCTAAGCAGCGAATTTAGGCTCGGGTGTTTTTCCCTCTGTGTATCGCTTGACTTGATCAATGAAGTTATCAAACAAGTATGCCGGATCAGACGGACCGCCTTTTGCTTCCGGGTGGAATTGGACACTAGCAATAGGTCGTGTCTCATGCATGATGCCTTCATTGCTCTGGTCATTCAAGTTGATGAATGACTCCTTCCAGCCCTTTGGCAAGGTCTTGACATCCACTGCGTATCCATGGTTCTGCGACGTAATGGAGCATTCTCCCGTCACGGTATTGAGGCAAGGAATGTTGTGTGCGCGGTTTCCATACTTGAGCTTGATGGTCTTGCCACCTGCAGCGAGGGCTAGCAATTGGTGACCTAGACAGATGCCAAAGATGGGACCGTCAAAGACTTCCATCGTCTTGCGCAGATTGTACACGGTTGCGTCGCAGTGTGTGGGGTCACCAGGACCGTTCGACAAGAACAGACCATCAAATTTGTTAATGACCTTCTGGATGGGATAGTCAAAGGGAAAGACGGTGACGTCGGCACCACGCGCAGCCAGGCATCGCAGGATGTTTTCCTTGACACCACAGTCAATCAAGGCGATATGCTCCTTTCCTCCAGCAGCAATGTGGTAAGGATGCTTGGTGGACACTTTACGCACCAAGTTGATGGCTGCAGGATCCATGAATGCGTCATCATCCTCTGCATCGTACTCCTCGCCCACATTGATCTTGGCAAGCGAACTTCCCTGTTCTCGGAGGTACGTGACAATAGCGCGTGTATCAACGCCAGAAACGGCCGGGACACCTTCCCGCGAGCACCAAGCAGACAACGATTCAACAGCCGTCCAATGCGAGTACTTTGTAGCGAAATCAGAACAGATGATACCTGCTGCTTGGATACGACCGGACTCGAAGTATTTGAGCAAGTTGTGCTCATCGCGTGCTTCACCAGAGGGAACACCATAGTTTCCAATCAACGGTTGTGTGAAGACGAGGATCTGGCCGCGATACGAAGGATCCGTCATGGATTCCGGATATCCCACGACGGAAGTAGTAAAGACTGCTTCGCCAGAGATATTGCGCTTTGCACCGAATGAAGTGCCCTTGAAGACAGGTCCGTCTTTGATGGTGAAGGTGGCCAAGTCATGCTTTGCAACTGGCTTTTGGGCAAATTGACGTGGGTGGATGTAGTTGGCGTGGTCTTCCGGGAAGGCCCCCGTTGCTGTTGCCAGGGTACGCCGTTGTTGCTTTGCGAATGCTGCTGGCAGACGAAGCCCTGTGGCTGTCTTGCGCAGCATGTTGAGGTGAGAGGTGAGCATGATGTTGCTGGGATACTTAAAGCAGGTTCTTCCAAACTAAAGATGGGTCAGCCATCTGTCCAGGTCAAGATAAGGGAGTGCAAGATAACGACTTGTAGGCCCGATGGAGGGACTTACTTGCGTCGGAGATGTAGTCTGCGGATGTCCTTGAGGTGAACAGTACGGTCATACAAGAGCTGCGATGTTCCGTGCTGGATGGGAGCCTCGTTGTGTGTCCTGGTGAGTGTCCTGGTGCTGGTTGATGCTGGCGGGCGATAAGAAAAATGGGAAAATCGCAGCGAGAAGGAAGAAGACGAAGGAAACTACGGAGGGAAAGACGCCTGACTACGACTCGCCCATGATCCGGCCCAGGTCATCCACAAACTGGCCGGGCTTCAATATCGCCGTGCTGCCATATATCACTCGTTTCCCCCTTCCGGCCTGCTCTTGCCGGCCGCACCAGTCCAGCAGATTGCCATACTCTACGTAATTGCCTCCACCCACCGTAAACACAACCGCCTCGCCGAATGTCTGTGGCTTGGCTGGTTTCGTGACGGGTTGCTGACGTTGTCTCGGGTCAAAGTAGAGGTAGCTGTCCGTCAGGCTCTTTGCTTGTCCCGTATATGAGGAAGCACCGGCGCTTGGCTCCATCAAGGACTCAACGATCCGTGTGATGGTCAGATTGCTGCTGCTTGGCAAGAAGTTCTTGACACCTGAAATGAGGTTGTTGAAATTGTCCGATATACCTGCTTGCTGTAGACGTTCCCCGAACTTACTCGACAAGGAAGAAAAGCCACGAAAGAGTTGATCTGCACCTCTCTGTTGCGTCGGGACCGCTGGCGCTGCTGCAGACACGGCAGGTACACTCATCCGTGTTAGATCGCGCAACTTCTTGAGCGCATGCAGTGGCTTTAAATCACAACCAGCTTCCGTCAGCGCTGCTTCATACTCCGCCAAATCAGGCTTCTTGACCTCTTCCTGGCTAAGGTAGTAAATCATCAACAACCGCATGCGATCTTCCGGTTTCCGCTGAGTATCCCGGAGTGCCGCAAGCAATGTCGTTTTTTGCATCCGAGCAATCGTCTCCTCCGACTCCACGAACTTGTCAATTTGTCTTTCCTGCACACCCTTAAGCAAAGCCGTTGCAATGGTCATGTGCATATCCAATGTCTGTTTTCGTGCTTGCATCTCTGGTAAAGCCTTGAGGGCCGCTTGTAGATGAATGGTTGTACCGGCATTCAAGGGATCCAAGTCTTCAATTTCGGTGACCCCCGTTTTACGAGTGAGTTCTGCCTTTTCCCGCGTATACCGATCGAGTTCTGCTTGCAAGTTTTCAGCAACAGACGGGAAGACGGTATTGGCGTTGGACTGCCAAAAGAAATCAGACGGGTCAAGGTCGTAGGCTTTACGTGCTTTCGCTGTTTCTTCTGCAGGAAGGGTGATGCGATTGAGGTGCAAGTCACACAAGTCGTGAACGAGTGCTTGGTAGGTCCATGAATGGGACAGCATACTGACTAAATCCATGGTCCGATCCAAGATCACGAGGACCGGCCGTTGATAGGCTTGCTGAGAAGGTCGTGTCCCGGCAGTCTGTCGAGTATTGATGATGTGATCTCTCAGACGCGCATCGAGCTTTGAAGCAATCATCTCTGCAGCATTGCCAGATGGACAGCGAATGATGGGTATATTGTCGAGCGTCAAAATAACAGAAAAGAGACCCGAGACAATCCGATCAATGTCTGCTTGTATCTGTGCTTCCGGCACAGCAGGTGCATTGAGCTTGTAAAAGACGTCGCGCATGCCCAAACTAAACAAGTCTGGTTCAGTGACCACAAAGTTGAGATGCTGATCCACCACTTTACTGATATTCCCCGCTGTTTCCGCTTGTGCTGTTTTACTCGCAAGATCCTCAAGCAAGGGTCTAGAGATACTCGAGGAGAAGTTGAGGAACGCAGCTTCATAGAGACCTTTTGCCAAATCGGCCACGATCCGATCGACATTCTCTTGTGTTGGTTCGAGAAAATACACAGCCGGTACGTCGCCAATCGGTTGCCTGTCTGCTTTCAGCTGCATGTGCACAGTCACGCCTGCCTCTCGCAAGTCACTGACGCGCAAGACAGAGGAGATGACATCTTGGCCGAGTGCATCAAAGACGAGAACCTTCCAGACGCCCGGCGTGACTTGCTGGGCGTCTGCTGTATCCAAGGCTAGCATGCGCTTGATGCATGCGATCTGTCTGTCTCTGAGGGAGCTCATTGTGGCATGCTTCTTCCACTTGGCACACTGCACCTACGTAGCTCTGCTATTGTGGTCGCTGGCAGTTGAGAGCTGCACGTGATGTTGCCAGAATCAAAGGAAAATGGACGTTGCTTGGTGCAGCTGCGTCTTCCCGCGAGACAACGCATCCAAAAGCTGAAAGAGACACAGATCGTAGCCAGTAGCTAGTATCCGCAGAGACTCAAGTAAAAAGTCAGAGAGAGAAGAAGACATGACAGACTACGACGCACTTAAAGTCACAGAGCTGCGTCAGCTTGCAAAAGAACGAGGCATCTCAAGCACTGGCAAGCTCAAGAAAGACCTCATCAAGCTGCTCAAAGAGCACACAGCACCGACAGAACAGGATGCTACTGAAGACGAGACCGCACAGTCTGCTGAAGTCTCGCCCGAGAAGGAAAGTATTCCTCAAACAACAACGACTGCTGCTACTACTGTTGAAGAAAAAGATTCAGGTACGCTCAACGGTCGTGCGTTGCTACACGACCACACCATCACCCTCAAACCTGACGACTGACATGTATCATAGCCCAAAGCGACAAAGAGCACGCAACGCCGTCCAGTGACATCCATCAAGACAAGCAAGACTCAGACTCGTACATTCAGCAGGCCAAGTCTTCAGATGACACAGCAAGTAAGTGCTTCTTTCCTACTCCCCTTTGATATACTTACATCAATAGCTGCGCCAGCCGACGAAAAAACACTCACTGAACAACTCATTGAGCAGATTCAGCACCCAGAAGAGGCGACACCTGTTCAGATTCCAACTAGCGAACAGGAACCAAGTCACATTGCCATGACGACTGCTGCTCCACCTGCTGATCCAGTAAAGGATAATGCCCTGCCCTCCAACGATGCACACGAAGCATTGCTCGGAACAGCGAGTGAAAATGCCATGCAGGGGAATGTGCCTGCTGGTGCTGAAATCACTGATTCTGAGCGTGTTGTGGATTCCATGGCCATTCCTGAAGCTGCTGTACCAAAAAATGAGACAGGTGCTGGGAGCATTGAAATAGGGGCTGCGCCTGATGATGTGGAAGTGCTGATGGCCAATGAGCGTGTGGATGAAGAACCACTGGCCTTCGATGCCAATGATGCGGATGCTTTGTTGAAGCGCCGTATCGAGGAGGAGCAGAATGCTGAAGATCGTGTGGCGAAAAAGGTGAGGATGGAGTTGGATGTTGAGCCTATCGGTGGCAGTGCGATGCTCAAGTGAAGTGAGAAGGCTTTTTTGTGATGTGGATGAGGGAATCTGGCATATACAAAACCCTTGTACACGATATGACTTGGACATCTATCTCTTCTTCTTCCTACCATGGGCCTCGGCCTCGATCGCTTGTCGCCAACGCTGCCACTCTTGCTCAATCTCCATCTCATACTCTGTATCACGCACAAGAAATACAGCAGCAAGCTGTGTCCCACACAGCCATCGGACAACGCCAGCTTGCTTGAGATGATTGTACAGCCTAAACCATACTCCTCCAAAAGCCATGCCAAAACTGGCACCGACCAAGACTTGTGCAACAGTATGATAAGCGAGATAGATACGACTGAGACACACTGCAAAGCTAATAGACACAACAGTCCCTGCACGTAGCCAGTGTATCCAGTCTCGCCATCGTTGAATATCAGTCGCAGCAAGTCTCTCTCGATGCCGATGAAGCAAGATGCACGATGCGTAAACGCAGAAGAAGCCCATGAACTGCGCATGGCTGCTCGGCATACCATATCCTTTCCCAATCCCAATCACATCTAACTTCATCAGCAGTCATACATTCCAACCAAAAAAGACACACGTTGAGGACGGTCTTGCTTAATGGCACGCTTCATAATCCAGTTGAGCGCTTCACAGGCAAGTTGCCCAGCGAATAGCCAAGCAATCTCTGCTTCCCTGCGACAGTAGAGAGCTGTTGCATAGGCAACAAGCAGCGCTTGGGGGATGAGTGCTAGAAAGGCAGAGAGCAGACCAAACGAAGAGTCTGGGTCATAGTATACATGTGTCAGTGCTAGTGAAGCAAGGTTGTCTGCTGGCGATGCAAGAGCGCCCATATCTCTGCAGGTGCGATGAGGGCTGAGCTGATACAAGGAGCTATTAGACGGCTACAGTCTTCATTAAGAAAGCTCTAGCAATACGTCGTCGTCTTAAGTACTCCAACGAGCAAGGTCGCGCGACCAAGAGAAACTTCAGTCCAAGGACGAACCCTGGTATCCACACAAAAATGCAGCTCTCTACAGTCAGCGCCTGCAAGGTCATTGCTACACTCGGTCTAGGCACCATTGCTGCGTTCCACACACAACTGGCAGCAACCACATTGTCAACGCTACACAATCAAACGCGACGTGAACAGATTGCGCAAGATGCACGCATTCCCCTCCACCGCATTCATCTCCTTGCAGGTGCTAGCGTTTCCGCATCGGCGCTCGTCTGGATCGCTTATGCAGTGTCATCGCAGAAAGGACGGCACCCGTACTTGAATTACGTTGCTGGCGCAAGTATTATCGCTGCTACAACAAGCTTTCTGGGAACCGGCAAGATTCTACGAGTATTGGCTGGGCAGACAGTGGCGCTTGATGCATTGTTGGATCAAGTCAAGACAAAAGCATTGCATGTGCTTGGACGGAGAACGGAGATTGATTTGAAAAAGGGACAAGCGACTCCCATTGGAGAGCTCAATGGCGAAGTAGTCGATGCTGCGCTGACACGAGCGGAACGGCTTGCTTGGACAAGTGCAGGCTTCAGCATCGCCTCCTTCCTTATGAGCCTTGCGGGTAATCTGGGTGACCGCTACTAGCATCAGCAGTACGTTTCTCAAGAGGGCCTACTTATCTAATAGGCAAGTGTATACAATTACGATCCTTCATGTCCGACCACCGCCATCACTGCTGTTGTCCAGCTTCAGGAAAGTAGTCTCCGCCAAATTCTAAACTTGCATCGCCTCGCTCTTCACTGCTGACGAGCGTCCATGCATTCCAGGGGAAAGTACGCCGATATGCCTTGATCTTGAGCGTCGCTTCAAAAGACTGTGCACAGAATTGTGGTCGATGGCCTTCCGGCAGCGGTGCCGAAAGCGTGAAGAACGTCTCTTTCTTTGCTTCTGCATGGACAACGAGACGTTGACGGAATGAGGCAATGTCAAGGATGCAGGTGGATGGCTCCGTTGAGTTGCTGCTTGGAGATGTCCAGTTGCGCTGCACTGACAGGAACGGTGATAACCCAAAGACTGACATGCTGAATGGGGGACGGAAGGTGAACGCCTTGCTGGCATCTTGTCTTGTGCTTCTGGCTGCTGCAACTCCTTCTGGGGAGGGACGATATGTCAACAAGTAGGCTTGGATACCAAGCATTGCTTCACCACCAGCAAAGCACAGACCAGAGCCAGGCTTCCCCTTTTCGTTCCAAGACTGCACCCATAGATAACCAGCTGGAAAAGAAGCTGCCCAATTCTTCTCCTGATGCATGGTCGCCATGCCTTCTTTATCAAGCTCATCCAGAATAGGATCTGCCCTGCCTTCTGGAGTCTCCAAGGACAAATTGACCAAACATTCTTGAGACAATGCTTGAACATGCCACTGAATTGGTAATGGCAGGTTGGCGAAGACACCTGCAGGTGTACTCTGTTCATCTCCTCGAATATACGGATCGCGTGTATTTGGCATACTTGTGCACTTTAGCTGAAACCCAGAAAGGCCCTCGCGCGCATCAGAGAGTGCCTGTAAGTCATAGTGCATACCTTCTTGATCGTACTCCACCAAACCATGTGGCTTTGCAGTTGAGTCTGCAGCAAGCACGTCAATCGTGAATGCAGTCTTCGAAGGGCTCGCACGAAATACATTTTCCTTGGCCCATACCTCGCGCTGCCAAGAACGTTGTACCTCATTTTCTTGAATATTGAGCTTCTTTGCGGTTGCAGTAACATTCGCGGAGGAGAGCACATAGGTCATCGACACCATATGCGCACGATCTGGTGCACCATGGACCGAGCAGACAATGAGAGCGAGATGGTTGCCGCTTTCAAGGCGGAACTTGGAGTAGTAGCCTTCGAAACGGCAGCGCTTATGCGGAAGCCAGTGAGCAGAGATTGTCTTTCTTGCTATTTCTACACTCATAGCAGCAACGTGTGGTTCAGGTCATGAAGGGGGACGCCGACGTCACGATTTAATAAGAAATACTTCTACCCATCTGAAAATAGATCTAGCGAAGAACTCGATCTCCTTTGACTTAGAGCTTGAGCTTCTCAAGTGTCTCGTTCATCGTCATCTTATCACGTGAGGCAGGCATCGTGGAGGGCATCTTGGGCGCATTGTCCAGAATGGCCTCCACCTCATCCATAATCTCTTGTGTCAGTTTTGGCAGCATCTCCAAAGCCTTGACATTCTCGGTGATTTGCTCTGGCTTCGTAGCACCCAAAATAGCAGTAGACATGTTTGGGTTCTTGATGAGCCAGGCGAGTGCCAAGTTGCCCATAGTTCCTCCAAGCTTCTCCGCAATCGGTGTCAATTTGCGCACCTTTTCAATCTGTGCCTTGGTTTCTTCCTTCTCAAACTTGTCTGCTGAGGATTTCGAGATCTTGCCATAGCGAGAATCAGCGGGGATGCCATCATTGTACTTGCCAGTCAGGATACCCTGGAACAAAGGCGACCACACAGTTGTGCCGTACTTGTACAGCTTGTACAAAGGTGCATACTCAGCCTCAGGGCGGTCACGCACCATCATCGAGTGCTGACACTGCTCTGCGATAGGACCAATCAGACCAAGTCTTGTAGCGACATGCTGGGCATGTTCAATTTCAAAGGCACTCCATTCACTGGTTCCCCAATAGAACGTCTTGCCTTGCTCAATGAGATGGTTCATAGCACGCACAGTCTCTTCCATGGGTGTACACCAGAAATCTGCTCGGTGGCAAAACACGACATCGACATAGTCGAGTCCAAGACGTTCTAGAGAACCGGTCATGCCTTCAATGATGTGCTTGCGAGACAAGCCGTGGTTGTTGGGAAACTGGTTCGTGGTACCAAAATGCAACTTGGTACTCAAGACATAGTCTGTCCTGTGGAAGTTGGCCTCCTTGAGTGCACGTCCCATGATGACCTCTGATTGACCTTCTGCGTAGATTTCAGCAGTATCGAAAAAGTTGATGCCGTGGCTCCATGCTTCTTCAAGGCATTTCCTGGTTTGCTCTACCTCTGCAACACCATCGTCACTGCCGTACGTGAGCCAGCCGCCCAAGGAGAGCACAGAGACCTTCAGGCCTGTGTCTCCGAGATAACGGAAGAGCATGTTCTTGGGGTCGAACTGTTGTCAGTCAGAACAATCTGTAGAGGCATTCATACACGCTTTGTAGAAGAGCTCATCTTTGGATATAGTTACTTCTGGTGGTATTTGGTTGTAGTGGAGGTCGAAAGCGTACTTATGTTCCGGCAATGCCGTCATGGAATCGGTCATCTCTCACGCCGCACATTCGGCAACATCAAGCGATGAATCTATAGAAAAGGCTTACAGAGATTAGAGAGAGGAGATGAGTGATCTGTACTTGTAAACAACGCCGAGAAGCTAGAGGACTACTCGCTCTCCTCCTCAGACTCGTCCTCGGCCTCCTCCAGCCACTTGAGGAAGGGCTCTGCAGCCTTGCGAATCTTTTTGCTGGTATCACGGTCAACGTACTTCTTGCTGGCCTTGGCACCCCACTTGGTCAAGACTTCTTCAGAGACAAGATCATTCTCATAAAGAGTCATGAGGATTTTGCTTGTTCCCGACAGCAGGTCTGGGTTCTGCTTCCCAATGACACGTTCGATACCGCCAAGGAGGGCCTTTTCGTGCTTCTCAGAGGTGTTCATCTTTGTCAGAAGAGCAGCGTATTTTGGGATTTGCTTGAGAATGTTTTCATCAAAGACGCATTGAACAATGACTGCAAGAGTGCGGTGCTTAGCCTCAATGCCAAGTTCTTGGGCTTTCTTGAAGATTTCGACGTCAGAAGGCGTCTTTTCCTCTTCAATCCAGCTACCAAGGACGTCGTAGTTGGTCTCACCAGCTTCTTCCTCGTCATCGTCGTCAAGCGTCAGCTTCTCCACACCAGCCAAATCTGCAACGCGAGCCTTGACGGCAGCGTCGGACGTATCGACCGTCCACTCTTCATCCTTCACATCGGCATTGGTGGTTGGCAACGAAGCAGCGGCCATCTGGATAGACCGTGTCAGCTCATCGTCGCTGTCAGCGGCAAGCATCTCTTCCTCCGCTTCACCATCATCCGATCCATCCTTCTCCTTCTTGCCCTTCTTACTCTTCTTCTTCTTCTCCGGTGGGTTCTTCATAATGACATTGGCGAGCTTATGACGCAAGTCCACCGGCGTGATCTTGCCACACGCTTTGCAATCCCGATTGATGTCTCCCGTCTTGGAAATAACGAGTTCCGTTTCTGGGTTCTTGCAAGCCCGGCACAGAACAAACTTATCAATGAATCCATCGAGTGTGTCTTGCAGCTTACCGGCATCGTGTGCGCCATTGACAATGTAACGATCGATCTCTGCATTACAGATGACTTGTGCACCGAGCTCAAAACCAAAGTACTTTGTGGTGTACAATGGAGGCCGCGCAAGCGCTTTGGCAATTTCGGACATGTTTGGAACCACAGTCTTGATGCCATTGCCTTTGCCCTCAATCTTGGACTGAATTTTGGGCATCTTGTAGCGATAGAAGGAGTCCTGAACATCGCGGCGGATGTTGATCATGCCAGACATGATGAAGACGACAGGGTTGGTTTCAAGAACAGGCTATATAGGCTTGATTGTGGGTGTGGTGGACTCCTCTGTTTGGATGGCACAAGAGCATACAGTCCTCCTGTCTTTGATGGTGCGCGTCGGGATGCAGATTGGGCGAGTACTGCACAGAAGGGATAGTTGGTTGGTTGGCGCTTCGTGGACCTGTTCTCTGTGAAGTCTTTTCTATGAGAGTGCACGTGCAGTCTACCACTCCGTGATGTCGTCCACCTCCCCAAACTTGCTGGGCCGTATGTCCAGCGTCTCCTCCTGTGCATCTCCCTCCCTCTGCTGCTCCATGATGTCCCGTAGAAACTCCCGCTGGAACCGCAAGACCTTGTCATTCATCTGCCCAAATTCCAGCAAGAACCCGTCATGCCCTTCAGGCGACTCAATCCTGTCTAGCTTGGCATTCGGCATGTATCGTGCAATCTCCTCTTGCTCACCAAAAGTGAAGAGTCCGTCTGATTCAATTCCAATGACCAGCGCAGGTTGTGTGAGCATGCCGAGGGCTTCTGCTACAGACCCCGCCCTGTCCCTTGACACATCATGCGTATCCAGCTTCCGCGTGATGCTGATATAACAATTCGCATCAAATCGCTTGACAAACTTTTGTGCTTGGTAGCGTAGATACGACTGTGCAGAAAACTGCGTCGCCACCACGCGTGGTGCTGCCAATGCATTGAGACTGGCAGCTAGACTACTATTGCCACTACCGGCATCAAAGCTGGACGACCGTGAGGCTGGGGAGGGCGGCCTACTGGACGAGATGGAGCCGGAACGCAGTGCAGGCCGTGTTGGTAGTCTCTTGGAGTGTCCCTCATTGTGTGCGACCCAATGCGCGTCATCCGGAGAGGCATCTGGATACGGTTGGCTGGATGGCTTTACCATAGGTTTCCTCCCGAATCGTGACTCGAACGAGTTCCTGGAACGGTAAGTCAGTAAAGCAGACATGCGTGCAGCACCAAGTCCTGCAACAGGCGGATCTTCGTATGGATAATACCCATCTTCGTATTTCGGGTCACAGTAGATGCTCTGCCGTTGCGTCTCTCCCCAAGAGATATTCCACGCACTTGCATGAGCACTCGTTGCAACAGGCACGAGCGTCTTGACAAACTCAGGACCATAGAAAGCCCATTCAAGGACCAGCATGCCGCCCATGGATCCACCCACGACAATCGCAATCTGCTTGACACCCAGCGCATCCAGGATTTGTCGATGTATCGCCACATCATCACGGACGGTAACGAGTGGAAATTCTGGCCCGTATGCTAGTCCTGTAGCAGGATTCCTTGTACATGCAGAAGCACTGCCATAGGGTGACCCGAGACTATTTGCACAAAAGATGAAGAAGCGCGAGGTATCAAACGCCTTGCCAGGGCCGAATAGCGGTCCCCACCAATCCTGAGCATCCGCAGATCCAGTGAATGCGTGACAGATGACAAGGCAATTATTTGCTTGTGCATTCAGCTTACCCCATGTCTTGTATGCGACGGGGACATCATGTAGCGTAACGCCTGACTCGAGCGTGTAGTGATCGAATCGTGCAAATCTTTGATTTTCGACAATCGCAGCGAATGGGTTTTCCGGTTGGCCGTCAAAGTGCTTGAGCTCTGCCATCAAGCGGCCGAGATGCGGCCCTGTTGTCGAGTCGATAATCTCGTTACAGATGCAGCACGTCAGATCGGTCGTGGATTTGAAGAGTAAACTACACAGTCACATTTATCTACGGCATACGCTTGAGAGCAATCAAGGCCTCTCTGGAAAGTTCTCTTGCATCGGGATGTGCAAGAGCCCTAGACTGTCGCGCAACCTCTGTATACCGTGCCCTCGCCTCATCAGGCTGATTCAAGACTTCAGCAATCCGACCAAGATTGAACAAAGCCATTTGTTTGCCGTAATCACATTCAGCTTGTTCTTCAGCAGATTGGCCTTTGACCTTCAGCTCTCGTGCTCGTTGGGCCCATATCCTGGCATTCTCTTGGACGGGTACTTGTCCGCTTTGTGAAGAGAGCGATGAAGCAACATTATTCATGAGCATCACGGTTCGACAGGTTGGTGTTTCACCGTGTGCTTCGAGTGCCTTTAGGAAAAGAGGCAAAGCAAGTTGATGCCGCCCTTCTGCATAGTAGTAATGTCCAACACGCTCAAACAAACTCGACATTTCATCTTGTCCGAGCCAGTTGTAGTCGCCATCTTGTTTCGTTGCTGTTTCCTTGAGTGCAGTCTCAAGTGCCCAAGTCAAAGCTGGTTCAGCTTTTTCCTGGTATCCTGGTACTTGTGCAGCGAGCTCGCCAATCTTGACGGAAGTACCAATCGCTCGCTTGAGTAACCTCGAGCGGTCCTCTTCCGGTAGCTGCATTCGCAAAGGAGCCTTGAGTTCTCCCAAGAGTCCAGAATAGACACGAATGGCAGAGTCGAGGCGGCCAGCTTGTTCATAAACTCCAGCAATCTTGATTTTGAGACCAGTCATCTTATCTGACGTTTGATCCAGACCTAGTTTTGTAGCTTCCTCCAATGCATCGAGATAGTGCTGAACAGCTTGCTTGGCATCTGCGCCAGCACCTTCGTAATAAAGCGCCTTGCGAAGATGCTCCGTTACCGTATCGGGGTACGGCGATACGGGCAGCGTATAGTAGTGATAAACACCAAGACTCAAGCCGACGCCACCAGCACCAATCAAGGCATAAGCAAGGATCTTGGGGGCAGTAGGAAGATTGGCAAAGGTGTTGGCGAAGGAGCTTGCATGTCTTTTCAACCTCAAAGGCCTAAGGCAGGTTTTACCCTGACGAGCAGTATGTCTAAGCAGCATGCACCTCAGCAAATGTACCGCGAAGGGGTTTATAGGAAGCAAACAGCAACAGTCACATAATTATAAAATCGTCGGTACGTTAATGAGCTCCTTCCATACGCATCTCAAGCCATCCCCCGTGTATATGGGCACCAGCTGACTCGTAGAACTGTATACTCTTAACGTTGCTCGCCTGCACGCTCCATTCAATTCGTCCAGTCCCTGCCAATCTCCTCAACTCAGCAAGCAGAGTCTTGCCGTGTCCCTGGCCTCTGAAAGCGGGATCGACAAAGAGGTGTTCCAAGAAGAGGTTACTCTTACCAGACCATGTAGAAAAACTGCTGCTGTAAATGGCACTCCCTGCTGGTCTACCATCTTCATCCAGCGCAAGAAGAGCATGGCACGGCCCTTTTGTCAGGGCGGTGCGCAATGAATCAAGGTCTAGGTGGAAGTCTTCTTCTGCATTGTGATAGCGAGCCAGCCTAGCACAATGTTCGTGCAGGATGGAAGCATCACTGACTGTAGCAGGGCGAACGCTTGGTTGCAGCGAATACTCGCGGACACTGACAGCCATCGCAGGCTTCAAATCTTGGCGCGTGGAATATTCCAAAGCAGCAGCGGTCTTCATCAATGCTGGCATGGTTGCAGGGTATGTTGTATCGAGACAGACGCATCGAGGGCACTCTGCATACTAAGTAGCGCCCGCAACCAAAAGGCTTTTCCGATCACGGAATCTCCATGTGGGAGTCCAAGCTGAAAATATCGGCTAGTGCTCGATGCTGAAGTTATACAGCTCAAAAGGCCTATCCTGGCATTTTGAATGCACTTCCAACTTTAGGCTCGTAAGCGAGAGCAGTTCACGAGCGATTTGAGCAAGCTAGCGTGGGTGGTCGTGTCGGGGGCCTGGTCCAGGAGAGACTGCAACACACCCATGTCGTCGAGATCGCCTAACCCTGAACCATATTCACGGGCCATGACACGGGGTCATCATGCCAGGCACCCTCTTCAAGATACAAGTGTGTGCTTTGAGGACATCCGCTACATGAGTCAAAGTGGCCATGTCAAACCCCACTATTTCGCTTCCCTTCACAACGCTCGACCTTGAGCGGAATCGTCCTCAATCAGGCTGGTTTGCTAGCTCACGTTTGCGCAACCGCGTCGCTGTTATTGCTAGCTCTATATTAGCTCTCTTCCTCTTCTTCCGCTACTGGAACCATGCAGCGCATCGCACATCGACTTATAGCATTGCTACAGCATTACAGCCCCTGAGTCCCATTTATGAGGGCGTTGAGATCTCTGACCAACTTGCAGAAGTCACCCATCTCATTGTGCTGGCTGGTCATGCCATTTGGCTCGGTGGGCAGAGTTATCTGCAAGACAAGGACTGGATCCTTGAGCCCTATCAGCATGGACAGACAGCTTTGTTTGCAGCCCACATTGTTCGTGGCGCAGAGCTCCTCACACAAGATGCTTCTGCTCTTCTTGTCTTTTCTGGTGGTGAGACCCGAGCAGGTGCAGGGAGTCGCACTGAAGCACAATCGTATGCCCAATTGCTCGATCTGCTCATGGCAGAGGGTAAGGTCGCCGGTGTCCCCGCTCAATTGCAGAAACAAGTCTTTTCAGCTGAAGCAAGTTCACTCCAATCACGCGCGACGACGGAGAACTTTGCTCGCGATTCATTCGATAATTTGCTATTCAGTCTATGTCGCTTCTACGAGGTGACTGGTCGATATCCAACAAAAGTATCGGTCGTTGGGTATCAATTCAAAGCAGATCGCTTCCACAATCTGCATCGCGTGGCACTCAAGTACCCCGAGACTGCGTTCGTCTATGTCGGATTGGATCAGGATGATCCTGCAGTTGCAGCATTGACAGGTCAACCAATTGACAAAGCAGCCATGTCGACGCAATCACAAGACAACATTGACAAAGCCAGACCGCAATTTGAGCGTGATCTATATGCGTGTCATGACTCAGAGCTCACACAAAAGAAGAAGCATAGAAATCCTGCGCGCCGGCGGCATGGCTACGAGCTGAGCAATCCGCTACTGAAACCACTTTTGGAATTCTGCCCACCAAAGACAGCAACGTCACTAGATGCGCAGTTGTTTCCAGCGAAATTGCCGTGGACTAGCTAGCGTAGCATATCATCATCCATGTTTCACTGAATTTTGCATCATCATAGAACTGCTTGTATGCCTACGTCGCTCATTATTCAAGTACATGCAAGTAGCCACATTGCTCGTCCTTGCGGCATTGGCCAATAGGCCAAAACTTGCATACCTCTCGATACTTGCCGCCCGTGTTGTATTGGACCCATGGCCGTACATCTTGCAATCCTTCACCAGATGGACCTCTTGCAGGTATTTCCTTACCGTATTGCTGTGGTTGCTGCTCTTGATGAGGCGGTGAAACTTGAAAGGGCGTTTGCTGTTGTTGAGGCATTTGTGGCATCCCAGGCATGGGAGGCATCCCAGGGAATCCAGGCATTCCCATCGCAAATGGATCAAATCCTCCGGGCAACCCAGGCATACCAGGCATACCCAGAGGCATCGATGGTTGTGGTAACGGCGGTGTTGCTACAACCGGTGCAGCTTGTGGCATAGGCGTCGCAGCGGATTTTTGCTGGTTGGCAAGCATGGCAAGGAGCTGTGTGATGTCTGGCGAAGTTGTGGCCGCTGGTGCTGGAAATGCATTGAGTGGTACAGAAGGCTCTGAGACGATGGCCGTGGGCGCTATCGTTGGAATGATCACAGCAGGCGGTGTTGCATTAGGTCCAGGTAATGCGAGTGATCCAAGGACCTGTCTATTACGCGGATCTTGACGTAACTCTGTGGGCAAGGGAATCATTTTTGGTGGATTGTTCTCCTTGCCTTCATCAATGGCTGGATTAGGCTCAGAGGGAGACGGCGGAATCTCGTTGATGTCTGTGTAGATCGTGAGGAAGACGGCACGCTCGCGTTCTTCTTGTATTCGGGCTTCCTTTGAAGTAGGAACCAATGTACCGGCTCGTTTGGGACCTCGTCTTGCTAGATCTGCAGCGAGTTCGCGTAGTTTTAAGGCAAGCAGAGGTGGTTCCTCCCAGGCTAAGAAGTCTTCATCACGATCAAAGGCAAGACCAGCATGCATAAAGGCACCTTCCTTACGATCCAAGTCCCTGGCACTGCCATGCTCACCAGCAGGTTCTTCAGGATACTCTGGTTCCTCCTTTTCGAAGATCTTAACTTGCTCCAATTCATCATCAGGACGCCACCGAACGCGTTTCAATTTACGCCGCTTTTGGACGGGTTCTGTTGATTCTGGCGGTGGTGTGGTCGAGTTTGGCAAGCTTCTTTTGAGGCCTTCGACCAGCATTGAGATTTTGACTTGTGGTTTTACTGTGGCTGTTTCAACAGGGGCAACATCAGACTTTTTGCGAGCCTTCATACCGGCGAGGGCACTGAGGACACTATTTTTGGTCAACTCTGTGCCTTTCTCCTCCTTTGTCGGTGCTGCTTCCTTATCCTTCTTGAAGAAGCTGGTATTGATTTTAGCTTCCGGTTTCTTCAATTCAACCTTTTTGACTTCAGCCTTTTTTGGTAGTAATGCAGCTACCTTTTTGACAGGCATGGCTTTACCTGGCACTTCTAGTTTTGGTGCCTTCGAAGCGGCCACAGACTTCTTCGGTTTGACATCATCAACTAATGCCGGTGCCTTCGTACCTTCCGCCTCAAATTTGGCTTGCAATACAAGACTCTGCTCCGCCAATCCAACCATCTTCCCCAACACCTGCTTCACAAGCGCATCCGTTGTCTTTCGAGCAACAATCATGATGGGTTTACCAAGCTTGACCTGCGCCAACTTCGCAGCATCCAAATCAAGGCTTCCTAGGACTTGAGCGATGCCTTGCAACACGGGTATATGATTCTCTCGTTGTGCTTTCACGAGCCAACCACGTAATCGTGCACGGATCGAGACATGCTCAGAGAGTTCTCGTACCATTGATGGGCGTAACAACACAATCATCGTGCTGAGTAGTACGGATTGTCTGTTAAAATGATCCATACTTGTACTAGCAGCTGGTTTAGAGAGGTCTGGAGACGCAGTTGCTGCAGTCGAAGAAGCAGCTGAGTCGGCAGGTTGATCACAGGTCGTCATGAGGCTTAGGAGTGTTGCTGCACATGCTTTCGGATCACGCGAGGTATTGTACTCACTTAGGCATTGCGACACATCATGGCGAAGCGCACCCAAAGGATCCTGAATTGTTAATATGACTGTATTGGTTTTTGCAAAGAAAGCGCTTACTGTTGGACGTGGTGGCGATGTCGGTTTTACAGATGGTGTTTTCGGCCCCTTCGACTTGATCAGGACGTATGGCTTGTTTTGCTCGGCAACGGCTGTTGTTCCTTGTCCTTGCATCGCACCTGGATTGATGCTTTGTAGACGCATTTCTTGTGCTTTACGCACTTGCTGTTGTTGCTCGAGGGTGGGTTGCCATTGCTGTGCTTGTGGTTTGTACCCACCGCCTGGCGGCTCGTAATGGACTTGATACTGTGCGCCGCCTACGCCTTGCGGTTGTGCTTGTGCTTGTGCTGGTGGTTGTGATCCGTAGTATGCGTCCTGTGAAGCGTGCAGGGATGGATCGTGCTGCTGTTGCATGGCCATAGGTGTTGTTTGTCCGTAAGGATGTGAATACTGCGTTGGCAGGACAGCTTGTTGACCATACTCTACGCCATACCCATTATGCTGCCCTTGGTATGATTGTTGTTGCTGCTGCAGCAGCTGCTGGCGTGGATCGTAGGAGATGTACTCTGTGGGCCTAGTATCACCAAGATCTTGTTGCAGGGTTGGTTCTATTGCGAATTGCGGGTGGTAGGATGTGTGCTGTTGCGGATACACGCCCTCTAGCTGTCCATCGCCGCCATAGAAGGTACTCCCAGCTTGTCCCTGTGCATTGTCGTAGAGGTCCTGCGACCCGCCGTTATTGTATGACTGCCAATTGTGTGTGTCGAAGACGTCTTGCGGTTGTTGCTGTTGCTGGTGCTGGTGATGCTGCGCTGCTTGACCCTGTCCATCATGATCATGACCAGCAGGCACCGCAGGAACCCCTTCACCTGGCGCCCAGTTTATGTAGTGGACCGCGTCCATTCCTTAAGGCCACGCAACACCGTCGTGCTGCCTAGGGCAAAGCAACACAGTCAAAGTCTTTAATGATTGGAAACGCGGCGAGAAACGACAGAGGGATGCTTAGAGACAAGGCAATTGAGAGAAGAGAGATTGCGTCCTTATGGACCGTGCTTCAGTGGTGGATTCTCTCTGCCTTATCTTCTTGAACTTGTCCGCTGTTTCAAGGCAAACTTAAGTACGATCGCTGTCTTTTTCTTGGACAGTCTAGAGAGAGAGAGATACGATTAGAGCGATCTGACGCTTGCTCCGCTGTGTCTCCTCCTCGTGTAGGCCTGCTGCCTCTCCTATGGCTGGGATGATGTGAGTGTTTGAGTCTGACTTTCTTCTGTCACGGGCGGACGGGAACTCAGATGGACACTTCACCTGCTGCTGCGTATGAGGTCTGAACAACTACAGAGCACAGTCTACCGCCGTCGGTTCTTCGCAAACGTACCACCCCTGTATGGCTTGCCACCACGACTCTGCTGCCGTCCTCCTCGATCATCATACGCGTCCCTCTCCCGACCATACCCAGATCCACGATCTGACCGACGGCCGCCTGAATCACGATCCCTACCACCGCCTGAACCAGACCCATATCCAGGTGCACCTCGTGGGTAACGCTCTGATACAACTTCAGGACGCTGGTACGGCGTATAGCGCCTATCATTCCCACGACTGGCACCATGAGATGATCCTTTGTGATGTTCTGTGTAATGTGCAGCCGGTGCTTGAGGGACCGACCCTCGGGTCCTCTGCTTCTGATGCTGTTTCACACGCGGTCTTGATGACTCTGGTTCATTTGCAAGACAAAATGCAGAAGGCTCCAAGAGTCGTGTGCGATGTGGTAGATCACAATCATCACCATAATGTCCCTGATCTGCGCAATTATAGCAGTACGGTGTCACGGACCAGTCTGTACAATCCGCTTGGAAGTGAGTGTCTGGATGATAGAGACGCCATATCTGAGGACACGAACGTGCGAGATGAGAACGGGACCCACATTCCTTGCAGTGAGAACCAGATTGTCGTGCTGGCTCTGGACACGCGCTCGCCAGGTGTCCTAGACGCGCACAGTTGAAGCATCGCTGTGTGAGTGGACACCGTACCGTGTCGTGATCATCCAACGCGCCGCAAGTACGACACAGCGAATGCGGACAATCTTTCCGCTTATGTCCTAGGCCTTTGCAGTTATGACAGCGTTGTGCATCCGTCGGTTCATTAGGGTCACCAAAGTAGCGCCCTTTTGATATATCCGTCCAGTCTTCTGCATCTTCTGCGTCGCTGTCACTGTCATCTGCTTTCTCTCCTTCACTTGTGACTTGCTTAGCAGGGCTAGCAGCGCCGTTGGTAGATTGCGGCGCCTCATCTGTGTCATTTCCCTCATGCCTGTCGACCTCAACCGTGTAGAGCTCCTCTTCCTCTCCAGCTTCAGGTATCCCCACAGCAAGAGTTGCGACTGCTGCCTCTCCCGTTGGCTTCGCTAGCAGATTGAAGCTCATCTAGTATGCAGCAGCTCTCTTCCTTTGTGGCCACACGCTGAAGCTTGATCATTTCTCTGCAGATTTCGGAATTTTGGGCAGCGAGACGACAACGACGACGACGCAATCGGACATCATCCAAGAACCAAGTAGCACGAAGCAGTCGGCACATCCACAAAGCAAACTCCAAAGCGCAGGGACTAGATAGTGCACAGACACGACTCATGTCGACTGCACACGCCGCCCTATCCGCAAGCAGGACATTGCGCCCAGAACAGACAAAAGAACATGGGAACCGCAGGCGCTCATCCTCTCTCGTTCAGGTAACTACATCCCCTTCTCTGCTTCGGTCACAGATTGCTGACACGATACTTTCAGGTTATTGAGCCGAGTACATTTGACGAGCTCCAAGATCAAGGCGCCGAGAATAACCACAATTCCGACTGGGTGAGCGGCAAAGGCGCGTGGTCCATCCATATCGTTATGATCCTACTTGCCAAGATCTTTTACAATACACTACCTGGTGTCTCGCAGGAACTTGGCTGGACCCTGACGAATTTATCCTACATGGCTGCCAGTTACCTCATGTTTCACTATGTCCGTGGCGTTCCCTTTGACTTCAACTCCGGCGCTTTTGATCAGCTCAATATGTGGGAACAGATGGACAATGGCGTTCAGTATACACCTGCAAAGAAGTTTTTGACGGCTGTACCGATTGTACTGTTTTTGCTAAGTACACACTACACGCACTACGATTTCACAATGTTTATCGTCAATTTATGGGCGCTCCTCATGGTACTCATTCCGAAATTGCCTTTTGTACGAATATCCGCAATGAATTGAGACATGCTAACAACAGGCTCACCGGCTACGCATCTTTGGTGTCAACAAATTTGACCTCAAGGTAGCAGATGAATGATGAGGGACATTAGTATCAAGGTCAAGTTCTCTTCAGTATTCAGTAAATCATTTTTGCGAGCAGCCTCAAGAATCATGACTACTACTTGTCCGTCTTGTTGTCATCCGTATATAGCCTGCTCATCAAGAAGTGCGCAACGTCCACATCCGACCAGTATCCAAGATGAGAATGGAGCGCAGAGATGTAACTGCTACCAATCAAATCCTCCTGAATCGCATAGTCAATGCGAGAACCTTGCTTATTCAATGCCTTGAGGCGTCGTTCACCCTCCAGTTTACGACCTTGACCCTGTTCACTCGCTGAACCGCCAAAGGCCTTATCAAATGATGCAAATAACGTTTCATCATGCTGTCTTGCCATTTCACCTTGAACACGCGCTTTGTCCGCTGCATGCTGTTGTTGACGTGCCTCTTCTGCTTCTTCCTCAGTTACTTCGCGTTGTGCCGATGCAGCGCCGAAATCGCTATACCCAAGACTGCGGCTAATAACACTATTGGTGATGGAACTTCGTAACGCTCCCCAGTAAGAGGAAGCACCTTCCAGTGCGCGCTGTGGGATACTAGACAATCCAACGAGCTGCTGCCTAAAGCCAGATTTGATATACGGCAAGGGATGTGGTTTCAATTTGGCAGCATGTTTACTGACGAGTGGTTCGAGACGATAGGCCACTGGGTCTGAAGGATGAAAGATGTTGAACAAGTTGTTGACTTTCGGGTAACTTGCAGGTATCCCATCTGTTCGGCTGGGTGGGTGCTCAAAAGGCGATTGTCGAGTCGCACTTGCGAACGGTGTTATAGGAACCGTATCTGTTTGCAGCATAGATCGCGCTCGAATCTCCTTACCACGCAACATTTGAAAAAGACCCACGGGACTACCAACGCAGTACAAGTTATCCACATCAAAGGCGAGTAGATCAGCTTCTGTGCTCTTGGTGCGCTGTAGCATGACATCCGTTGGCTGCCGACAAACAATATCAAACGTAATTGCTGACCCGAGGGAATGGCCAAAAATAGAAACTTTCCCATGAAAAGATGGGTTGCGCTCGCGGAACAAGGTGTAGACGCGATTCAGCTCCATCGCCACAGCCTTGATAATCTTCTCCCGGTAGCTCGGCTGGTAGAAGAGCAAAATATCCAATAACGCATCTGAGATGAGGTGTCGAATGGTCTGGACGCCTTCAACAGTGATGTCTTGCAAAGTTGCATGCTCCTCGACTTCTTCCTCTTCATGATAGCCTTGTGCCAAATCCTGTTCGCCACGGGCAGACGTACCTCCTTCGGTTGGCTCAGATGCCATGCCAAATTTGATCTTCTGCCGCCACTCAACGGGCAGCACTTGCACTCCACAATTCAGTTGTTTTCCATCAGACGACCCTGAAGGTCCTAGCATCTGCAGCTCCTTAGACTGCAGATACGTTTGCTTGATGGTTCGTCGTAGTACATTGACATCATGGATGAAATTGACACTGTCCAGCCGTTCACCCAGCTTTTGACCGATACCATGACAGCAGAGGATTAAATGATCAATTTGTCGTTTGGGATTCTCACCCTCATCATAGTCTGTGCCCGGTGCTGCACCAGTTCCAACATCGGCCTCTTTTGCAGTTTGTGAAGTCGTCTCGCCTACAGCTTGTGCAGCGGCCGCTTCAGCCACCTCAGCAAGCCCAGCAGCAGGCTCCGGCATTGAACCCTCTTTTGCTTTTTCCTTCGCCGACGCAGTTGTAGTCTTGGATTTGTCCTTCTCTGCTTTTGCATCGGTGTAGCCACGCATGAGCTTCGTACCACCCATATGCACGCCGCGCGTAACAGACTGGAAAACACTTGCACTGATCTTGCCATACAAGTCATCTGATAAGAGCCACGCAGTTGTCTTGCTCGTGTATAAGACATATTTGCCTGCATAGCTACCGAACAATGGCCGTACAGAAGCGCGATTGGGATCTTTGCGTCGTTCAATGGAAGGTTTGCGTGAGAGATCTGGAGCTTTGACGTCTTTACTTGTTGATGATCTTTCTGGCGTCGCAAGTAAGCGTGATTGGCCAGAGACATCGGATAGCTTGTCTGCTGAAGAGACGCTTGGAGTAACGAAAGGTGGTGTCTTATTCTGTGTTCGATCTGCTTGGCTTTGGCTTTGGCTTTCAGCCGGTTCAGCAGTACTCGGCTCTTGGATATCTGCCTGCGATGTCTCCTTCCAAGGTTTGACTTTCAAGTAACCATCTTCAACTTGGGTTGCGAGGTTCTCATCACAGGGTTTCAGCGTTGATCCATCGGCTATATGCCATGTACCTCTTCTGACCGAGTAGATGGGTCCTCGCCAATACACGGGTCCTAATTCACGTTCTTCAATATCCACTTCGAACAGATGATCTTCGTTGACTGGTACCTTTGTCCCCGCGGAGGGTGGTCGATTTGCATCGCGTGTGCTCGAACGTGAACGCTGTAGCGACTCTTGAAAAGCCTGTTCAAGCGCATGACTATCCCGCACTGAGAAGGGAACAAACTTATCCGCTACTTTCGCAGGAACCGTCTTTTCTGTCGCTGTTGCTGGAGTCGCACTCGTTGGTGCGGCCTTGTTCGCAGCTGCAGAGCCGGGTGCAGGTGATCGTGTTCGAGCGGGTGATTGTCGGCCGCTCCCTACGGCGACGTCCTTCTTGACAACGGTAGACGCACCTGGTCGTCGTTTCGGTACATCGACGGCATAATGCCACCGCACAGCAATAGGTGGCGCATCGCCTGCTTCGTGCGCTAGGATGTGACGATGTCTGATTCGTTCAAAGGGGAATGGATCTTGTTGAAGGGCTGGTGGATCAGTTGCATCATTGTCATGGACGTGAATGGTGGGCGGCGTTGCGGCCATGCGAAGGAGTAAAGTGAGTGGGTCGATTGGCTTCCCAGAGACAGCCGAGGTAGCGGACCTCAGGGCCGGCAGGAGCTGACGTGCGACAGATTTGAGAATAGCTGGAGCGCCCTATTTGAGAATGTTGTCTCGTCTTGGTGTGTTGGCTCCTTGGCGCGTTTTTGACCCGTCGTCATTCAGCAGCTGCAGCAACTGGCATGATGCAGAACGACCCGCAAGAGAAAGGCCCAGGCCAGATCATTGCAGGTGAATGAAGAAGGGAAATGACTTTTGGTTGGCTATGAACAGGCTATGAGAGATGCAACACAGAACCACTCTAAAGGTTCTCTGGGCGCAGCTGTCGCACAGTCTTGCCAGCCTTCCACATCTCCATGTTATCAATGACGTCGAGCTCCTTTTGCAAGTCCTCGCGGTATGTTTTTGAGCTGTTGAAGGTCAACGAGCGCCTCGTCTCGGTACCATCTGCCACGGCATCATACAGCTCATTAAACACAGGCTTGAGGGCCTTGTAGAATTTAGGGTACCAATCAAGGGCACCACGGCGGGCAGTCGTCGAGCAAGCGTTGAACATGTAGTCCATACCCTTACCACCCACGAGCGGGTAGAGTGACTGTGTGGCTTCCTCAACCGTCTCGTTGAAAGCCTCAGAGGGAGAGTGACCACGCTCGCGCAGCACTTCGTACTGTGCCATCATCATACCTTGCAAACCACCCATCAAACAACCACGCTCTCCGTACAGGTCGGAAAAGACCTCCTTCTCGAACGTCGTCTTGTATGCGTATCCCGTACCAACGGCAACGGCCATGGCGCGAGCCTTCTCCTCGGCCTTACCGGTCACATCCTGGTGAATGGCAATCGAAGCGTTGATACCACGGCCTTCCTTGAAGAGCGAACGCACAGTTCGGCCGGATCCCTTGGGTGCGACGAGGATGACATCGACATCGGTCGGTGGGATGACCTTGGTGTCCTCCTTGTAAACCACAGAAAATCCGTGGGAAAAGTAAAGAGTCTTGTCCTTGGTGATCAAGGGCTTGATGGCGGCCCAAGTCTCAGACTGAGCGGCATCGGAGAGGAGGTTCATGATGTATGTTCCCTTCTTGATGGCTTCCTCAACAGTGAAGAGGGTCTTACCAGGGACCCATCCATCTTCTTGAGCCTGCCTCCATGACTCACCGTCCTTGCGCACACCGACAATCACATTGAGACCGTTGTCCCGCATGTTGAGACCCTGGCCGTGTCCCTGAGATCCGTATCCGATAAGCGCCATCACATCGTCCTTGAAGAACTGCTGCAGCTTCTCGCGAGGCCAGTCAGAGCGCTCAAATACCTCCTCCTTGTGGCCTGCGAAATCAAGAGTCTTGACACCGCGCGTTTGCGAGACGGGTGCAGCGGTGGTGGAAGCTGTCAATCTCGGTGCTGCTTGACGGGCGAGCGCCGTAAATGCGCGGGCCTGTGAGGCAGACTTGGCAGCCCTGATGGCAGACCTTGCAAACGTGCGTCCCGACATGACTCCTAGGGTATGTAAGAGGCCGTGTATGGGATCGAGTCTTGTGTGTAGATGGTTGACGGGAGGGGAGAATTGTTGTCGTGTCGGGGGACTGCTCGAGCGAGACTTTCACGTGCAGTAGCAGGCGGGTCCCACGGCACTGGCGGGATTGTCTGTGACTGTTCTATGTAGGCGCATTGCAGTGGTAGAAAGCACATGGAAGTCATTGGACCAGCACCAGGTCGAAGGCCTCGCTGCCCACACGTTGACCCGCCATCGACTGCTTCACTGCCCGTCTGAAGCGTTCTTTGTCCCTGTTGAGCTCATTCGCAGCATCTGCCTGTTAGCCTCCGAGTCGGACTTATCATAGATAGACGAACCTTTATTCAGAGGATCTGATGCATTGGGCTCAATAAAGAGAAACTGGAGGCCGACCATGATGGAGTTCAGGTTGAGCACAGGCTTCCAATCCTCCCGCAAGATATTGAGGCAGACGTTCCCCTCCAGATCAATGTTGGGATGATAGATCTTCTGTAGACATTTGACCTTGGGCGGCTCATGTGGATAATTGCTGTTGACGTGAAAGCTGAAGCGGAAGCTGCCACCTTTGTACATGCCTTCGTCTGGTATGATGGTCACCTCAAAATTGAGCAGATCTTCCGCATTGGGAAAGTGCGTCTTCATCGTTGAGGACACGGGCAGCTCAGTGAGATCCTTTTGGATGCGAATTTGTGCAGCAGAGATCTTTGGCTTCTTCTTCTCTTGCGCCGCTTGGTCCTGCTTCATGGACCATATTTTCATCATTTTGAAGGCGGATTCACTGTAGCTTAGACAGAGCTTTGTGCGCTTCTAACTGAGCTGTGTTTGTACGCGCAGAATGAGCAGTAGCAGTTGTGAGAAGCCTGAATGGGCTTGTCCTTTTGAGCGTGTGCGTCGTCCTTCCTCAGTGTGGAGTCGCCTCAACCAAAATCCCGCGCATCGACTCTCATCGACATCCCTACAGCTTATCGCTCCCTCTCCTCTACTCAAGGCCTAGCTTCCTGCGCATTGCACCATGTAGGCCCATCTCAGACACTGTCTCGACAACCAAGTAACTGACAGCAGGTCTGTTCCGACCAATGCAGCCACCAAGGCCGCAACACAATCAACCATCAACAGGCTGTATAGTTCATCTCATGACTAGCAAGCGCGTACTGACGATTTCTTTAGGACGACCTGGATGAAGACACCTGACTTCCGCGCCTACCTCATGTCTACGCACTTTTGGGGCCCTGTCTCCAATTTCGGTATTCCCCTTGCTGCAGTCCTTGACCTCAAAAAGGACGAAGAACTCATCAGTGGTCGTATGACGGGTGCATTGGTCATTTACTCGTCTGTCTTCATGCGGTATTCATTGGCAGTGACACCCAAGAACTATCTCTTGTTTGGTTGTCATGTCGTCAACTTCTTCTCACAGGGCACGCAGGGTGCGCGATGGGTCAACTACTGGTACATGGGTGGCCGCGAGGCCAAGAAGGGTCTAGCGACGACTGCTTAGGTACTCTCAGCGTCACCTCCAAAAGAAATGTTATCTTGAGTGTTCATCTACTATGACCCCTTCGCAGCAAGCCTACCTTATCCCACTTAGCTGTGTCCCACCTGTATGTACACTGCCATCATGCCTTCCTCTGTCTTTCATCTGCTTCCTTGCCCTTGTCGACAGGAGTCCATGGCTGTCGTGAACATGGATGCCTGATCGCGTCTTTTGTCTTTGTGGTCGCGCGCCAGAAGACAACGACGCGCAGATAAAGAAACCACATACACAAACCCCATGCAGGTGGCTACCAGATCAAGCAGGACAGCTTGACCAGTCCTCACATCGACCAAAGCGTATCTAGCTTACTTGAAAGTGCCACTGCAAAGAACTTTCAGCTAAACGCAACATGGACGTCAATCAGCCCATCTGCATAGACAATGGGTCTGGTACTATCAAGGCTGGTTTCGCAGGCACCGATATGCCCTCTTGCTTCTTTCCATCCTTGTACGCAAGCCATCTACACTTTGGCGCACTCACTCATACTCAGTGTCGGTCGTCCGAAACATCAACGAACCATGGCAGGCGCATTGGAAGGCGACCTCTTCATCGGTCAACGCGCCAGTTCCCTACGTGGCCTCCTGAAACTCCATTACCCGCTTCAACACGGCATGGTGACTGATTGGCAAGATATGGAACGTCTTTGGCAGCACATCTACATGGATGCCTTACAAGTAAGTCCAGAGGAACATCCAGTTCTCTTGACGGAAGCTGCGCTGAACCCGAGAAAACATCGTGATCAAGCGGCAGAGATATTCTTTGAGACATTCAATGTTCCCGCATTGTTCGTGAGTATACAAGCAGTGTTGGCGTTGTACGCAAGTGGACGAACAACGGGTATAGTGCTAGACTCAGGAGACGGCGTCACGCATGCAGTACCAGTATATGAAGGGTTTGCTATCCCTTCTGCCATCAGACGCAATGATCTTGCCGGTCGCGATGTCACTGAACACTTAAGTCTACTGCTACGAAAGGAACAAGGCTTTCGAACCACCACCACAGCAGAAATGGAGATTGTACGAGAAATCAAAGAACAAGCGTGTTTTGTTGCACTCGATCCGAAGAGAGAAGAGCGCGACTGGTTGGCAACACGGCAAGGTGATCAGTACAAGCTGCCTGATGGACGCATCTTAGATCTTGCTCTTGAACGATTCAGAGCGCCTGAGATCTTGTTCAATCCAGAGTTGGTTGGCTCTGAAGCAGAGGGCATTCCTGCATTACTAGTAGGGAGCATCAATCAAGTGGACCTCGACCTGCGTGCAGACTTGTATCAAAACATCGTTCTGTCTGGTGGCACCACGACTACTCGAGGATTCGGTGAGCGACTCATGCGTGAAGTCAGAGGACGTGTCCAGGAAGGTGCGTCCGTTAAGATTTACGCTCCGGCTGAACGACGCTATAGTACGTGGATGGGTGGAAGTATCTTGGCTGGACTGAGTACCTTTCGTCGCATGTGGGTTTCCAGTGAGGATTATCGCGAGAACCCGGAAGTCATTCACACGAAATGTCTGTAGCATTGCATATGCATTTGCGTCTTTTGGCACAGTTGGTCAGCAGGGAGTTTGCAGCATTAGTGTACGAAGAAACGAAGACCCAGCATAAAGGACACCAGTGCAATGCTTGGTGTTGTGTGATGCATGGCCCTTGTTGTGGAAAACGTTCTTTGCTCATCGAGACCAGCTCGTCTTCGTCACAAGCAAAGAAGAAAAGGGCTCCCTTGGAAACGATAAGGCTGATCAAGCAACTGCAGTCTGTTGTGGTCCCATCGAGCTGCTAAGGCGCCGCTTCATACGACCAAAGAACGAAGACTCTGCAGGCGCACTACGCGTTGAGGAGATACTCGAGCGAGAGAGCCGCCTCCCAAGCTGCGAAAGTCGTCCACTTGATCGCATACTTGCCGTCTCATCATCAACCGCTTCATCATCCAGCCCTGCGTCAATACGTCGCACCTGAGATGCCCACGCCGGTCGTCCGTCTGAATGCGTACTATTGGCTCCTGCAGCTGTTCTGTTCTCAGCCGCTCCACTCGACATACTTCTCAAGTCCTTCACCACCGCATGCGACACAGGCGCTTCTTCCAACCTCCTGATATTCCCCGCACCACCCCTCCCTACGGGCGCCAAGAAGCGTTTTGGAGCTAATTGCTCTTGTTCACCAGCATCCTGCGGTGCAAAGACTTGCCCTGTTGGCAAGAAATTGCCTGCCCCACCACGTCCAGTCGCAAATCGAGCGCCTCTACTAGATTTTGTTGTAACGCGTGTAAGTGCTGTTTCTTCAAGTTCTTTTCGGGTGACAATATCTTGTTGGGAGTAGGATTGGACGAGTTGGCGATGCGTGGGACGAGCGAGGGTGTGGGTATTGGTGATGACGAGTTTCTTATTGCCTGCACCGCCGCGGCCCGATGAGATGTATTGCGTGTCTGATCCTTTAACCATGCTGCGCTACCTAGAGACCTAGAGAACGAACTCTGAAAAATCGATCGAGGTGGAGGAGTCGCGGTGTTTTAGGAGAAGTTTCTTGTGTCAGGTGATGAAAGTGCACAGGAAGGGGAAGAAAGGGTCCAGGCGCAGCAGAGACACGGAGACAGAGGCAGCAGATGACGGCCTCCTGCTCTCTTCCTCTAGTCCGTCGCCCTTGAGAGTCTCTTTATTGCCTTCTTTTGTGCATCTATTTCCTTCTGTTTGCGTGACTGCCGGGTTCCCCAGGTTTCATCTTGCTTCCCGCCGATAAAGTTGAGAGGCTTAGATAATCAGCTTCGGAATACTCTAATACGTACAATAGCAAATCTACAGACGAGCCTGAATCTTGGGCTTCACATAGCGGTAAGCACCAATCAAGGCACCCAATGTCAAAGTGAATCGAAGGATCTTGACAAGTCGCGAACGCTCCGAGTAGTCGGCATTCCAGAACTTCTTGGGCGCAAGCGCAGCGAGTTGTTTCATCTTGCTAGGCGTGTACGGTGCGTAACGTACACCGAATAGTAACTCGAGCCAAGCTGGTTGGTTGACAACCGTGCGCTGGTGCGTAAAGGCATTGAAGCCATAAATACCGTTGTGCGCACCTGTTCCAGACTCACCAACACCGCCAAATGGCATACTTGTCAGTGCACAGTGTGACAAGACATCATTAATCATAGCACCACCAGACGTGACGCTGCCCAAGAGTTTCTCAGACTCAGACTTGTCAGAGGTGAAAATGTACAGAGCAAGAGAAGCGTCTCTGCCTTGCAAGAAGGAGATGGCTTCATTCAGGCTCGACATGTTGAGCATTGGCAGCACGGGGCCAAAGATTTCTTCAGACATGAGAGAATCTTCCGGTGTGCAGCCTGCCACCAATGTAGGCTCAATCAATCGCTGCGAAGCATCTGTAAAGCCACCACTGACAACACGACCGCGCGTGTCCTTGAGCAATGTGGTGATGCGCTTGTAGTGGTTCTCATTGACAATGCGCGTGTACTTGCCTGGCTTGCGCCATGCCTCACCTGGGTAGAACTCAGCCACGCACTTCTTCCAAGCAGCGATGAACTTCTCCTCCAAGCCAGTGTCAACAAAGAGGATAAAGTCAGGTGCAACACACGTCTGACCGGCATTCGTGACTTTACCCCAAGAAATGCGCTTAGCTGCCAAGTTGAGGTCAGAGTTTTTCGTCAAGATGACGGCATTCTTGCCACCGAGCTCGAGTGTTACAGGCGTCAAGTGCTTGGCTGCTGCAGTAGCGACGATACGTCCTACGTTACCACCACCGGTGTAGAAGATAGTGCCCCATTTTTGAGCCAGCAAGTGGGTTGTCTCCTCAACGGCACCGAGCACAACGCGATAGGCGGTTGGGTCGAGATGTTTGTGAATAGCGCGCTGCATAACCACTGCAGTCTCGGGTGCCAGCTCAGAAGGCTTGATGACACAGGGACATCCAGCAGCAATAGCACCAATCAAGGGACCAAACGTCACAAAGAGTGGGTAGTTCCAAGCACCGATAATCAACGAAGCACCAAGTGGGGTCTTCTGAATTTTGGGGCCAGCAAGACTGAAAGGGAAGTTTGCATGACCCTTCTCATCCTTAATCCACTTACGCAAGGCTTGCATAACTTCAATCGCCTCTGCTTTAAGAGTATTGGTCTCGGTCAAGATAACCTCCTCGGGAGGCTTGCCGAAGTCCTTGGCAAGAGCCTCTTGGAACTCAACCTCATGCGCGTCCATGGCCTCCCAGAATTTCTTGAGCTGAGTACGACGATACTCAAGCGACTTCGTCTTGTTGCTCAAGAACGTCGAGCGCAAGGTGCTGACATAGGCGTCAATCTCAGCCTTGGTGGTTGCAACGTAACTACAAGCCGTTAGTAAGGTCCTTCGAGCGAATCTGAAAGTCCCCTACCTCATGATGACTAGTTACACAAATGACAAATATTGAGGAAAGAAGATTGATGGCAAAGAGAGACGGCCGAGTACTGTGGAGTATGGACATTTGAAGGCGAATGCGGAGACTCGGGCAGCCACCGTGAGAGCCGACTTGCTCGACTTGATGCATTCGAGCTACCAACCCGCGCCAGGCATATTCAGATGGGGAGGCTAATTATTACTTCGCTGCCGATGAAATACAAAGAGGTAAAAAGCACATAATATGGTGGCACGACCTAGCGATGATTGCTCATGGCGCTGCTCGGACGACGGCACAATATACCTACATCATGCTTGCCACCACAACAACTTCGAACGTTCTCCAAACCTTCATCTGCAAGATCATCCATCGAAATGCCAGATCCACCAATACCGCCTGTTTCTTCGCCATGCTGCAGTCTGTACAAGCTAGAGACACTGCTCTCTCTTGAGGCACGATGCAGAGATGACGCGCATGTACTTTGTGCCTGCATGCTAGGTCGGCGTCCTCTCGAGGCAGGCTGCTTGAAAGGTGTCGATCCAGCTTTGTACTTGCCTTTCTGAGCAGTCACCTGTCGCGCTGGAGATCTAAAGATGGAGGACACATGCGAGCTGATGGATGTGCCAAGTGTGTTCATACTTGTTGACCTACCCACACCGCGAGACGGTGGCGCTCTTACCGTTCGCTGAGAATCGAATGGCTGCATCGATGATGACTCCTCGGTACTTGTGGTTGTGGGCGTCTCGGCTGCAGTCATGTGCGGTTGAAATTGCTGCGGAGGCTGTTGCAGCTTCTCTTGAGGTTGCGCCCGCTTCTTGGTCGGACTCGCATCAAAGTCTGCCATGATGCTGTCCTGCTGCTTACTGGTAGGAGAGCCATTGATGAGATGATCAAGCACACGCATCCAATCTTCATGATCACTTGACGAGATTGCAGTAACCTTCAAGAGCCTTGTCGGTGTCTCGATGCAGATTGTTCGCTGCTGAATGCCAGGTGGCAGTGGGTTGTAGTCGGCTTCAGTGTACAACCCTACAACAGGCGTCGACTTGATGACCGCATTCTCCGGTGCGTTGACTGGGTTGAAGGCAGACCAATAAAGCGTCTGCGTATACGGATTCAACCAAAAGAATCGTTGATGTCGTTTATCAGACAGACCCTGCCAGCCGGGTCGTCGCATGTATTTATACAAGCTCATTCCAATCATTGTGCGCTTGACTGCATTCATAGTCTGCGGATCCAATCCATCCGCATCCACAGCTGAATCATTCGGCTCTCGGTAGTTGCTTGCGAAGAATCGCGCATCGGCCTCCGAGCCACATGTAGAGAAGCTTGAGACACTCTGGTGCGAATGAGATCGGACCATGGAACGGCGATCACCATTGGTCGATATGCCTTTGTGAGAGTCAAGGTCGTTTGTTGTGGGCGACGGCGCCACTTGATCAGAGTGCCTTCCTGCGGAGACATTTTGCTGTCTGCTTCGCAACGTATCCCTTGCTGTGGACGGTTTAACAGGTGGAGCCATGACACGTCCGGAACGGATGTCCTCTTGACTTGCTCGCATTGTGTGCGATACATACTTGGAAGACATGGGTGATGCTTCCGGTGATTTGCCAAGGATACGCTCAGCTTTGGCCGTGGGTGATTCTCGTGCAGACTTGCCTCGGTGCACGCTGTACGGCGAGAATGGTAGATCATTGTCACTTTCCTCCTCCGCATCCGAATTGGCAGTTGCAGGTGTCCAGCAAGACGTGTCAGATGCATTATCGTTGTCTTCCACGGCAGCTGAGAGGCCGTTGACTCGCAGATGTTCCACAGTTCGCTCAAGTGGATGTTCGAAGGTCACGATAGACGAAGCAGTCTTGCCAGAGGATGCCGGTTTCGAAATCAGAATCGGAGGTTGTGCAGGAAGAGGCTTCTCCAACAAAGCTGCCTTTTCGCGCGTCAGCTGCGCAATGGCTTGTTGGCTTGCTACCAATTCGGTTTCCTTGCGAAGCAGTTCGCGCAATCTTGCTTCACCGACTGGCACGTCGCTTGCTATACTGCCACCTTCTGAACCTCTGGGCAACGGCGATACTCGCAGTGAAGGTGCATTTGTAAATGGACTCACAGCACGGCGCGCATGTTCCTGAGCTTGTTGCAACTTGCCATCTCTATCCTCGAATGCCAACGTTGGTGAATCTGGAGCACCGGGGCCATTTGTCGCAGGATTGGAGACTTGGGCAGCCACCTGAGAGAAATCGTGCTTTGCGAATTGTGACTTGGGTGCAGAGCTCCGCACAGTGTCTGCTGTGACACCTATGGCATGGGTATCCGCTGTATTCCTTGCTGCTGTCAAAGCAGAAGGCGCTGCCGGCATTTGAATGCCTTTCGAGTCAACATCGATACCGAAAAAGCGCTTCGCCTTGGGGCTCATCCCGGTATGTTCTTCTCGGAAACGCTCAACTTCGGGAGTCATGCCAGTGGCTAGATTCTTGGACATGATTGTTGCTTGAACTTCTACCGATATAGTCGATGTCTGCTCAGCATCTGTGCCTGCGCTTGTTGTCTCAGCACGAGCTTGTACACTTGTGCTCTTCAGCTCAGGCCTAACAAGGACCGCAGCATTGGTCGACGTTGGTGTTGCCTGAACCGTCCCATCTGTAGTTGTGGTCCTTGCTCGCCATACAAAATCCTCGGAATTGGCTTGAACACCTGCATTCGAGGTCTCGGGCTTGCGCCTGCCAACAGACTCGACCATTGGCTCTGGAGCATCTGGATAGACAAAGAATTGACGCTGAGGACCTGCAGGACCAGCCAGGTAGTTTTGCAAGTGCCAATCGCCAGATTGCACTGGATCAGGCTGAGAACCACGATCCACCATAATCTTGTTCAATGCAGGGGACGCACTACGGTCAAATGTCTCAAAGACAGGTAGCGGCAATAAAGGCATAGGCAGTGACGGCACGGGTGGTGGTGTCGCTTGTCGTGAGCTTGCAAGAGACTCCCTGCTTGCTCGACTTTTAAGGCTTTGCAAGGAAGCCGACTTGCGACGAAGCGGTGCGATCACACGCTTTGCCAGAACGCTCTCTGATGCTTGCTCTGCACGATCTTCTTCCTTTATACTCTCTCCAGAAGTCACACTCTTGTTTAGACTCTGCATTACTGGCGAGCCAGCGGCTGCCGATTGCTTAATTGAGCTGATGGCCGGAAGTGGTGTTGCGAAGCCATCCTCACCCTTTTTGATGGGGGGCAGCATGGCGGAGGAAGCAAGCGACCGGACAGGCTTCGGAGACAGAATTTGAGGGGATCGCCATTCTGAAATGTCTCGAGTCGGTGTATCAGGGAAGTCCTCCGGCCGTTCATGTACGAATGCCAACTCTGGCCCAGAAGAAGCCGCAGGCGTGTTTGGCGAATCTGGCGTATTTGCTGGATCCTCTTGAATGAAAGTCAGCGTCGACTTCAGGGCGCGCGGTGTGTCTGGCTCATTGGCTGGACCTTCATATACAAATTGGGTTGTGATTGGCTCTTGCTTGGGTGTATGTCTCCAGGGCGCTGTAGTCATTGTACTGGCATCTACCATGTCTGCATGACTTGCCATCGAAAACTTGCTTGGCGTGTTGCTGTTGGACCCTGAAGCACCACGTACAGTCTCGGGCGAGTGAGTTGAGGACCCAGCCATTGACCTGCCTTCCAACTCGGCAAATAGCGGTCGCGACGAAGCAAAGACTTGTGAAGCACTCATGAGTGCATGTGTCCCCATAACACGACGACGCCCATCTGGTAGCTGACGATGAGGCGAGCTAGAGCTCTCATCCAAGTCGCTCTCGAAGGCAAACCCATCGCGCGAAAAGTTGACGCCAGAGACTGGCATGCTATAGACTGATTCATCCGGCTCCAGGCCACGATCACTTTCGGAGCCATCGGCTTCAATCCATCCTGCGTCTTCCTCGGAGATGACTGTCTCGGTGGTCAGCCGTTTCGACTCGGTTGTTCGACCACTGCGAGGTCTAGTGCGTTCGGTTTCGCCAGGTCCGCGCATGAAACGACGCTTGGGCATCATGCTTGCATGCATCTGCTTGAATTCCTCTAGTTCATCGAGGGCTTCCTTGAGCTGACGACGCAATTCAATCTTCTCAGCCTTCTCCTTTTGTGCACTCTGCCTGCTGTGTTGCAGCATACGATGCGAAGAAAGCAAAGAACCCTTAAGAGTTTCTGCTTCAAGCGTGACATTTCGTGACGGTGTGCCCTTGATGGGTGACATGCGTGGCGAGCGATCAGGAGTTGTTGGGTCTTCCTCGCTGTCGATGTCCTCCAGTATTTGTTTGGTTGGGCTGCGATTTTGATCATGAAGTCTAGACAGCTTCTGGTGTTCTTGCAGCTCCGCTGCCATAGCGTCCAAACGGTTTTGCGTCTCCTCAAGCTCCTGCTTAGCGGCATCCTTGTCGCCACGCAAGTCTGCTAGCGCTATAGTGTGGGCTGAATCCTGGGCAGCCAGTTGCTCCCGTAGTCGTGCCTCTGTCGCCAGCTGCATGTCTAGCTGTTCAGTCTTGGTGTCGATAAGAGCATTCAATCGTTTTGCTTCGCCGGCTTGACGCGCTTCGGATTCACGTAAATCACTGACCTCACTGTCTGCTTTGTGCAAGGCCACTTCGAGGTCCCAATTGACACTCTTTAAGCGTTCTGATATTAGCAAATAACAATGAAGTGGGAATGACAAACCTGCTTGCGACAATGCCGTTTTGACTTCTGTTTGCATATTTTCGAAGCCACGCTCGCGTTTCTCTAGTTGTACAAGGAGTTCACGGATCTTGTCATCCTTCTCCGCCAGTAGCTGTTGTTGAGCTCTTACTTCTCCTACAAGTTTATTGCCAATCTCTGTCGCAAACTCGATATCATGGGGCCTCGTTCCCTGAGCCATGTTTTGCCGTGCGCGCCGTGCAGATTGTGCCATTCTGGTAGGTGAAAGGACGCTGGACTCTAGAGGCCTGTTGGGTGCAGAGTCCGATTGCTTGGTGTCCTTGTACGTGGCACGAAGGGGTGATCGGTTGACACCAAATTCTGTCAGTACAGCTTCAGACTCACGTTGCAAGTTGTCCAGACGATGCGTCACGAGGGTCGTTGGATTTTCTACGTCTTTACCAAGATCGTATGCTTGGAGTTGCGCCTCTAATTGTTTTTGATGCTCGAGCAGAGGCTGCGCCATGTCCATGATACGGTTCAGGCCTTTGCCGGTCTCGTCAAGTTGGTGCTGCAAGTTCCGCCGCGTGTTCTTTGACTCCTGCGACAGACTATTCCGCTTAGAGGAGATAGGGGACTCCATGCTACACGAGGGTGTGTTTGTCTCCTTTTACGATGTAACAAGGCGCGCTCGCGAGCTTCCACCCCTTAAACGCCTGCTGACTTGGTTGTCTGCGACTGGCGGACCTTGCTAGATCGCAGCTGGTCGGGCGTCGATGTCTTGTTGTTGTTTGGATTCCCTACGCGTCGTTGCGAGAAATCGATTTCCTGCTCAGAAGCGCACAGACAACAACGCACGGTTAATAAGCGGTGCTACAAGCTTAAGAGCTCTGCGGAACATATTTAAGCCTGCACTTCTACTATGTGTCAGCTATGGGCTGCAGAAGATAGTCTTGAGCAATGTCTATGGCGAGCTAGCCACTTTGCTGGCATATTACCAATGGATCTCGGCTTAGATAGAGACGATCAATCGTTGCGCACGAATCGGCATGAATCGGCATGATCTAAGGCTATCTCAAACTAGTTTGCTAGATTCTTAGCCAAGACGAATTTGGTCGAATGGAGCTGTGCTTCCTCTTGGGAAGCTTGAAGGTCAGGGCAGTCTCATGCCTTTCGAGCTCCTGGACTTACAATCTAGCAATTTCTACTGCCCATTTCGAGGCCGAGACGTTCAAGCGCAAACGTGTAGCTGTTGACACGAAGGAATCGATTATTCATCCTCATACACGATCTCGATGACGTGATCCTATCGAACGCGAGATTGACATTGTCGAGGCATCGATTGGGTCCCAGGGATCGAGTGCAATATCCTTCTCTGTCAAAAGAGTTGCAGCTGATTAGCAGGCACTGCTCGCAGCCTCGTTGCTGGCATTGTCAAACTGCATACACTGCACAGCCCGCGACCTCTACGTGTCTAGACTGCGAATATGGGCATTCTATTGCTACGAGCAGCGGCACATGCACACGAATCTCGGCGCAAGTCGGATCATCGGCCATACCTGGGCTGACTGCCTGCACCTTTTCTGGCCATGTAGTTGAGGACACGGTTCCAAAGGCGTGCATTTTCGCTACCCAGACGGCTGGACGGGTAATCGATACTACAGCACCGTGCATCTATGACCGAAACAAATGGAACCTATTATGATTTTATGTTTCCACGAAAGCCATGATTTATGGGCAGTTGCGTGGTTCCTGGTATGCTGGGCAAGCCTGCACGGGTCAATGCTGCGAAATAGAACATGGCTTTTGCTAAAATGAGGTTGCGGTGAAGGCAAAACTTTACTCAAGGCGTATTCAGTCTTTCCTCAGCCAGCTTCAAATGCTTCTCACCAGCCTAGGTATGGTGCACGCTTAGAAGCCAAAGGATTCTCAAGCAGGGCCATCAAGATATGGAAGGACCTACGCTCCGAGCGGTCCGCGCTCTTGAAATGTTCGTATCTACCAGCAGATCGCTACATGAAAGTTATGATTTTGTGGGTCTCTTCTGCACTCCATGAAATTACACCTTCGGGAAAGCACAAAGTCTTCAAATCTTCGCAACTTGCGACTCAGTGGCTAGATATCCTTGTTCGAATAGCCTCGGGATCTGTCACGGACTGATCTCTCTGCTCACGTACCTGTCAATCACGTGTTTGGCTTCACCAGCCCATCTGCAACCAGTTATCCTCAGCTAACTCCACCGAGCTCCCAGCGCTCCTACCTCTTGCGGGCTCC
>QXMI01000155.1:0-168014 GCA_003568695.1 Protomyces arabidopsidicola
GTGTCTCTTGGTCAAGCAGGAAGCAGGAGGTGGTTGCCCTATCTACCACAGAAGCTGAGTATGTTGGCCTCAGCAATGCCACCAAGGAGCTTCAATGGCTCAAGTGTATCGTCGCCCACATGACGCCCGTAGTCAAAGGCACCGACGCGGCACTCATTGTGGAACTCCATGGCGACAACCAAGGCGCCATTGCACTGGCAAAAGACAACAAGTTTCATTCGCGGACCAAGCACATATTACCTCGTTTCCACTATGTACGCGAATGCCTTCGCCTTGGCTTCATGCATTTGGATTACGTCGCTACTGGCCAGATGCTCGCAGACTTACTGACGAAAGCGCTCGACAGTAGGAAGTTTGGCCAATTCAAAGCGATGCTTGGAATCGTAAGAGAGACAGGAGGGGATATGGAACCAGGTCAAGTGTTGTGCGGTGAAGGGCCAGATGTACCATCTGAATATCTGCATTTGTCAGCCGACAACATATAAGGCCAGCACATCAGAATCATAGTCAATCATCAGGTCACAAGTGCCCAATCCGCCTATAGCTTTACAGATTTGACATCGCTAGGCTTCAAGAGCTAGCACATCAGTTTGTTGACATAGTATCGCGATACGCTAGTCAGAGCAGGTCATCGTTTAACTGTGTCTAGAAGGTCGTGGAAGTGAGGAGCTTATGGCAGCAAATAGTGACTGTCAAGGAATTGGACACGCTATCGTGTTGAATAGCATAACTAGGGGTGCTGGCGCCAGATGTAGCAGAGCAGAGCACTAGTGAAGTCAACAGAGCTCTGACACTACACACAAAATGCTAGAGAGCTTCTGTGGCATAAGTGATTCTGATATCACCAGTCCAATAGTTACAACTGCTCAAATCCGCCTATATTTTAGCACTAATTGGTCGTATATTTACTTTTGCTCTGACTCGTTCCCGAAAGTTCCAGTAAAGGTGTGGCGACTTGATAACCATCTGCACGGCTTGGAGAACTATAGGCGGATTTGAGTACTTGTAATTTGATGGCTATCTATGAATCTCTTGTGCTGGCCTTATATATTGCCAGCTGGCAGGTCTTGATATTCAGATGGTACATCCGGCCCTTCACCGCACGACACGGCTCTCATTGGCTATCGCAGTTCATCAGTGTTCTTGTTGTGCGGTGATTATATTTAGCAATTTTGACACCACAAGCGCGTTCTTGAGTAAGCTTTTGCTTGTGAGCAGCATAACTCCAAACATTCAATCAACGCACTTGACCTGACATCTTGCATCATCTTAATTTCGCCGCTCGGCGTTCGCCTTGCGTACAGCTGCCAGTATCAGTCAATGCGCTCAAAAAAGGGCGTTCTGGAGTAAGAGTTTAGTCATTACGCAAAAGTACTGCAATTTGATCACAATCTCTGTACCGCATTGAAATTGTACAACGACAGAGCTTTGTATCTGTTATTTGCTATTCCTGCGCCAATGGCACTTTCTGATCTCCATTGGTCGCCAGTTCCATTTTTCGCAAAGGAACAACAATAGTGCTTTACGATATCTTTCTGTATGAAGTTGCCTTTTAGAGCAAGAATCATTTAACCTCGATACTTGCAGTCATCGCAAACGGTCTTTCTCTATTTCATTTTCTCAATCAATAATATTCCCTTACCTTTATTAACATCGTTTTGAAGGGTCGTGCTGCTCTCGAACAACTCTATTCAAGAGCGCATTTGTGGTGCGATGACATTGACGGTATTGCAACAAGCCGATGTAGAGTGATCAAGTGGTTCAACTCATCATAATTCCCTTGAAATTTTGAGAACGTCTCAGACCGAAAGTACATAGAAGTTCGAAACATAACAATTTCGACGCCCTTTTCTTTGAGTGATTTAGATAACTATTGCCCTTAATCTGCCTGTGTATAGCGCTGACTTCCCATCCACATTTTCTAGCCACAATATTGCAGAAGTGAATATCACGTGATCATCCAAAGTTTAGTCCAAGAGCTCCTCCAACGCATCGCTCAGCTCGAGGCAGCTCAAAAGTCTGCAGAAATACAGCAGGATTTATCCTTTCTCAGATTACATGCTCGCTGAACCACGAGCCAATGATCCTGCTTGGTGGTCTGCTCCTTCGACATTTCCCAGGCTCTCCTGAATGCATTGTTGTATGAGGCTGTAACAAGCATCTTGCATGTTATCTTGCAAGGCTCGTTTATCTGCTTCTTGAACGTGACCATTTGGAACAATGTATTCGCCGGATATGTTCTGTGAAGTCACCTCCTCACTCGTGGCAGCGTAGAGAGCTGAAAGCGCGCCAGCAGGAGAATCCTTCATCAGAAGTGCACGGGCTGTGTGGTTAAGGGCACCTAGCGAGGCTTTCGCAGCATCTGCAGCAACATTGTTGCCAAGAACACCTTCAATCTTCTCTTGGTATGATTCGAGGACACCATCTTGTTGAGCAGTCTTGACCACGCCAGGGTGGCAACAATTGACCTTGATTGACGAAAGCCCTTCAGCCTGGAAAATTCGATGCAGTTTCTTGCAGTACAAGACGTTCGCCAGCTTGGATCTGTTATATTGGAGTGTCGGACCCAAGTCTTCATGTAACTCGCTCATGGATGCAAACTTCACACTGCTGGGAGCACTAAAATGCAAATTGGAGGCCATGATAACGATGCGAGCTTCGCCGTGCTTTTCGGCTGTGCTTTTGACTGTAGGTAGCAAGCCTTGCAGCAAGACAGCATGACCCACATTATTGCAAGCGAAGTGTCTATCGATAGCATGAGTCTTAACGCTGTTTTCCGCAGGGACGTCTGTGGAGTACATTCCGATAGCAGCATTCAAGTTGACAATGTCGATACGGTCTGTCGATTCGCGAATCTTCGCTGCCACTTGCTCAATCTGCTTGTAGTCGCCAAGATCAGCTTTGTAGAATGTTGTCTTGCTTGCAACGTCAGATCCGCACTCTTTGTTCCACATTTCTTTAACCTCGTCGTAACGCTCGGGGTCATTGCTGACAAGGAAAACTTTCGATATCGAGTGCCTGAGTAACTCGCAGATGAAGGCTGCGCCGATACCTTCACCGCCTCCAGTCACAACGGCTACCTTGCCAGCAAGACTGGGAATTTTTGAGGCGCTCCAAGGATTGAGCATCATACTAGCATAGGTCGTCATGTTGGTATTGTAAGATTGAAAACAGGAGCGCCTTTCATGGTTCTTATGCTCGCCGATCTAGTACTGACGTACGCGCATGTCATCATCGCGTCTCGCCACTGCACCCCCATTGTTGACAGTAATTTGATCTTTTATGACGTCGGCGCCTCAGTAATCACAGAAGCAAAGGAGGACGCGAAAGAAACGCAATGCGCGATTTACGTAAGCGCGTATCTGATATTTGGACAACCTCTAGCAATGTTATGAGTAGATTGGATTGCCGAAAGGGCTAGGTATTTTCATACTTCATCCGCTATCTGAATCAGACGCGGCGCTAAGCGATTCACTGTTTTCGCGATCGATTTCTGCATACGCGACTGATGATTTGACTCGACCACTCGTTCGTCGCCCTGGTGAAGCAGCTAGAGTAGAGCGCAGGGTAGGCTTCTGCCGCTTCGATCCTGTGGCTTCCGACTTCGCTTCCGACTCTGAGTTACGCTTGGGAGCCTTTGCAACCCTGGCTGGCAATGGCAGAGTAGCAGTTTGATGGGAACTCGTTTGGGTGCGCGGCCGACTTAGGCGAGCTACTTTATTGCGAATTGCATCGCGGAGTTCCTCGCTGATGAAAGAATTGGTCTGTGTCTTGGCAGCTTCGACTGTACTACGCAGAGCACAGAATAAGTCAGTGGGGAGCTTGAGCTTCTTAGGATACGCGTGCAGTGGCCAGTTGTTGTGCTCAGCTTTTGCTGCAAAGACCGCTTCAGCCACGTCAGATAGGATATGCAGACCCTGCAAATTAGCAAAATTACGAAGAACTGGTATACAGACCTCGGAATCGTTCTCACTGAGGGCGTCGGCCACTTGTTTAAGCCTCTGGGCGTAATGGTAAACAAGGGTCAGACTCTCTTCCGTCACGATGGCATCAAAATAAGAGCTGAAATAGACGGCGAAATTTAGCAAGTCCCTGTCGTCACGGTCGTCCACTGCGAAATCGGGATGATGAGCCAGCAGATGAACTAAACGCGGTAACATGGACTCCATGAGATACTCTCGATTGCGGTGATTGTTGGCGATGTTCTTCGCCCATTGCATGGCCTGATGCTGCAGAGTCTCATCCGGGTCGTGTGCTGCGAGAAAGAGGATCACATGGAAGCGCGGAGACAACTTGCCTGCCACGAGCGACTTCTGTAATCGGTTCAAGAAAGAAATGCGGACGTGGAACTCTAGGTCTTGCGCAAAAAGGGCAAATGAGTTGAAATCTCGGGGTCCAACCAATCTTTCGTAAACAGGAAATTGGGCAAGCTTGATGATCATTCTCGCTGCTTCAAGTCTGATGCGCGACCGATGGTGACGAGGCGTATTGCCGTCTGCCGCAACCTCACCAGCATTGTCCACAATAGATCGCAGAGCTTTGAACACTGGCCGAGCAATCTCCGCAGCAGTTTCAGCTGCGTTGAAAGCACGTAGTCTGTTGCCCAAAATTTGAATAGCCAAGCACTTGGCCTTGCATTCGTCTTCCAAATCGTCATTGCCAACCCATTCCTGGTTAGTATCATCATCGACCTGAGTCCTACATTTGAGCAGCAACTCCTTCAAACAGAAAGCACTTATGTCGTTGGCCCATTTCTCAATAGGCTGTGCTGCCAATAGACTCAGCTGTGCAAGAGCAGACAAGGACTGCAGTAGATTGTCTTCGCCATAAGCTAGATTCGACATGATGATGCCGCTCAATTCTGTTGCCACCGCGTCACTCGATTGCATACTGCATAGAATAGTGACCGCTTGTTTAACATGTGCAACCGGTCCTTCCAGTGCAATGCGCTTCAATGCTCTGCCAAAGTCAGGATCCTCTGGAAGCGCATCTTCATTGGATCGAGCGAATCTGGCAAAAGCTCTGAGGTTGTCCAGCGCCGTTAACACGCTTTCAGCCTTGATATTCTCAATGATAGGCTCAAGGTATGCACGATATATGCTTGAGTGCGAATTTGTGATGACTTTCAGCAATTCTTGACCTGCCGAGACGTGGTGCGAAGCTCTATCCGTAGCAGCCGCGTAGATGCCAGGCATGATGCTGCGGTTCAAGACGAGGAACGACGACCTGCGCAGAATGGCTATCATCGTAGCTGCCATGCGGCTCGAGGTTTTGCTGATCCGCGATTTGAACTCGCGATAGGCCTTGCCAATGGCGCGATGATCACTGCCGGAGTCGAGACAAATATGCATCAACTTGTAATATCTCCGGTCGTTGAGTTTTGCGAATTGCAGCAGGTCCTCTGCAGCAGCATGCGAATCCCCGAATTGAGCAGCAAGGGCGTTGTGTACTTGACTTTGAAGCTTAAGTATCTGCTCTCGATTGTTTTCCATCACGCCGCCATTGTATTTATCACATATTTGGATATACTTGGACAACAGCTGGCTGTTGCGCAATTGCCTAGTGCCAATGATGACGAAGAGTGCTTTTCGTGCCCTGTCATCGGCAAGGGAGACCATTTCCATGAGGCGAAGGCACCTTGATTGATCGTCGTCGCTTAAAACATCCAAAGCAGTGTCCAGAAGCCCTTCTTCCAGCATCGAACTGACTTCCAAATCGTTGATGTAAAGGCAATGAAGTAGATCATTGACCAGAGGACCAAACTTGTCTTTGGCTACCCTGCTCCCACCAGCAATATCAGGCAGTGCTGAATGGAGAAGCTTAGAGATAGTGGAGAATCCAATAGACTGCGTGGCATGCTTCTTGTCCCTGCATCGAATAGCAAATTGAGACAGCACAGCAGCGGTGAGCCTTTCTTTAGCAACGCTGTACGGCATCTCTCCGACTACCTCACAAGCAGCGATGCGCACCTTCTCATCAAGGTCGATGAACTTTGTCATCAAGCCGTCAATGCAGACCGTTTCAACTTCGGTGATTCGAGAAGCTTCTGGTGCACTGTGTAGAATTTGTCCTACTCCCTTGACCCATGTTGTCCTGACTTGAGCAGATTTATCATTCCGCCGGCTCGTCCAAGACTTGAAAGCTGAGGGATACTGCGTCAGTACGAGCATCCCGTTGAGGCTCGCGAGCATTGCATTGATAGTAGCTGTCGCCATGATTCGACACTCAGTATCCTCCACGTTCAGTTCGCTTTCAAGCTGCGGTATGACATTTTGTAAAGTAGTTGGTGCGAATTTGAACAGCTCAAGCACGAGATCGTGTACTTGATGCAAGTCAACAACCTTGTTGTCAGGGTCATTTTCTCGCTTCGCTGCATCGCAAATGACCTCAGTGAAATGCTGGCACACATTGCGCTGTAGCCTGTCGGCGCAATTGTTCATGACTGCAGCGGCAACTTCGCGACTGGCTCGCGCATTGGAGAATGTGTTTTTTTTGGATACCTCTGTCTTTTGGAACTGGGCTAGCAAAATTGCGATGACGCTTTCCGGGACTAACGCAGCCTCGTTGACGAGTTGCGACATAATGCTAATCATGTGAGCCTCTGTATTTTTCCGCTGATCCTCACGGATCGTGGCAAAAAGAGCTTCGAAGAACCCGGCGATGAGAGCTTCGCTCTTCTCCGGCAAATCGCATACAAGAACAATACTTTCAACTGTGGCAAGACTCTCAAGCAAGTAGTAGTATTGAGGGTAGTAAGGGCCTTCGGGGTCATGTAAGCCTTTCAGCTGTTTGATAAAACACTCGAAGACAGGCTTCAGCTGAGTCTGCGAGAATGGCGCGTCAGGCGCGCTAAGTCGTAGAATGTCCGCAACGCAGCATGCCGCATAGGCTGTCACGCCCTTATTTTTGTGCAGGAGCAATTCCCCAGTAGCAAACTGAGCAGCAAGTGGCCTTAATGTGTCCAGACTGACTTGGTCTTGATTCAGTTCAGCCAATTGAGTGGCCAGCGTCTTGACCCTTTTGAGAAGTTCTCCAACGTTGAGAGTCTTGACTTGGTGCCAGGCAAGTTCGGCTTTCAGTTTCGAGCGAGCCATCGATCGTGCGTCAAATTGCTGCCAGACTTTGGCCCTTGCGCATCTGTAGTCCCACTTTGGACAGTCCAAGCTTCGTTGTGCAGTCGCGTCGTATAGTATTTCGTGTTCGAAAATTTGGAAACTTTGAACAAGACGCGAATCTGCTTATGGGATCTGGCTGGACGGCTATGTCTACGGAGAGCTGCTCTGAGCTAGGCTCGATCGCAATAAGCGCCCGAATGATCTTCCGGGAGAACATGGCCCAGATTGTCCACTGCCTTGGTCTTAGGCTTATGCTAAGGCTTCACCGATCAGAGTAAAAGGGCGACGAGATCTCTTCAAAGGTAAGCTCCCAATTGTCAACCTCATGGAAGTCATCATTCAGTGTACTACTTTGCTGCTCGACTGTCTCCTTTTTGTGTTGTAATTGCACCTTATCAGGAGTGGGAAACGCAACTGGCGCCTCTGCTTCTGCATCATCAAGAGCAGCCTCAGATTCTCGTGAAGCTTTGTGCGATAGCACCTGAGCAGGTGATTCATCCTTGGATCCTTCTGTGAAAGCATGCGTCATCTTCCGTTTGTTGCGCTTTGCTGGAATATCCGGTTGCTGCTCGATGTGCACCGTGCGGACATTGACACATACTTCTTGCAAAGGTCTTGGGGCACGCTGACTCCTCCTGGCAGATCTGCGCGACGTGCTTTTCTTCGTCCCGGCTTGTTCAGTCGGTCGCGCCGCGCATTCGCGAGTGCCAGACAGCGCAAGGGTGGCGTTGACCGGCGCGGATGGAGTCTGCGCGCCTGTGGCAATCAAACAACGCATCCGATTCTGAGTTGTGAACTCTTTTGCTGTCTTGGGTCTGCGAAGTGGACGTGGCATCGTCTGCAGTGCTAGAACTGTGTAGATTGGTTGCTGGCGCTGTTCATGGCAGTTCTTACAGCATTGAATTCGTGGTGTGTTGTCACATGCGTAACAAAACAAAAGTCAAGTCCGGGGCCGAGCGCGACCAGCAGCAGTCAGGCAAAACACCCCAGCAAGACGCAATCTGGCGATGCATTTTTAGACACGGAATCCTTCTTTTTGGCTGCACTCGTATCTTGATTTGCTACTGACCCCATGGCAGCTGCTACAGTAGAATCGCGCCCAAGCGCATCATACTTGAGCAGCATTCGCGAAAGGGTACCCGCCGATGGCAACGAGGTAGAGCCGCAGCAGCTGGGACCGTCTGCAGATCTGCTCACATACACTGATGTGCCCATCAGAAAGCTTCTGGACAAGGTGATTGCCTACATCGAATGCCAGATTGCATTCGCCGACGACGTGATGAGTCCGCAAGAAAAGCCGTGTGGCATCGTCGAGCAGCACAATGATCAAATTGCTGTCTGTTTGGGCCGCTTCAGGTCGGCGGGCACTTTATCCGTCTCCATCCGCGACTACATGGAACGGCTTCACCAGCATTGCGAGTTCTCTTCTTCTAAATTGCTTGCGCTTGTGTACTACTTGACAACACTGGAAGGGTTCTACGCACGAATTTCAAAAGTCCTTCGACAGAATACGGTTCATCGATTGGTGCTCGCAGGCTTTGTCATTGCGTCAAAAGTACTGGATGACAGGATTAGTCGGCAGATACGATACAGCGTAGTCGGGGGTCTTAGCCTAGCGCATCTGCATGGTCTGGAGCTGGCTCTGTTCTTTTTGCTCAATGGACAAGTCTGGTTGACGGAAGCTCGGCTCATTGATGCTGGGAAGGTTTTGTACGGCCACCCACCAGGGTGCCCAATTGAGCCTTTGCTCCAAACGACCGACGATGTCATTTGGTCGCAAGTCGGAAATCGCGCATTCGAACCGTGACCAACACATCTGTTCTAAACACTTTGCGATGTGTCTTCGTGATCTAACATCGCGTTCAGGAAAGGCTGTTCAACATCATACAGACCATAAAAGTCGACTGTACGCTTGTTGATGAAGCCTACCCCACGTGGTCCATCAGGCGAGGTTCTCCAAAAGTCATGGCAATTGCTCACCATCCCATGATCAAAGGGGTTCCGGTATCGGGTCCGTTGATTGACACGCCCAGGAATTCCCTCCCTCGCTGTGTCCACAAATTGGTCTACTCCAAGAAGTCGGGCAATCCGCCTTACTGGATTGGAAATGGTAGATTTTCCATGGTCGCAATCTGGACCGTGTCGATGTTGTGGTGTATCGACTACATATGCTGCATGAGGCGCAGGCTGCGTATTTGACCTCTGGTGATTATTGTCAATGACACCATGTTGCCTTAAATTAAGTACTTCATGCGTCGTGGTTGCACGAGCAATTTGCCAAAGTTGTACAGATAGTAACATAGCAATCCAGGTCAGCTGCAGGCTATTCCATCCTGCTAGGATTAGGCCAAAGCCATCGATTTGGAAAGTACTGCAATAGGGCTCTGCTAGCAGCGTACACTCAACTGCCCTATTCACTGGTCCAGAAATGCTCACAGCTAGAAGTCAGAAGCGTATCGCAGAATGGACGGCTTACCTTGGTAAGTCAGATAGGCATAGATTGGAATGCCGATTAATAGGGTCAAAAGGTAAGCCATGAATGAGCGATGGTTCCGCAGGCCAATACAGTTGTCTACCCATGGACAATGGTGATCATGGCGCGCTACGCAGCGTTTGCAAACTTTGCAGTGCTTACTGCGCAATGGCTTGCGCATGAGACAATACACGCAGTAGTGCTGGGCATCAAGATGCCCGTCTTGAACGAGCTTCTCGACGACATCACGCTGTTCCGCGCGGCTTCCTTCTTGGGGCTTTACAAAGCCGGGGTCCATCAGCATAGCGCGATAGAAATTGAATAGACAAAAAGCAAAAGTCACACCAAAGATGCAGTTCAAAAATGTGCAAGCCGAGTAGGTTGTGGGCAATACGCGAAAGAGCCAATGTAGTGTTGTCCAGAATGCAGATCCAGCGAAAATGCCAGCGAGATAAGGCGTTTGATGTATGCTTTGCTCCTTGCCTTGCAGGCTAGACTCAATCTTCTGGCAGGTTAAAACTACCAAGATATTGACTGGTAGAGCGATGATGATAGAAGCACGGCTGAAGAGTAGGAAAACAACGCCAATCAGAAAATGGGGAAGTAAGAAGATCGCTTTCCTATGCAACGACTGTTGATTCTGTAAGCATGTATTAGCCATGGATTCACTCACCTTCGGCAGCCATGAAGTAATGATGCGGCCCGTTTCTGGATCACGTCCCGCAAGTGTAAGCCCATCTTCGAGGGCGCGCAGTGTCTTCAGTTCAGACGCTAAGTCACGAGCCGATTTCCCATTGGGTTGCTTATGGTCAATATCAATGCCCTCCTGAACGAGACGCTTGATACAATGCTTGTTGCCACGCACAACAGCCCAGTGCAAGGCATTGAGGCCATCCTTATCCTGGGCGTTGATACTCGCACCCCACCTAGCAAACAGATCTACTGACAAGGCATCCCCCTGGTAGGCTGCCCACATGAGACAAGTATGACCTTGTGGGTCTATTGAATCCACGGCGACGTCAGCCTGGAGCAGGAACAAGATGAGAAAGACATTAGAAGAATGCGTCGCAAGCTGAAGTGCATTGTAACCTTGAGCATCGACGTGCTGCGGATCAGCTCCTTGTTGGCACAGCAAGTGGGCCATGGCTATGTGCCCAGACTTTGTTGCCCACATCAATGGGGTTGCTTGCAAATCTCCACCTAATGCGTCCACCTCTGCCCCGTGGTCAAGCAGCGTTTTTGCAGCCGCAAGACGGTCGTTGATGGCTGCCCAATGCAGAGGGGTCACGCCTTGCTCATTGCGTGCATTTGCTGTGTACTTCCTATTCGTTATGAGCCAATCTATGCGTTGCCAGTCACCATATTGTGCTGCCACAAAGATGTCGCTGCCTTCTTCTTCGCTTGATGCGCCCGACTGTTGCACTTGATCGCTAGTCAGTACAGCAGAAGTCTTTTGGGTCGTAATGCTCATGCCCGCGAATGCCTAACACGACTTGCGGCGGGACTGTCAATAAGCTGTAGTCACACACTACGTCCACTAGAAAGTACAGATGCTTGCGATCCGGAGAACAGCCGGGCTGCGGGATTAAAAGCGTTTGATAGGCGCCTTGTGAATCGCCTGAAGCTTAAGGACTTGGATGCGCGTGCTTTATCGGTTCGCGTATGTAGCGTGGTGGTGGATAACCACGTGCACGCAAGATTCACCATAGAAAGTCACAGCAGTAGCAGCAGCAGCACAAGACCCAATATTCAGACAATTGCTGCTTCTTGATCTGACCTGATGAGCAAGACTACTGCTGCCGCGGCTGCCAAGCCTGTGGATTACACACTCGCCAATCCGGACACTCTCACGAAATACAAAGTTGCCGGCGAAATTAGTACAAGAGTGCTTGAGCAGATCAAGCAATTGCTGGTTGCTGAAGCCAGAATCATTGACATTTGTAGCAAGGGAGATGAGCTGCTGAACGAGGTGAATTGACATGCCACATTTGGAACCCTGCTGACGAATAGGCTTGTGGTAAAGTATACAAGGGCAAGAATGTCACCAAGGGTGTAGGCTTTCCTACCTCCATCTCTGTCAATCACGTCGCTGCCCATTTCAGCCCGCTTCCTTCTGATGCAGATGCTTCCAAGCAACTTGCAAGTGGTGACCTTGTAAAGATCTCTCTCGGTGCTCAAATTGACGGCTTCGGGGCAATTTTGGGCGATACCATTGTGGTTGGCTCCTCCGATATTGTGGGCAAGAAGGCCGATGTTTTGTTGGCTGCACACCTGGCATCCGAGGCGGCTATTCGCTTGATCAAACCGGGCAACAAGAACTGGGATGTGACGGATGCTGTGCAGAAGATCGCGGAGGCTTTTGGATGTCAGCCATGCGAGGGCATCTTGTCACACAACCAGGAGAGAAATGTTGTTGATGGTAAGAAGGAGATAATTCTTAACCCAAGTGAGAACGTCAAGCGGGAAACCCACTCTTTTGAGCAAGGCGAAGTTTATGGCGTTGACATTCTCGTGTCCTCTGGCGACGGCAAAGTGAAGAAGGTCGACTCACGAACGACCATCTTTAAGCGAGCTGCTGACTTGAAGTATTCTCTCAAAATGCCCAGTTCACGAAAGACGCTTTCAGAGATTGATAAAACGTTCGGAGCGTTCCCATTCACGCTCAGGTCGCTCGGCGACGAGAAGGCTGCGCGCATTGGTGTTATTGAACCGCAGAAGCACGGTTTGCTCTTGGCTTACGAAGTCTTTGAAGAGAAACCGGGCGAGTTTGTTGCTTTGTTCCACACGTAAGGCAAACTGACTCTAGAGAAATACTAATGCTTGCAGAACCATTGCTCTCGGTCCGAGCGGCACCGTCAAGCTCGCCGGACCAGCACCTGTAGACATCGAAAAGCTTAAGAGCGACAAGAAGCTTGAGGATGAGGAGTTGCTGAAGCTCATCGCCGCTCCGCTCAAGGCTGCAAAGCTCAAGAAGAAGAAATCGCCTTCATCGGCGGATTCCACGGAAGCCGTCACTGAGGCATAGTGTTTTAGCACAAAAAGCCAAAGGTGTTTCATAGTCAGACCAGGGGCTTGATTGTGCCAGTTTCCCCTGCGTCTTTTCATACGTATGTCTCTGCTTGGCGGACAACTTCCTCAAAGATGCCTTGTCGACAAAATCGCGGTCTAGTGAGTGTGACTACTGATTGCAGGTTGCGCGAAATTTCGCAAGCCCCATGTCCTTCCACCACATCACGAACCACAACTCCTGTGTCAAACCAAAGGATAAATACTCGCTATTGGAGCTAGCCAAAGACGAGAGCTTGGCATAGTACGATCATCTATAAGGCTTCTACGTTTGCGACTGGAAGCTGATAGTCTCTGAGTCTGCGCTCGTACAAGCTCATTGCCACAGTGCTGTGTTTGCCTCCACGGCTTTAACCTTACACACAGTAGGTCTCCTCTTTCACAAGAAGATTAGCGGACAGCTCTCTTCGTGTTTACCATGTCTACCAAGTCCTCTTCTATAGAAGCTTCGCCTGATCAACATCCATCGGCTATGAGTCCTTCAGATGCTTTTAAGCCTCAGATATCTGCTCAACATGAATTTTCCGCGGCGGTATTCAAGAGTTCGCTTGCGCCATTTTCTGCTTCTTCCTCCGTGGCTTTCCACGAAGGTACTGCTCAGCGCGTTGCTGAACATGCTGCGCCGAACGGAATGTCACTTGCAACAGGGCCAGTCATCTTTGCTGAGGATACACGTCCAGCGGAGGGCCGTGCAAACGAACTGCTAGCTCATGGCGGCGCTACTCCGCTATATGGCGAATCTTCCGATGTAGACTCTCAGGCGCTGATACATGATGACAGTGGAGCTGAAGAGTTTCCATCGTCGGATTTGTCTGAGCCTCCGACCGACCTGGAAGACAACAGATCGTTGCTGAAAAAGCCAGAGTCCGCGAAAAAGAAGTACCGTAGGCGCAATAATGGTCTCAATCATGGTAAAGGTCCCCTCGATACAACGGCGTTCTTAGCAAGCCAGAAGCGGTCGGCGTCTATTGAGCATCTTGGACAGGATCGAAGCAAGAAAATCAAGATTACCTCCCCGATGAAGCATCGACCGGGATCAGCTGTCGACCTCGGTGTCTTGCCGAGTGACACGAAGTACAAGATGAAAGGCGAGACAGAGACACGAACACGTACCAGAGATGATGACCAAAATGTAACTCCGTGCGCTCGTGAGGAATCCTTACTAATATCAGTCAAATGATGAGCACTGTTCAGCTTGTCGAGGGACAGGCAAGCTGCTTTGCTGTGACGACTGTCCTCGTTCTTTCCATTTCAGCTGCATCGAGCCGCCGATCGAAGAAGCAGATATCCCGGACGAGCCTTACTTCTGCATGTCTTGCTGGGAACGACGCGTAATATCTTGGCACATTCGATATACAGTGCTAATGAGAAGTATGGATTTCCTGACCCTCCACCTGGTCTGTTCCGTCAGCTGATGAAGATCGAGCTCACAAAGGATCCCTCCATGTTTTTGCTGCCTGCCAAGATCCGCAACTTTTTCGAGAATGGTAAGGCATCCAATTATGTCCTTTTGATCAAGTCGTTAATGTCCCGAAGTCTCTACTGGTGAAGCTGGTGAATACGTGGAGGCCAAAGATCAGAAAGCGCCGCGCAAAGAGTAAGCAAAACGTTTATGCCCTTGAGGTCTAACAATAGTCGTCACGGCTTTGCTGAAGAGGTCGACCCGTTACGGCTTCGGGACAGACAAAGTCAACCAATTCTATGCTATCGATGCGGAGAATCCGCCATGGCATCAGCGGGCATGGCTTCATGTGATCATTGCTCTTCGCACTGGCATTTCGATTGTCTCGACCCGCCGCTTAGTGGACCGCCGCTATCGACCAAGAAGTGGATGTGCCCACTACATGCCCACGAACTGACGGTGTGTTGTCCATTTATAGGACCAAGACTAACGGTAGCCGACCTCACGCATCCCCAAAGATCCTCATATTGTCGACGTCAGTCTGCGTCGCGGCTTCGCAAACAACGGCGATGTGGATGTTGACTTGGAGAGTGATGTCCAGGAGTCCACGGCATCTGAGTCAGCCAGCGATATTGGTGAGGAATCCCAGACAATGGCTAAGGCCATTCACATGCCCAGAGTCAAGTATCGACTCCCAGAAGCAGGTGTGGCGTTAGACTTCCTTGACACTTGCCGACGCACCAGAGAGTCAGAAGGTCACAAACTGCTCGACGTCCTTACCGCTCGGCCTGATGGCATCGTCCGTGAAAGTTTGTTGCACGCCCTGATCGATGTTGTCTTGGTAAAACGATCCCAAATACCTTGAGCCCGCTAACAAGCAATAGACCGAGCACGAGCAGGTAGTGGAAGCCGAGCAAGAGCGATCTCAATTGCTTGCTCTCAAGAGTCTCATGGCTGTCAAAGGCAAGGATCAGCTCGTCAAGTTTTTGGCAGGGTAGATGTGATCATGTGCGGAATTATCAGGAACAATCCAATTCGATGTTTAGGGTTCTTGATTTATCAAATGAAGGTCAGATACCTAAGGACATTACGCTCTTGCAAAAATAGTGTAGGTCTCTTTAAATGTAAAATTAGAATCAATGACCGTGAGTCTGAACCTCGTCGTCGCGACTAGAAGGATTTACGCTATCGCCGCTGTAGGCTTGCACAAATCCCTCTTGATAATCGACTGGCTCGTTGGTCGTCGGCACAAAATAAGGCTGTCCCATCATGGTCGGCAGCATGGCTGGCACATGCATAGGCATGCGAGATTTGGAAGCATTACCACAACGGTCCTTACCAAAATTGATGCGATACTTGCCAGCCTTGTAGTTATCCTTCTGCTTGATGCCTTCGATGGCTTTGATGGCGCTCGTGAGGTTGGTGAAGTTGACAAAAGCACACTGTTTTTCGCGCAGCGAATTGACCAATTCGATTTCACCAAACTCGGAAAAGTCAGCCTGAATTTGCTCTTCCGTCAAGCTTTCTTCAATGTTGCCGATGTAGACATTGCGACTGGCTCCAGCACCAACAGCAAGTGCGAGGGCCGTAGGAAGGGGTCCCGAGTGCTTCCCCCATCCAATTTTGAGACGACGGTTATGAATTAGCAAGCCTTGCATGTTGGAAATGCTGAAGAAAGCGATTGCTGCATTTGGATCCACAAAGGTTACGAAGCAGATGTGTTTGTCGGGAATGTATCTGATGTGATGCAAAATTCCGCCTCGAACAACATTGCAAATCTCTTCCAAAGTTGTCTCTGGGTGGATATTTCCAAGGTAGACCGTCCTATTGCCAATATTGTTTGCAGAAGTGAGGTACGGGTTGTGACTCAGCATCATTGGCATCTGTGGCATTTGCGAAAGACCGAGGTTGCCGAGAATAACTTGATTCTGAGCGGCAACAGTCTGTTGCTGCTTTGAGATGTATGCACAGCGGTCCTTGCCATAGTATACGCGACGGTCGTTCCAGTCTGGCTCGGAGGGTAGCTGCTGAACAGCCTTCATGGCGTTGGCAATGCTAAGAAAATGCACGAAGCCGATATTCTTCTCGTGAACAATTTTGACCTGGTCAATTGGCCCGTACTTGGCAAGCTGTTCGCATAGATCAACCTCGTCTAGGTCAGAAGGGAGATTGCCCAGGTAGACGTTGCGCGTGGCCCCAGACTGCTGTATGGCCATTTGTACATTGGCGGGCAAAGAGGACGGTTTTCCCCATCCGACCTTGATCTCCTGATCGCGCAGCGTGAGCTTCCGGATCGATGCGTCTGTGTGGAAATGAGCAGCACTGACGGGATCCACGAACGAGATGAACGCACAATTCTTTTCGGGTAGGAACCGAACGGATTCGATTGGGCCAGTTTTGACTAGACTGATGAGTTCATCGGCAGGTACATCATCTGGAATATTGCCCACATATACAGTCCGCCCGGGTGCCGCATTGAATTGATTAAACGATTGCCTAGCCAGGACGGGACTGCCCTGGGCCGCCGTGGGCGAGGAATCAGCTGAGGAAACTTGCTGAAGGTGCTGCTGAGGCTGAGCTTGCAGATGCTGTTGGTGCATATTGTAAGGCAGCTGAGGACTCTGCATGGGCGAGCCCGGGATGTGCTGTAGATAGTCTCCCATGCCGCCTGGACTTTGAGGATACTGGTTGAAATTGAACTGCGCTGATTGGAAGCCAATACCAGGAGTTAACAAGTTGGCTGGAATCATGTGCATGCCATTCATCATGTCAAAAGTGGAAGGCGAGTTAAGAGGCAATCCAGGAGATCCGGAGCCATTGACACCAGAATCGTGGTTACTGTTCTGAAAACGCCGTCGAAAATCAGAGTGGGCATCCAGATTGAGACCACCAACAAATTTGCGACTCGTCTCGCGCGCTTCTTGCATATTGTCTGCTGAACAGAAGACGACAGAAAATGGGAGGAGTTGTAGGAAGAGCGATCGTAAAAACCGGAAAAGGCTCCTCAATCAACGGTCAGAATCGATATGGAGAACCGAATAAAGAGAGGTCGTGCCGCTTGAGAGTTGAGAGAAGTCAAGCGCAGAATTGATGTTCTGGCAGTTGAGAAAAGGACCCGACCACTTTATAAAGAACTCTCCTGTAGTGCGAACAAAGTGGATCCTGTCTTGCCACGCAACAAAAACACACAGGGGAGCTATGGTCAAGTGGCTTCTGCTCTCCTGTGCTCGGAAATGGGAAGCGCACTGGGCGATGCGCTTTGTAACGTTCCTTAGGGAGTACGCCTGGATAGGGGCCAGCAACGAAAATGCGTGTATCAAAAAGCGGGATAGTGATCGTGATTCTTGTTGCTTTATCGGCAGTTCTGAAAACGAGCAGTGCTGAAGCCAAAGAAGGCCGACGTGAAGAAGAGAAAACGATAGTCTAGCGATGTGAAGGGGAAGAAAAAGCCAGCTAATAAAGGCCGCCGAACAGCACCGGTCTGCGTTTGCGCCAGAAGGAGAAAGGAAAAGGAGTCGCACGGGGCCGACGACGCGGGAGAGACAACTATCTCCCTACTAATGTTAAGCGTGGATCTGGTGAGAGGGTCAGCCTGACACGGCGAGTCGCTTTGCTGCCGCTGATGTCGCGCCTCAAGCTATCGCAAGTGCAATTGTTAGATCGATCTGCTGGTCTGGAGGTCACCGCCAAACAAAATTTCATCTTTGCAGCTGCTACTACAGACAGCAAAGCTTTATTGCACACACGACAAGCACAAATTAAGCTCGTACACTTGCAGGGTTGATTATGGACGCGGTGCAAACGGCGGCGGAGAAACTCGGCTTATCTCAGCAGCAGCAGATCTTTGTCGATGAACAATCTGGATCGGACGACGCTGGGAACGGAAGCACAGACTCGCCATATCAAACTGTAATCAAAGCCTTCGAGACTCACGGAAAGAGCGCCAAAATCCAGATCAGAAAGGTTTCTGCGGACAACTACGCCGAACTGTCAGGTGCAGCTGCTAAGCGAGCCATCAAGGGCATCGAGGTAATTGCGAAGAAGAAGGCCAAGGCTGAGGAGCTTGCCAAGCAGCAAGCTATTGCCCAAGAGGCATCGCTTGCAGGCGATGCGCTGCGTTTAGAAGAAGCGAAAAAGATTGTCATCACTGAGGATGCCTCCTTACCAAGCGCAACGAAGATCAAGATCAGGCAAGCGACAGCATTTCGAGGGAAACGAGTCAAAATTTCTGGCTGGGTACATCGTAAAAGGGAGCAAAAGGGCCTCATCTTCATCATCTTGCGCGATGGAACTGGCTACCTACAGTGCGTTCTGGCTGCAGAATTAGCCAAAACTTACGAAGCGCAGACGCTCACTCTTGAGTCAACGATCACGCTATACGGTGAGATTTCAGAACTGCCAGAGGGTAAGTCTGCACCAGGCGACCATGAGCTCGCGACAGATTACTTTCAGCTCATTCATTCGGCTCCTGGAGGAAGCGATGCCATAACCAACAAAGTGTCAGAAGATACGACTGGAAGTATTTTACTTGACCAGCGACACTTAGCCATCCGTGGTGAGACGGCAAGTGCAGTTCTTCGTGTCCGTGCTGGGGTGTTGAAAGCCTTCCGACAGACGTATGAAGATATGGGAATCACAGAAGTCACGCCGCCGTGTATGGTTCAGACGCAAGTTGAAGGTGGTTCCACCCTTTTCGCTTTCAATTACTATGGAGAGCAAGCATACCTGACGCAGTCTAGTCAACTTTATCTCGAGACTTGTCTACCATCGCTCGGTGACGTTTTTTGTGTGCAGGAATCTTTCAGGGCTGAAAAGGCACACACTCGTCGTCACTTGTCTGAGTATACGCATGTGGAAGCCGAGCTAGCCTTCCTCGACTTCGAAGAATTTCTGGCTCATTTAGAAGAATTCATCTGCTCATCCATCGAGAAGATTTTGCAAGATCCTATCGCAGGGCCCCTGGTTAAGCAATTGAACCCTGACTTCGTACCACCGTCCCGGCCTTTTCTGCGGATGACCTACGAAGACGCCATCAAGTACGTCAACGATCATGGCATCTTGACGAACGACGAGCCCCCAAGGAAGCATGTGTTTGGAGATGACATTGCTGAGGCTGCTGAGCGCAAAATGACTGATCAAATCGGCAAGCCCATTCTGCTGACCCATTTCCCCACCGAAATCAAGGCATTCTATATGAAGCGTGTGAAGGGTGATACACGATGCACAGAGAGTGTGGACGTCCTGATGCCAAACGTCGGCGAAATTACCGGTGGAAGCATGCGTATCAGCGACCTTGATGAACTTCTTGCTGGGTATAAGCGCGAGGGTATTTCCCCTGACCCTTACTATTGGTACACTGATCAGCGCAAATATGGAACTTGCGAGCATGGTGGTTACGGGATCGGTCTTGAGCGCTTCCTTGCGTGGCTTACGCATAGGCACACAGTGAGAGAATGCTCTTTATATCCACGATTCACTGGAAGATGCAAACCTTAGAGATAAAGCCTTTTGAAATTTATAGACGGTACGAAAACTCTCATTCCCTCGCATGCGTTTGGCCCTTCATACACAGTGCTCATGGCCGGTTAGCCCCTGTAGCGGCTCTTGTGAGCCTTGACGTCTGCAAAACTTCTTGAACAAGAACCATTTTGGCTTGAAGCTCTTCCTGGGCTGTCCGCAAGTTTCCACGTGCTCTGAGACACGCGTCTTGTGCTGAGGTCAGTGCGAGGTGCGCTGACTGTGGATCCAGTCGAGCCAAATCATCCGAAGCCTGTGAGAAATGGTGTGCAATCTCGGCCCACTCTGCCGGGATCTGTCCCTCCGAAAGTGCTTTGTTCAAGCGGAGGATGGATGATACAGTTGGATGAAGTCCTTGTAATACTGAGGCCCTCGCTCGCAAAGTCCGGGCAAGCTTGGCCTCTCCATAATCAGTCTCTGTCAGCTCATGATTTGCGACAGCGTCTCCCAGGAGCTTCTCCAGCTCGGCCTTCAGCCTAGCATTATCATGGTACCGCCATCTGGCGTAGGCGTTAAATCCCCTGAGCAAGCATGCAGCACAGGAGAACACAAGCTGTAAGTCTGACGCAATTCGAATGTCTTCAAACTACTACATTAGCGAATGTGCTGAGCGACGGGAACTTACCCATCTTAGCAGAGCAAAGGCTTTTGGAGAATTTGTCACCTCATATATGATTTCGACAAGCTCACATCTTACGTATGAGATCGCCAGCGCTGTCAGCGTTATGCCAAGATTGGTTGTGTTGAAGTAGGAGGTGACGGCCGCCGTGAAGAAAGTGAAGCGCGGCAGGGCGATGCTCTTGAAGAACTGACTGCAGAATTCAATCATTGGTAAGTACTGTGCCCTTTGCTTCTCGTCCAGGTAATGGCCGATGTAGATTGTATTCATCAGTATCGGTAGCAAGAGCGCTTGCCACATGGACTTCTCTGCAAAGTGATTGCCAAGCATGCAAGAAGCGAAGATGACGAGAATGTGACAGGCATAATCATGAGCATGGTAGACGCCTTGTCCATTGAGCAGCGACTGAAGTGCCCTCAGCATGACTCTCTGAGAATCGTACACTCGCTTGGTAGTCTAAATGTGGGCAATATGAGCAAGAGATGTACCAGGAATATTGTGCAAGTCTTTTGAATGCCTCCTGCCAGGCGAGCTACCGCTTGCGCGCGTATGCTAAGATTCAAAGGTCTGCTGAGAGCAACTAGAGGCACACGAAGAACAGCAGTCTCGCCTTGTCAGTTGCTAAGAACCGCAGGTGCCCAAGCTGAAGTATCGGGCCCCAAGCGGTCCCCTGGTATCGTTAGCACGTGATTTAAATTTCACAGCCTGCCAGGTTGTTATCCTGAATACAAGTAACCCTGCATAACAGCTAAAGTCCAAATGGCTGACGTCAATGCATGATTGACGATTCCTGGTATTGAGAACATCTGGTATTGAAACTAGGACTGCTGAATATTGCGGCTGCACACATCTTGAGGCCCCTGAAAGCCTGTGCTTCATGAATGCGCAACTGGTTAGTACCGTCATTCTGGGCACAGCTTTCGTCTTTGTTGTCTTTTCAGGATGGCTTAGAAACACACTTTCGCCATTCTTCCGTCGAAAAGTCAGACAGCGATCATTGCGCAAACGTGCGCTTCTGCTGAGATCTTTTCGAAAGACAGTGGCTCGACCTGTAGTGGTAGGGTTTTTTCATCCCTTTTGCAATGCTGGTGGTGGTGGGGAGCGGGTACTTTGGGCAGCAATACGCTCAACGCATATTCATTACCCGGAGACCTTTTGTGTGGTATACACCGGGGATGTCGAAGTCAATGAGGATGCTATCATCTCAAGAGCTCGTAATGCATTTGGCATAGAATTGGACGCTTCTCGCCTGCATATTGTTCATCTCACCAAGCGCTATTTGGTCGCACCAGAGACGTGGCCTCGATTCACGCTCATCGGACAATCACTCGGGTCTTTACCCCTTGCGTATGAGGCCATTACCGAACTTGCACCAGATATCTTCATCGATACAATGGGTTACGCTTTCACCTACCCGCTTGTCAGTTATTTGCTAGGCATACCAATTGCAACATACACGCACTATCCTACAATTTCAAGCGACATGCTCAACCAAGCCAATACCGGCGGGTTTAGATTGCTCTACTGGAAAGCATTTGCTAGACTTTATGCTGTGGTTGGGGCCTACGCAGACTTCGTGATGGCAAACTCTACCTGGACTCGTGATCATCTCGCATCGCTCTGGCATTGTGATGATAGACTTTCTATTGTGTATCCTCCCTGCGATACGGCCGCTCTCACTACACTGCCGGTCAGCTTAGCCCGTCAGAATGTTATTGTTTGCTTGGCGCAATATCGACGCGAAAAAAACCATGAAATGATTCTTCGGGCTTTCAGCAAGTTGTTGCAGCTTACTGGTGATCATGGAGATAAACGTCTTGTTTTCATTGGGACCGTACGCAACAACGTCGATCGCGCTTGGATTGCTCATCTTAAAAAGTTGGCCAACAGTCTGCGCATAGATGCGCAGGTTGAGTTCAGGGAAGATGCGCCGTGGCCAGAGGTCATTGAGACACTTGGGCAGGCATATATTGGCTGCAACGCCATGTGGAATGAACACTTTGGGATTGGCGTTGTAGAATACATGGCTGCTGGCCTCATCTGTGTCGTGCATGATTCTGCTGGACCGAAGCTCGACATTGTCACTCCCTTCGACGGCGGCCCAACAGGCTTCCATGCGACAGATGAAGAGTCCTTTGCAGATGGGTTTTCGAAGGCATTCAGTCTGCCTAAGGAGACATGTATGCAGATGCGGCGCCGTGCTCAACAAGCATCAGGCCGATTCTCAGAGGATGTCTTTGACGGTGCGTGGAAGCAGTGCATGTCTCGGATTTTGCGCATGGAAAGACAACACAGACTAGCATAAGCAGGCACCGAATTGGGCGTCAACATCTTAATCTATTTTCGTTATGCATCTACCCGAAATCGATGATCTCTTGATTGCAAGTGTTTGTCAAAGTCATTCAAGCTAAGCATGGCTCCTGCGCAATGCAGACAACGCACGCTCACTCCCGGTCCTTGGCGATCGCCGTTGGCACCTGATGGGCGTATCACTGGTTCGAAGCGGTCTCGTGGGTAGCTTTCATGTAATGCTTGCAACCGTTTGACAAGCCAAAGCGGTAGATCTTTCGTCGCCTCATGGTGAGGCGAAGCGTGAAGATGCCTCTGCTCTTGTAAATGTTGGGCGTAGCCGCGCACGCCATTCAATTGATGTTGCGAGGCTTGCATGCTTTGCTGTGCCAGAAACTCCCTAAGTCGAGGCACACGTAATTTCACCAGTAGCGAGGGCGAGGCACTCGTTGCGCGGGACCTCTCTTCAGAAAACGCAACCCTGACAGAGGGTGCCGACACACGTTGTGATTTCGTAAGCTCGATATTTGTACGACCCGAAATCGTGGCGTACGGAAAGGTTAGCGCTTGAGCCTGATACCCTTTCAGAGCATTGCCACTCCGGTGAGTCGGTGCTTGCTGTGGGGAAATGCCAGGATTAGGTCGCGCCGTGACAAGCCCCCTGTAATGTCTTGCCGATCGTGTCGAACGTTCCCCAACCTCGCGAAGACTTGGATCGTCCAGGATGTCGTCGTCCTCGCTGCCATCCGCATCCTCCATTGTTCCTGTTGCAGCATCTCTGAGAATTCCAAATTTGTCTGCAGTTCGTTCATCTTCTGGAATGAGCACTGCATTGTAATATGGCGTCCTGTAAGTCTTCGGAAGATCGTTGAGGTCGGGTAGGTTAGGTCCACGCTTGGTCCTCGTTTGGCGGCGGTTGCGTCGCACCTCACGCTCGCGCTCCTTCTCAACACGCTCAAGCTGGTCTGGGAGTAGCTGAGATAGAGTCGGTGCAAAGTCATCGAGAAGATGTTTTGGCCGCTGAGTGTCACCGTTCAGAGACTCCATGAGGGCATGACGCACATCGCTGTCCGCGACAGCAAGCCCATCAAAAGTGTGACCGACAAGAAAGAGAGACTTGGTGTATAGTTGGCACTGTTCCCGAATGGCATGTGCAATCGCTGTCTGGAACTCTTGGGCCAAACCGAGCTCAAGGCAGGTGGTATGTGCGAAATGCTCAGGTTGATTGGACTCGGCGTTTATATCCCATTCGAATTGGTCCACAAGGTTGAGTCTGCCGATCGTGATATCGAGCTTGATTGGTATCCGAAGGTCATCGTCGCGGTGGTTTGTGTAGCTGTCCTCGGTGGCTATGCTTGTTTGCTGCGCGCTCTCTGGAAACTTGTGTGGATGGAAGTCATTGAGCTGTTCAGCGATACTGCGCTTGATGTTTTCCACAAAAGGTGCAGGGGGCAGCTGGTAGTCCTCGCAAAGGTGGTCAGCAAACAAGCCGACAGGGATGGTATGGTCATTGAGGTTCCAAGTGAATGTGTCGCGGAGCTTATACTTTTCCGAGTCAAAATCCAGGCGGATGGGCACCAGAACCTCTTCTTCGAGGGCGACCTGCTTATACTGTGCACGCGTAAAGAATATTTCCTTGAGATGCGCCCGTGGTCTTTTACGCTCCTTTGGATAGAGGATGCGAGGCTTGCCCTCTGTAGCCTTGTTTCCGCCAAGACCAGAGTATCCTGGACCAAAGACCGTGGCTGCCTGCGCTGCACCAGCTGCCCTTAGCCTCTCTGCTTGCTGAAGTGTCTCGAGCTGCGCACGTCTGCGCCTGATGTACGCAGCCGCCCTATTGCGCTCGCGTTCTGTGGTACGTGCATGAAGCCTGTCGCGATGTGCATATATCTCAATGAGCACGTCGCTCATCCTTCCATCTGCAAAGCGTGTATCTGGTGTGCCGATGTGCCTAGGGGGCCTGTTGTTCCCTCGCCTGGATTTTATGTACCTGCTGTAACTTTCGGATTTGCTCTCCCCTAGAACCTTCTCAACAGCTCTTTGTCTCCTTCTCTACCTTTCCCGTCCCCTTGCCCTGGGTTCGCCTGGGTGTGTGCGTGTGTGTGTGTGTGTTTGGGTGTTCTGTCTGACTCGTTCTTGCTCGTTTGTTGTCGCCTTTCTACACGTGGTGGCTCGGGACTCACCAGGCAGCACCACAGACTGCACCACAGCAGCAGCAGCAGCAGCAGCAAAGAAAGCAACAACCGCAACCTTCCTCCTCCTCCTCCAGCCGCACCCTTCCTCTCCCTCCCCTCCACCCTTCGCAGAACCTCCCTATGCAGACCATCAAGTACGCTCCCTCCCCTCTTCAAAGCCACGACCCAGATAGCAGCAGCGTCGTCCTTTCCAACGGGCAAATGAGCCTGCAGAGCACGCGATATCCTCTGCCCTCACTCTTGTCGCATGGGTTGTCGGCCAACCCTGGCAGCCCTCATGCCACGCGCGTCGTGCGTTTGAAGCGTCGTTCCTGCTTTCTGCTTTGTCTGGCAACTCACAAGAAGAAGATGCTAACCCTTCTGTTCTCAGGTGTGTCGTTGTTGTATGTCCTCTTCTTTTGCGCCAACAGCTCTGTGGCCGTATTGATCCATGCGCAACGCAAGCAATCGCCAGAAAGCTTCCTCTTCGCTTTCCTACAAGCGCTCTAGAAGGCTAACCTTGTTTCAGGGAGATGGAGCTGTTGGCAAGACCTGCCTGCTCATCTCGTACACCACCAACAAATTTCCTTCCGAATACGTGCCAACTGTTTGTATGTCGCTTGTTTCGTCTTCAGACAATTAAGAAGGACGAGAACTGACAAAATCTAGTCGACAACTATGCCGTCACGGTCATGATTGGCGATGAGCCATACACGCTCGGTCTTTTCGACACAGCAGGGCAGGAAGACTACGACAGGCTGCGACCGCTTTCCTACCCACAGACCGATGTATTCCTGGTCTGCTTCAGCGTTACATCGCCCGCTTCGTTCGAAAATATCAAGGAGAAGTGGATTCCGGAGGTCGTTCATCACTGTCCAGGTGTCGCTTGTCTCGTTGTGGGTACGCAGTGTGATCTGCGCGACGATCCTGCGGTGATTGAGAAACTCTCGAGGCAGCGTCAGCGCCCCATCAGCATCGAGCAGGGGGAACGCTTGGCCAGAGAGCTAGGTGCAATCAAATATGTCGAATGCTCAGCCTTGACGCAGAAGGGCCTGAAGAATGTGTTTGACGAAGCGATCGTTGCGGCACTCGAGCCCCCGGCGACAAAGAAGAACAAGGTACGATCAGCAAATGATTCAGTCAGTGCTAACACGTCTCAGAAGAAGTCCAAATGTGCCATTGTATAGGATTGCATCCATATAAAGTTTTCTACCCTTCGCTCGTTCTCTTGCTGGCGGCTGTCCACTTGCTGTTCATTCCTCTGTGTCACTTTGTTCCTGGCTGCCAGGCCTTCCTTTCTATGCGCTATAGCTGCTCGCCATTAATTTGCTACCCAATGCTGCATGTCTCTGTGTTTTCGGTAATGAGGCATTTCTCTGTGGTTGGGACGACCATAACATCAACAAGAGGAGATCGAGGACTGGCACTGGACGGGTCTGCCTACTCGACACACTTAGCACCTATAATGGTAGCACGGTTGCAAGCTATCTTCAATGATGCCATAAAGCTGTCGAACAGCTGTCGAAGTCTGGCAATGAGAGCAAGACGGGGAGAACAGCGAAGTGACCTGCGCCAGTAAAATGGCTAGTGATTTGTGTCATTGATAGGGACTAAATTTGCTGTTGCAATAGAGTCAACGCATACTGCGCTTAGAATGAGCAATTCCAGTTGTACGACGATTCCGAGCACAAGCACAAACTCGATGGCACTGTCCTTGGGTCTTTCAGCTTTACTGCCAACGCTCAATGCATGTGGTTCTCACCAATTTTCTGCGTACTTTGCCCTGTCCCTGTCCCTGTCCCTGCTGCTTTGACACGCGACGAGGCCGCTCGCGTTCGATATTGGAGTGCATCACGTGCATCGTGCGTTTCACGCGCCATGTCGATACTCCCGCTAACCAGCGTAGTCATTCTGCACACTCAAGGCAGATGTCAAGGCAGATGTCTACTGCCGCATTCATGTCGACACCACCGCCTCATCAGCCTTGTCGGTCTCTGCAATAAAGGCGCTCAACGCCGGTTCCTCATCAGCAAAGCTGGTCTCCGCCATCTGCTCATCAGCCAACACAGTCGTAGCGTGCCTCGTCCATGGCTCCACCTAGCTAGCCAAGAGCGCCTGTACGGACACGGCCTCGCCCTCTCCGACGTACACGGCCTCGCTCTCTCCGACGTACACAGGCTCCTGCTATCCATTCCGCAAGCGGGAGTTCCGCTGCAGACGACCTTCTGGCTTATCCTGTTTCTGTACCGTCGCGCCCTCGTCCACGGCAGGCAACACGGCAACTGGCACGGCAGCAAGAGCGCAGGCTCATGCCGGATCATCGCAGAGCACGGCTGATTCTACCAATATTACTACACTCGACGAGCTGCGTCCCTTCGTTCATGAATTCCTGTACGCCAAGCTCAGAATGTCTCCAGCATGTGTTTATTGTGGCTGCGCACCTCATTTCAAGACATTGACGGGAGGCGAGTGTGACGCCTGCAGACAAGTCTCCATTAATCGAGCGAGGGAGGGTGACGAGTTTGGTGAAACCACCTTCTTATTGAGCACTGAGAACGCTTGCTCTCTCCTCAGAGAATTACCTGCTCCATTGCCTGTAGCACTCACGCGCCTGGAGGAAATGATGATTGCACGCGCACAACCCATCATAAAAGTCTTTTGCCTACGCAATGGTGGCCAGCGCGTATTCAAAGGCCATTGTGTGATTGTCCGTCAGGATATCCGCCGGCTTGCTCAGACATTGCCTCGGCAACCTGCTGAGATAGAGCTCTTACTTGTCAAGCGCGGTGGCATTGCAAATAATCGACTAAGTGTACGCAAGACGCCGATGCTGCAAAATCTGATTCGTTATTCGTTTGAGCGCTTGCGTCACAAGGCACACGCCTGGTAGGTGATTGCGCAGGATCAGCGCCTCTGGTACTAGCTTCTTCAGCTGCAGAGAGCGACCATGTCATTGTAGTAGCAACAGAAGAAACTTGCGAGGGCCAGGTTGCTGGAACGACATCTTCTACGGGCTGTCCATCCACAACGCGCAGACTATCGCCAATCACCGCCCACAAAGTCGAGGTCGAGGTCGATGCCTTGCCAGTAAGGGTTGTGCCGCTTTAGATAGGCTAGCCATTGCAGCATCGGCGTTTTGCGTATACGTAGTTGATCATTTGCAATGCCACCGCGATTGACAAGCAAGAGCTCTGTATCAGCAGGCTGCCGAGGCAACGTCTGAGCAAACCGGCGGATATCTTGATGGACAATCACACGATGACCTTTGAATGCGCGCTGGCCGCCATTGCGTAGACAAAAAGACTTTGATGATAGGTTGTGCGCGTGCAATCATCATTTCCTCCAGGCGCGTGAGTTCTTCGGCAATGGAGCAGGTAGTTCTCTGACGAGAGAGCAAGCGTTCTCAGTGCTCAATAAGCAGGTGGTTTCACCAACCTCGTCACCTTTCCTCGCTCGATTAATGGAGACTTGTCTGCAAGCGTCACACTCGCCTCCCGTCCATGTCTTGAAATGAGGTGCGCAGCCACAATGGACACATGCAGGAGACATTTTGAGCTTGGCGTACAGGAATTCATGAACGAAGGGACGTAGCTCGTCGAGTGTAGTAATATTGGTAGAATCAGCCGTGCTTTGTGATGATCCGGCATGAGCCTGCGCTTCTTGCTGCCGTGCCAGTTGCCGTGTTGCCTGCCGTGGGCGAGGGCGCGACGGTACAGAAACAGGATAAGCCAGAAGGTCGTCTGCAGCGGAACTCCCGCTTGAGCCAGGCATAGCAGAAGCCTATGTATGTCGACGTGGGCGAGGGCTTGTCCGTACAGGCGCTCTCGGCTGGCTAGGTGGAAGCATGGACGAGGCAAGATTCTTGAAGGCAAAAGCCAGTTTCCCTTATTGTCACGTAGAGAGCTGGCAATACACGGCAATGCCAAACATGAGATGCCATTTGACAAGGGTGCGGTAAGGATCTCACCTCAAGAAGATGTGCCCAGAGATCTAGTGCAAGGAGCCAAATTGGAATGTTGACCTTAGCTGGGCGAGAGCATGCTGCGCCTTACTTGAGCATATTCTCTTGCGTCAGTCTGCGGACTGGTGGCTCATTTGTACATCTATCATTTAGATGCTAGAGAGTAGAGATGACAACACATCACCTCGCAAGCTCCATCGTTGCAATTATCTTATTTGGAAGCAAGTACCCGCATTCTGAGTAGAAATATGCTTTGGTTCTTGTGTACAGGACCATGATCGAATGCGATCACTCGTCCTTCTAAAGCGCTAAAACTCTAGCTTCTGCATAAAGGTACTGCGTCCAATAAAATTAGAAGCCTTTACCCTTTCAACCAAGCACGCATAAGCAGGGGAAAAGGATCACCTTGATGGGTCGACAGCTTGTAAGAGCATCGTCACCTATTCAGCGTCACACTCGACAAGGTGAAGCACAGATATATCAGCCATACAGCCGGTACCCTTAAATCTCCTGTGGCATATTGGTCTCTCTGCGATTGTTTTTCCTTGACAATCCTGATGACGATGCTTCTACAACCCAAACGGGCAAGCCGTTAGCACAGTGTCTGCGTCCGCAAAACCACCACTAAAGTGCGGGCGAGACTGCGTATGTCTAATTAGGTCTCTAGATTGCTCGCTGTCTATCTCAAGCTCATGAATGTATTCATCATCAATCTCAAGCTTACTGAAACAGAGAAGCTCAGTATCAAATCAGCCATAGACCGGTCTGTCGCTTTTCAGTGTTCGAGGCATCTTCCGATACAATGTATCGTCACCAATATCCTTACAGCCCAAAGAATCAAGCGTGAATGTCCAAATGTGTGGAGCGACGAGCTCGTTAGTGTAATATCACCTACCGCATTCTTAGATCTATGTTCTTCATGCGCAGACCAATCGCTAGAGGCAATTCGCAAGGCTCTACAAGCGGTCGCTCGCATGAGAATAGAGCTTCCACGGAAACTAAAACATGCAGAGATTCGGCTTCAAGGGTTGGAAGATCATTTGTCGATCGCCGAGCCGGTGAAGCTGAGCAAGGCCGTGGCATCCTCTACGCCCCGACTCCTGCAGCATGAGTCGACAGAAGATCCAACTGCTGTGCTCTTCCGCCAGCAAGTTGAACTGAGGTGTGCCGATTCTAGCTGGCGCAACAAGTACTCTTGCCAGCGTCGCTCGCCCCTTATCTGCCCGAATCAGGTTCTGGTCGATTTGCTGAGGAAGCTGAAATTGAAATGGCAGATTGAGGACGACGAGCGGCGCGTAAGAGCATACAGTACCGCGATCGCTAGTATCAAAGCTTATCCCATCCAGATTCAGAGTGGGGAAGAGATTAAGGAGCTTGAAGGATGCGGCCCAAGCTTCTTCAAAAGAGTCTGCGAGTTCTTGGAAACCGGAAATATCAAAGAAGTTGACGAGGCGTGGCAGAGCGAGGCACTCTTGACCAAATTCACATTTTGGAATGTTCACGGCCTAGGAGCCAAGGGTGTTTCTCTTTGGTACAATGAACGTGGCTACAGGAGCCTCAACGATGCAATCTCAAGCAACTGGGATGCCTTGACGCGATCACAGCAGCTTGGGGTCAAATACTACGATGACTTTCTCCTTGTAATCGACCGCAGAGAAGTGGAAAACATCGTCAAGATTGTTCATGAAGTTTCTCAAGAAGTACTGGGTCAATCTAGTCCAGTAAGTTCAATTTGTTGTGGTGGTTATCGCAGAGGTAAGGAAGACAGCGGAGACGTTGACATTGTTCTGACACATTTGTCCATCAATGATACTGCCCAGGCCTTGAGAAACATTGTACAAAAGCTTGAGAGCATTATGTTTGTTCAGGAGGTCATCTCTGAGCGTCACGAACGAGACGGCAGCAAGCAGCACCTTTCAGGCTATGCCGTGGGATTGGTAGTTTGTAAATTGCCGGTAAGCACCAAGAACACTAAGAACAAGCTCCCGATGCGGCGTTTGGACATCATCGTCGCCAGACCGGATAATTACGTCTCAGCAATTCTTGGGTGGTCTGGCTCGATCACATTCGAACGAGATTTGCGTATCCATGCTCGCAATTCACTTGGTATCAACTTCGATTCTACCGGTCTGACCACTCTGGATGAGCCACGCCAGCGGCTCGACTCCTCTGCTTGGACTTGGGCGCCAGGGCTTGATCTTGAAGCTCTGGAAACGCAGCTCTTCAAACGTTTGGACTTAGATTTTATTGAGCCAAGATTCCGCAACGCGGATTGAGCCCGTGACCTGGCAACAACTTATCGAAGCAAGAATTCGTTGCATACTAATATTATGGTAGATACAATAAATGGAGATAAAGTGAGGAAGAAGTGTTCAACTCATGTTTCTATAGATCTCGCATCTAATGCATGTCAAAGCTAGTTCCCAGAAGCACCTGCAAAAAACTGCCGCAAGGTGGAGCAAAGAAGCTCCGGCAAATCGTCCACGTTCTGAATAATGAGGAAATTCTCAAATGCAGCTGCAAATTCTTCCATGTAAGACTGGATTTTGAGTGTCTTGGCTCCATTCTCTTGAACAACCGTTTTCACTTGGCTCATCCTCATAATAGAGCTCTTCTTACTGCCATGAACCGTATCAAGCACAACAAAGACCACCATGATGTGCTCCTCGTGTGCTTGTCGTAGCAGACGTCTGATGCCCACGTGGTCCTCACAGATCCCATCAGAGATGATGAATTGCAGCTGCCACAGATCTTCGGCGGCATTCGACTGAAGAGAGCGCGCAGTCCTAAATGATTCGAGTGACTGGGCAGCTAGTGCCTTGACGTTCGTTTGATTCTGGTCAAAGCCAAAGCTGCCAAAGACGCTTGCACCTGCCTCGCTTGAGAAAGGATCCTTGAAGTCATGCAAAACTTCAGGGCGAGCGCCAAACTTGACAACTGAGATGCTGCCTACTTCGAGGACTGACAGAGCGGTAGATACTAGAGCGACTGTGTCAAATGCTAGATTCACAGAACCGGATTCTGCCATAGACTTGCTATCATCGATAGCAAGCATGACCTGATATTGACGTTTGCTTGGCTTATTCCGACGCAGCCAAATTTTATCTTTCTTGAATTGACTCGCAATATAAGGGATGATGCGTCGCATGTTGAGCCGTTTGCCAGTTCGGAAGTCACCTCGCAATCGAGTTGCCAAAGTAGGCTCGAGGATAAGGCGCAATTGTTCACAGAGGCTGATGGCCAGCTCTCGCGTTGCTCTTTCGTGTCGCTGCCAGGCACCAAGGGTGGATTCAGTTGGCAAAGCCTCTAACATTTCAATGTCGTCTTTATCAGACTCACTTGCCCCAGGGGAAGAATAGGGTTCATTGGAATCTTGGACACGTTGACTTTGTTCTCTCGGGTCATCTGCGTTCATGCCAGGACTCTTGTCAGCATTTTCAGGCTGCTGCTCTGTGGGCATTGCTTCGGCTTGGGACACCATCTCAATCTCGGGCACCGGACCTTCCTCTTGCTCTTGGAATGCTTGATTTCGAGAGGCTTGTGGCAGATCTTTCTCACCATCAGCAGGGCCCATAGCTTGATCATTGGTGTCAATCTCTGGGCCGACATGCTCCATATTATCGGGGTCCGTCTCACCTACTTGGGCATCTGGCGTAATACTACTTTCTTGAGGAGAAGCATCGTGTATGTGGAGCATGCGGCGAAACCTGTTCAATTGATCTCCCAAACTGCGGAGTTGGTCGGCATTATCATTTTGAGACGCCTCTGGAAGGCTAACCTTCTCAGGCGCACCTGCGTGCATTGCTGAATCTTCGTAGCCAGGGGCCCCATCAAGGTCTTGCTGAATCTCTTCATTCTCCGGCCTAGCAGAATTAGATTTGTCCTTTTCCTCGTGTCCGGCAGTACCCTCGGCGGAGTCCTTTGTATCTTTGGACACATCAGCTCCAGCCTCCTCCGCCCCTGCGCCTTCTTGTAGGTCTGGGGATCGTCCATCGGCAGTCTCGTCCGCGGGGACAGTCTCCAAGACGTCGTTTTCTTCATCAGATATTTGTTCCTGAATGTCATCTGGTCTGCTTTCATTTAGGTCGTCTTGGTCAGAATCATCACCGCTTTGTAAATCACCGTCAATTTCCTCGCCACCTGTGTGCTCACTTTCATCATTCTCTGGTAAATCCGTTTCATCGTTGTCAACAGACTGGGCATCAAAATCGGGATCTTCGGCAACTTCGTCCAAATCCAGCTCCTCAGGCAGATCAAGATTTTGTGCTTCAGGTAGTGGGTCCCGGGCGTCATCAAACGCATCATCCTGATTTGGCCGATCGTCCGCTTCATCTTGCATATCGTCATCTTTGACTTCGTTTGGTGCGTCCTCATCCTCCGGCTTATCTGGCTTGTCCTGGTCTTTAGAATCTGTAGGCTGCTGCTCGTCTTGCTGGTCAACCAGGTCAACCTGACCGTCTTGCTTGGAATCCCCAATCTCCTTATTTTCATCTTTGTCTCTGGCTGAATCATCCTTTTCTTCATCCCACATCTTCTCGTCAACAGCAGTAGGATCAGCGTCATCCATAGGTCCTATCTCTTCGTCGAGATCATCTTCGTCCTCATCTTGGGATCCTTCCTCATCCGAGTTCTCGTCAGCCAAAGATTCCAGGTCGCCACCTATATCGTCGTCGAGCTCCTTGGCTTCCGTGTCACCAGCTTCGTCCTTGTCTTGCGGTTCGCCAGAATTGTCGAGATCACCCATATCTTCGTCGTCCTCAATGTCTTTTGTGATATCCTCATTGCCTTGTCCATCCGCAAGACCGGTCCCCTCCGTCGTCTCTTTACTCTCATTGGGTTGCTCCTGCGACGGTTGTGGACTGCAGAAGCCATCCTGGGCAATTGTCTTGAAGGAACGGCCTACAAGATAGGCAGATTTTGCAACTTGCTCAGCGAAGAGTCTAAAACAGACTTCGCTGTTCTCACAAGCTACCTCAAAGGCATGGAATATGGGTCCATAGACCGTACACATCTCTATTACCAGATCGCGGCTCGCTAGATCTGGTGAAGAACAAGCCGCGATGACATTGGCCTTCAGACTGGTTAAGCGTTCGCCGATTTGCCTCAAAGACATAGCAGCCAAACGGCGAGTATGAGTGTAATGATTTGCGGCTAGCCAGAGTTCACTTTCTTGGTTGAATGAGAACTTGGATACATTCTGTACCGCTGTGAGCATCGCGTCACTTACAGCTCGAAACTCGCCTTCAAGCGCAGATGTCTGGATATCAGAAGCAACAATTGGCTTTGCAACGACTGGCATGACGCAGTCTAGAGCATGAATCATAGAATCAAAGTGATGGGCCATGGTAGGCGACCGCTGTTGCAAGGTGCGAACTTGCTCTGTAGAGCCCTGACAAGTTGAGTTGAAATTCGTCAAAGCCCTTATTGCAGCATCATCCGCAATGGTGAGAGAGGTGGCTGCAAGAATCGGCTGACCAGAAACGACAATTTCTTGAAGCATTTGCTGCCACGCAGGATCTTCCTTCAGGGTAAGATGTCCTGATGTCAAGAAATGGTGCCCACCACATGCTAGCTCGACAAACTTGGCGCACTCGACAATCTGCAGATAAGATTGCGCTGCAGCAGCAAGTTTTTCCACAGCCTCGTCGTTTGTACATGATATCAAAGAAAATGTTGATACCCCCCTCGTGGCTTCAGAAAGCTGGTAGATTGCCTTCGTTTCTTGCTGAACATCCTTACGTCTACCAGAGAACGTTTCAAGTGTAGCTCGATGTTGTACAGCGAGATTCAACAGGTAGTCGAAGAAACCCACGCCGCGTTTGACTTCGGCTGTGGTGATGTCTTCAGAGTGTTCTGAAACAATCGCTCGAATCTGCGGCAAGATATCAAGGATACAATGCAGAACATTGTCCAGGTACCGGTTGCCCGGCCCTAGAAGCGCTCTTGTATTGAGAAACAACGCTTCTTGAGACCGTTGCTCTTGTAATTTCTCAGGCTTCATCGACGATCTGAGACCAAGCCCCTTAAGCTCCTTGAATGTGTCGCTTAGCAACTTACGCTTGCGATTTTTGAGGTGTTTGACCGTTGCCTCTTCCTCCTTCTTGTAAGAAACAGGCGTTTCCTTGCGGAGTGCATCCATGGAGGCCAAAGTGTCGTCAATGAGTGTGATGAGTTTGTTCCGTCCAGGCTTGTCCTTGAGCATCAATGCGCTGAGGCGGGAAGCAGTGCGCTGCGACTCGAGAAACCTGACTGGTCTCGATAATCCATGATTATTCACGTGAACAAATGTTTTTGTAGTAGTCGCGGGACTTGCTGCCCGGACAACAGGTGCAAGGACCAGGCCAGCATTCAACGCCTGTCCGACTGAGGTATTCAAAACGCGACGGAATTTATGCACAAGCTTGTAAAGTTGGCGATGTGACCTTCGGGAGCTCTCTCGCAGGGCGTAAACGTTGGTGTCTTTCCAGCTAGCGAGCTTGATGATATCTGATACTTCCTTTGATAGGACTTTCCGCTCTCGCAAGAGGTGTTCGGCTACCACGCTTTGGTATTCTGAAAAGTGATTGGTGATATTGCAGACAGCCATTGCGAATGCTGCATGTCCGGTCCTATTGCGTGCAAGCAGCTGCAAGTGAAGCGCAAAGGCGTTGAGATAGTCTAAACGACCGGCAAATTGCCCAGCTGAAGCACTCCTGATATATTGGAGTATTGCATCCACTGTCTCGATAACCCATAGGTCGTCCAATTCGTCTTGTTGGCTAGGCACGAGAATCATCAGTTCGTACAAGTTGTACCATGTCGTAGAATCAGCACGGCGAACAGAAAATTCTTCGAGCTGGAATAGACGAGGCCAACAGCTGAGCTCAAAGCGGCGCCATTCGACGATTTTGGATCTGACTTCCTCGAGCAGGTCCGCGATTGTGAACTCGCGACTCGCCACATCTTGCCATTGTGCCATCATCGCGAAAGTTTGTTCAAGCATTGTCAACATCTGCGCCAGAGGGACTGTTGTAGGCAGTTTCAGCAGGCGATCCACAGATTCAAGAAGATCTGCCAGAGTTGCATGCTCCGGCCAGGCCTCTACTAGCGCTGAGACTCTCAAGTGCAAGCGTAGCAGCATTGGAACCACTTGCTTGGTCATGGAAGGGATTTCAGAATGATAAAAATCATAAATTTTCGCCGTGCCCTTGTCGCTTTCAAACATGGAAAGTCTTTGGTACAACTGCATCGCGTAATACGTCGCTGATGAAAGGACTTCATTAGGGGTCGAGCTGCTTGTTTGAGGCCTTCCATTGCTTAGAGAGCTCGCGTAGACGGAAACAAAAGTGTCTAGTGTGCATTCCAGGCTAGACAGATGGTTTAGAGAGATCGTTCGAAATCTGTCAAGCGATAAAACTCTCAAGTGTGTAGTAAAGATATCGCTGTCAAGACTTTTATCTTCAACTTGTGCCAATGGGGTGAAGGAATCGTAATCTGGGAACAATTCCAAATACGCGTCTTCTGATTCATCAGAGACAACCTGATGTTTGTAGAGACTCGCAGATTCTGCGGCCAATTTGGTTGCGGCGTCTCTGGCGACGTACCAGTTGCGGAACATCCAAGCAAGGACATGCTCGAAAATGTGCATGACTTCTTCCTTTTGCCGATTTGAGACTAGCCCATGAGATAAACGATACTCGAGTCTTTTCAGCTGTGCGTGCGCAAAAGCCTTAAAAAGCCCAGGTTTACTCTGTTCGACGAAGCTGATCTCGTTCTTGACTCGCTGCAACTCCAACGGAGCAAGTACAATAGCTTCTGCGCCAGGCACTGGAAGGCTGCCTCCATGCTGTTCCTGCTTAGCAATCGATATTTGCAACAAGAGTAAGCCCGTTCGCAACTGGATAATGCAATTGATCACCGGGCTGAGCAAGTCGAAGTAGGCATCAAAATTCTGAAGACGCAGCTGAAGTTTTGCGAGAGTCTGTGATAAGGAGCTGATTTGAGCGCCGTACTGAATTTCTCTATCTGCGTAGGCCCAGTTAGATGGTTGCTGTTGCTGTCTGATCTCGCCATTTGGACTGACGAGCTCAGCGAAATAATCCAGTTCTACAGCAACCTGGGCCATTTGCGATGCACCTGGCCGCAGGGGAGCCGCCTTGATGGCATCACCGGATTGCGCTTGTAATTCACCCAGCTCTTGGAGCAACATCCGCGTGATTCCATCGTCCGTCGTGCCATTCAAGTGCTTGCTGATACTCTTTTCAAACGCTAGGCAAGTCACGGTTCGGGAAATCGACCACTCGACTAAATCGCGTTCAAAGATTGTGGCCGCAGCAGGATCTCTGGACACATCAGGCAGGTACAATTGTGCGAATCCAATGGCCAAGTCGATGTATGCTGTACTCAAGCTTCGATATCTGACATTATCTGGGCGTGATCGGTCCATGGCCTCCATGGCACTCATAAAGGCACAATTCCACATTGACGTAGCGTACGTGTTGCCTATTCGCTCGAGATTCGATATCCCCTTCAGAATGGCATTCACATGCGTGGTGTCCTGAGCTGTTTCGAGCACAGCAGCCCATGCGGCTCGAAGCAAGTCGTCGTCCTTGAGAAGTGGCTCAATGATTTCCAAATACTAGGATTAGCTTGACATGAAGCGCTGAAGTAGGCTTACATTTTTGAGAAGCACAGTTACCAATTTGGCTCTTGCCGTGCAATCGTCACTGAGCACTTCATCAGAAAAGTGACAGATATTACCCGCGATTAATTTCAGTCTATCCAAAGATCTCGGCAATTCACCAAGCTCCGTCTTCGAGAAATTGGCCCTGTGGTTAGTAAAGCTTCGTAAACCTGACTTGACTTACAATAAAGAGTAATATTGATCGACCATTCCGGTGCGTTGACCGACTGAAAGCAAATCCTCCAGAACAACGGTTGCAATAGCGAATAATCGAGCATAGTTGTGAATTTCGAGCCCCGGGGCAGGCTTCACCAGCTGCCATACATCTGTGCATTTAAAATGTGCCAGGGCTCGTACTGCACATAGCTGAGGCAATTTAGACTGCGAGTTAGACACGAAACAATCAAAAGAGTAGATGCTCACTACTTCAGCATCTTGCCAGGATTCGTAGTCGACCACTTGGCGCAACAGAATGACGCTGCTCAGCTTCCTGAATAGATCTCGTCCTTGGTCGCTACGATCCACGTTCGAAGATGGAGGCAACGTCTTGGCCAAATCGGCACACTCTATTGACGCCTGAGAGGCAGAGTAATCATTCACGTATGCTTGCTGTAAGAGTTCGAAAAAGGTCTTGTGCAAATCGAGGAGTTCGCCGGAGAGAGACCCCGAGTCCCAAGCCAGATCGTCCAATCTGTTTCCGATGGCTAACAGGCCGTCCTTGAATTCAGTCGCAGGCGAAGTTCTGGGAGTCAAGGGTTTCAAACTTTTCCAAAGAACGTCCAGACACTGCCCTCTCGACAGAGGTTGGAATACTGGCAAGTTACTGAGAGTTCTCCAGATGTCACTATCCAGACCGAGTGTTGGAGATAGGCCTCGTTCCAGCAAGCCCTTAAACTTAGTGAGAAACACGCAGACCAGATCCAAAGTAAGCTGAGCAGATGCAACCTTGTGCAGATAAAATCTGAGCAAGTTCAACCACTGGTTCAAGGAAGTGACGGTTTCGGAAGATAACATGATCTCGGTTTCGGTTGAGCTTGAAAGAAATGCTTGAAAAATGTTCTCAAGATGTCGAGCGAGAAGAGTGTGAGTCTTGACGAACGATCGAGCACCAGCTTCGAGCGACCCCTGCCAAAACTTCGCATCAGTGGCTAATTCGTTCCATGCCATTGTCAATGCTTCAACAGCTACTTGAAAGTCTGCCAAAGCTGTTCCCAGCTTGGCGCTAGGGCCGTTGATGCCTTTGTAAGCCACAGCAATTTGAAGCGCGACATTGTTGTACTCTGCAGGCAAGCTGCGACTTCTGCCAGTCACAGGAAGACGGCGAGCAATTACTTCAGCCGCAGCGATAGGAGCAAAGGTCTGGTCATGAAAGTAGAACTCGCCATCAGCAATTGTACGGTCAACGCAAGTCCAGAAGGAGTCATCTGCAGAATTGGAAACTGTAAATTGCGTTGTGTTTAGCACAGGAAACAAAAATATTTCGACGCCCCGATTGCGCATAGCCCGCGAAAGCTCGCCATTTTGTGGGTCCATTGTGAGGAAAAGCCTGAAGTCTTTGTGAGGTACGATCACCATTGGCTCGCCATTGGGTAAGACCCTCTCGTTGACAGTCAAGACGCCATCGGGCTCTAACAAAGAATTCAGACGATCAAGGACTGAAGGATTGCACAAATTGGCATTGTCCAGCAAAAGCCACGATCCATTCTTGACTGCATGCACAAGGCTGCCATCTGCCCATTGGAAGTGGCCCGCGGTGGGCTGGTCGAACTCAGCTGCCAAGCTGTCCAGTTCAATCTGCGAAGCACACGCGACATCCAATGAATGAAGTTTTCTGCGAATGGCACTTAGTAGATCCACAGTCGTGAAATCGCTCTCTTCGAGCAAGTCAAGTGTCTCAAGGGCTAGATCAATCTGGGTTGGATCAGAGCAAGTCCGCAGAAACTCCAGCAAATGATGGCGAGCCTTGGCAAACAAGATATTTGCAGACCGGGTAAGATCGCGCTGCTCGTACCCTCCAAGTAAATCCGATGAATCCATGTCGCTTGTCATGGTCAGACTGCTTAGAGTATGACCGAGCATGTTGGCAACATTGTCAAGAAGCTTTGATTTTCCACAGCCACTTGGACCAACAAGGATACACGGCCAGTTCTGGTTGAGACAATGGATGATACTCTCCAAAGCACTGTTATGTTCTCCACGGAAGCCTGAGAAAGTTGTGTCCATCGGAGAGCCATTTGTCGAACGAGCAATCTCTGCGAGACCAATCTTGAAGGATGAAGGGGTCAAGGACACTGATCGTGATGAAAGCAGATGAAACTCCCCAAAGTGCTTGTCGCAAAGGGCATCAACTGCAGCACGATCAGTATCGCTTCTGAATCGTTCGCGTACAATTACATGGGCAAAATGACGAATAGCGATACCGCTGTGTTGCACGCTCGCGATTGACAGCCAGCGCAGCATGTCACGCAAATTGAATTCCCAAGGTTGACCGAGACTACCGAAAGCTCGATCGCAACCTAAAAGCTGGTTAAGATCGGCCATGAATGAAACAATACGGCTGATGGACTCCCCATGAATACTAGGATAAATGGTTCGACAGATGATGTCCAAATCTCCAGGCATCAGCGGGTCACAATAAACTACCGTGAATCGATTGATGAATGATTTCGGGAGTCCTTTACGACCTCCGCCTTGCTCGTGCGGATTCTGTGCTGCAAACACTCGAAAGTCCGGGTGGCAAGGAAAAGAACGTCCTAGTTCCGGGATGTAAGCCTCAGCGCGGTAGTCCAAACAAGCATTGAGACCTTCCAAGATGGCCTGAGAAGCCAGATTCATCTCATCAAGGAGCACCCAGCTACCTGACTGCATAGCTTGCAAAAATGGCGCATCGCGCCATGCAAATTCAATTTTGGCATTGTTTTCCACAGGCGTGTCTGAGCCAAACAAGTCCATCAAGTCAGTCTGCTCAGAGAAATTGATTCTTACTAGATTCCTGCATGCAGCCCGCGCAATTGCGGCGATGAGACTTGTCTTGCCAACACCCGGGCTTCCCTCCAAAAGTATGGGTTTGCGAAGCTGACTGGCTCTGAACACCCGTGTAGCGTTGTTGTGTGTTGTTGGCGCAGCAAAATGAAACAGCTCGTTGGTAGGCGTCGCATTACCGCAGGTCAATGAGAAGGGGCCAATGCTGACGGTGTCTGTGCCTCTTTGGAAAGGAAACCCTCGCTCATAGAGTATTCGGCAATCAAAGCCAGCAAATTGGGACAACATAGCTAAACATGTTTGCCTCTTCGCTTGAAGTGCATCACTTTCTGAATATACGCTGCCTGATGTGCTGGCGCCAAGAGCATCGATATACACAAGAGCAGCACCGTGTACCAGTGCCTCCTGTTGCGTCAAGCTGCTGTGATTGCACATGGCACACCAAGCAAGCAGGTCTCGAATAGAGACAGATGTGCTGTTGAGTGGCCCACTGAATGCCGTTGCGAACCATTCGGCGAATTGGATCATTGGCATGCAAAGAAACTTTCGTGTGTCATCAAGCGCAGCGTGAACAATTTGTACAATATCTTCCTGCGCCGAGACCGCTGGTACCCATATCTCGGTGAACCGATTACGCAATGCGGGTGATAATTCCTTTTTGCCAAAATCGCCGCCAGGATTCATCGTTGCACAGAATTGAAAATCGTCGTTGGTAACCACATGAGCATCGTCGTCCGCGCCCTTTTCTGCAAGCACTAGCGTTCTCTTCGTTTCAAGGACACTATTGAGACGTTCAAGCACAGAATCCTCCGCCAGAGATATTTCGTCCAATAAGAAGATTTCTCCACACCTCATTGCTTCCACCAGGGGTCCATCCGCCCAAGCAAAGATTGCACCGAGACGGTTGATGTGCTCTGTCAGCTTTGCTGCACGAGCCTGCACAAGCGAAGACTCTGGATATGTTCCAATGTCAAGAGCGCCGAAAGTATCGAGTAGATCATCGAGCGAAGCATTGAGCGGCGGTGCAACCTGAACTTCATGGAGAAACTCCAAAAGTTCGTGTTCGAGTGTCTTGATTGATTGCGATTTGCCTCTTACTGGACGCAGTGCACCGATCAAGTCAGAGGTTTCTGTATTTTGATGCGCGTTCAACATTTTGATTGGTCTTCGCAAAGCGTGCGCCATCTTTTGGCAGACCGTCGTTTTGCCACAACCAGTCTCACCAACGAGCAAGACAGGCTCTCGGTTGCGAAATGCCAGAGCAAGCAATTTGAAGAGACGTCGCATTGCTGTTGTCCAAACAATGTCACCCAATGCTTCAGGTTGGGAAAGCAATTGCTTGTACTCGGGCATCTCGGCTATGTCATAGGCTTCCAGATCGCCGAGTGTGACCTTCATGACTTTCTCAATTACCTCCTTTACGATGTCTTTCTCTTCTGATCGCCTGACCCGTTCGGCCAGTAAGTAGTATCCGTTGACGGCCAGCTGTTCGTAACCGACTGCGGGACGAGTAGCCCATCGGAAAAGATCGCGCAATGTCGCAAAACTACTCTTTTGTTCAAATACTCGAGTAGACTGACGCCGCAAGGACAACAATTTGTACACCTCAACTATCCGCTTGCAGTAAGATGGTGCGACTTGACACCTTTGACACAAGATGGTCTCAAGTTCTTCTTCTGGAATGTCGTCGACATGTAGCTCCAAGAAGCGATTGCGAAAGGCACGAGACAGATGTTTTCTACCTCCATAAAGACCTGGCGGATTTTGTGTGGCGAACAGCATGAAGTTTGGATGAGGCTTTACGACTTCTTGCGTCTCTGGAATCAGGAGCTCTCGATTATCGTCCAGCAATCGGTTGAGCGCTTCCAGAACATCTGTCGGTGCAAGATTCAACTCATCTAAAACCAGCCAGTGGCCTTGACGAACTGCCTGCACCAACAAACCCTCTTGAAAGACAAGTGCGCCATGCGCATCAGACGTATAGCCGCCGAGATACTCCTGTAAATCTGTGTGCTCGTGATTGTTGATGCGCACGAATTTGTGACCTGTGCGCTTTGCCAGATATTCAACCAGACTAGTCTTACCACTTGACGTGGGGCCTTGTAACAGGATCGGAAACTTCCTCGTTGCTGATGCACGCACCAGGTTGAGGAGATTCTTCTCCACAAAAGGTGTCAAAATGTACCGTGGGTCTTCTTGCGGCAACAATGGACCTTGATGCAGCCAGTAGTGCTTGAATTGAATCCACTCGTCGCCGACCGGCCGTTTTGGAGCTTGGAAAAGCAGAGACTTTGCATTCCGGACGCGCGCAATAGTAGCTTGCTCGATGATGGGTAAGAGCAAGGCTTCGCTCTCTGCGTCGAGTAATGTCAGATATGACATACAGAAGCCTTCGTAAAGGGATCGACGTAATCCGTAGAGAGAGCAGATTTCGGCAACATACGAGAGCGTACGCGACAATGTTCTGATGCTGTAATGCGGACGCTGGCCGGCACCATCCACCAAACTGTTTTCTAGTGCGAGCTTCTTCGCTGTCATGTAAAGCGATGCAACATCGTCGCAAGCTCTGTTGTCTTCAAGCGTCAAGCCACCGATGTATTTTGCAATAATTGCCAGCAAGTCTTGCATGTTGGAATCGGGAGAATGTACATAGAGCTCTGTGAATTGCGCACGCACACCAGAAGGTAGATCCTTCTTGCCGACATCGGTGGCGGGATTCATACACGCAAAGAGACGAAAATCTGGATGTGCAACGATGGGTTCGAGATCACCCTTCTCCGTCAGTACAATGGAAGGGATTTCTTGCAAGAGTCCGTTGATGCTTTCCAAAGTATCTGGCGCAGACAAGTTGATTTCGTCGAGAAGCACCCAGTCCCCGTTACGCATAGCACGGACGAGCGTTCCTTCCACGAACGCGAAGCTGAAAGCTTTCTGTGCTCCTTCATGTGCCTGGTCAAAGGCATCGAGCGTCGTGCTGAAAGTCTGCCACTCTGCGAGCAGCGAATGATCCAGCTTGCGACGCTTATGCTGTGCCTCATCTCCATCTAGTGCCGGACTTGCACGGTCGAGCTTCTTGACGGCAATCTTGTACGCCTCGCGCAGCAGTGTTGCAAAGCGTCGCCATTGTCCTTTTGCAAGTGCCCGTCGAATTTGAGCGAGAAACTTGGCATTCTTTGACGCACTCAACGTCTTTTCAAACAGAAATTCGAAAGTTTCAATGACTGGTACAGCGAGCGATCTCGTATCCACTGGCTTGAATCCGCCAAGAAGATCGCCGCTTTCCGTTTGCTGCGACATGTTGATGGCAACAAGCTTATGGCCTAGGGTATTGGCAAGTTGCTGTACAACCGTCGTCTTACCGGTACCTGTCTCGCCGACAAGCAAGAGAGGTTCACGGAATTTGCACGCAACCATGAGCTGCTCAAGAAGCCGCAGTGCACTACTTGTGTAGGCAAATGGGCGACTGCGGCTTGATTTACTCATGTTGGCCTTTTTTGGCAGTGCCACACGTCCTACAGCGAGGGAATACTTCGTCTCGGTGATCGTGGGCGTGTGTGACTTGAGGTACAGCTGAACACGCTCTGGAGGATATTCGAGAGCAACACCAATGTCTGTTACGATCGCTTCGTAAATGGAGGTTGAGCTCGATGTGGCAGCGAAGCAGTCGACCGCTTCTGAAAAAATATCGTCAGTCACATTGCTCGGCAAAGTGTCACTCGGTGATAAGACGTTGTTGTCGGTAAAGACGGCGACAATGCGGCGTGCCCATTTGAATAAATCCTGGGTACCAAGAGGCCTGGCACGAGATGCGCGATCAGATGATCGACCAGCGTGTTGTGTGGACGATACGACATGCCAAACGCGCAAAAGTGTGTCAGCCATGGCTGATAGAATGGGATACCGAGCAACCATGACTTGCCGGACCTCTGCAATGGGGAGCTCGCGAACATCCACTTGATGCCAAAGACGAGCACCGAGCATTCGATTTACGCTTCGCTTTCCCCCGGCAGACACTGTTCTTGTAGCGAGCAGTCTGAAGCCTGGTGCTGCAGCAATCGTTTCGTCACGACTGGGAATAAGGATGCGGCCAGACTCCATGAGAGGCAACAAGACACTCAAGACCTCCTTGGGAGCCTTATCGATGTCTTCGATGAGAAGCCATTTGCCTGCTTTGACTGCATTGGTAAGGAGACCGGCTTGCCAGGTGAATTGACCGGGCGTTGCGCTTGTAACGTAAGTGCCGACAAGCAATTTTGCGTCTGTTTGATCGCCAAGATGAATGCGCACAAGGTCATCCTGCCTGCCCAATACTGCGGCGACATCTTCAACGAGAAAAGTTTTTCCGCTGCCTTTTGGACCCTGAAGAAGCACGGCACCGGAAGACATGAGGGCAGTGGCAAAATCGCGCAAATTGAGCAATGCTGTTGGCGTGGGCACAAAGTTGGGTGGCAAAGCAGATTGTGGCCGACGGGGAATCATGACACCCGCAAGATTGGCGACGCGAGGATGTGTTTCATGTACTTCGATTGGAGATGCTCCCTCTTGCGCCATTGTGAGCTCCTTGCTTGCTGTGCGTATGCGTCGATCTTCCCAGGTGCCAAAGATTTGGAGGTCGTAGGGCAGGCCTTCGTCCAGCTCAGCAATGACACTTTCGTCTCCTACCTGTGTGTTGATTTGTTGAGTCTGCTCATAGTCTGAGGCTTGCGTGAAGTAGGCCACCACATAAATGGCCAGTATCGAAACGCGCTTGTCCGCATGCTTGACGAGTGGCCAGAGTGTTTTCATGGGTAGCAGGGGCAAGAAGAAGCGCGGGTCGTGTCGCAAAAGCCGCAGCAGGCCGACTAATATCTCGACAACCTGATCTGCCGATGTCGCCGCCTGATCAAGGGAATCTGTGAATGGGCCCAGGTCGCACAGGCATTCTTTCGCGAAACTGTCTTGTTAGCTGATGGCAATGGAGCACATGAGAAGATGTTCATACATTTCTGCACTAGGCAGGATCTGTAAGATGCGCGCAAAGGCCGTGCCGACCAGCTGTGGGTGGTGAATGTATTGGTCTGTCCAGGTGGCGAAGCAGAGGGGTGCAAGATGAGCATTCTGTAGGAGAAGCCCGGTGGACGCCTTTGGATCCAGAGCCGCGGAGGCTAGCTGGTCCATTGGATATGAGCAGGCGAGGCGAGTGTCTGTATGGGTCTCGCTGTGTGGTGTTCCTTGCAGTGGCAGCGTTCAATAATTTCTTTCTCTCGCGCTTGACCCAGGTGCGGCTGGTGCATGTGGCGCCGGAGGGAGACAGATCGCAGGAGAGAGAGAGGCAGAGAGAGAGCAGCAGCAGCAGCAGCAGCACAGAGAGCAGAGTGCACACAGACAGGCCTGGCAGAGCAATGACACCACCCACACCGGCCACCTCTAAAACACGCTGCACCCAACACGGGGCCGCCAACCTCCCCCATCTATGCACATGGCCCTCTATCCTTAGCCAACCAACAACCCCACACACACAACCAGGCACAAGTATCCGCAGAGGGCCCGGCCCCGTCTATTGATCCGCGCCAATATGGTACTGCACTCCTCCTTCGGAAACCGCACGCGTGCCCTCTTGCTGACACGCGTCTAGGTGCTCTACCAGCGCAAGCCCGTTGAATATGCAGGAGACAACCTGGATAAACTGCCCTTGAACGCGCTCGTCTGGGAGATTAGAGAGACGCGCGAAGTATTTGCAGACTACGAGGCATTTCTCAAGCGCCTCAGGTATGACGAGCGCCTGTATTATGGAAAGGATCACACAGGCTAATGCCCCTACGCAGTTTCTACGAGCAGCATCAATTTACATGTGAGCTGACTGGGCGACAAAATCTGCCTTTCAAAATTGCTATGCAGTCAGAGGTGCAAGGGTCAACAGGCATCGACAATAGCTTCCCTGAAGCCCTCAAGGAACCTCTACTGCGCAAGCTCAATCTCAACACAGATGGCCGTCTGGAGCATCTCGTCGACTTGGCATTCGAGGCAAGTCTATAAAACACATTTAGGAACAAAGCGCTAACGCCCATCAGGCTTACAAGGCAGAATACTTTCCTGGAGAAATACTAATTTATACGGAGCCCAACACGGCTCGACGCTTTGCTGCTCATGTTCGCGAAAAGACCATGCTTGCTGAAATGACCATGCCCAATGGACAGCGACGGCAGGCCGCATCCCGATACACAGTGGAGCTAGAGGACTACTACAATGGAAGGGCAAATGCAACGACCGTAGATGGAGTAACCCTCGCACGCGAAAGAGGTACCTTCACTAAAGCCATCTTGAGAGCATTCATCAAGAATGCCCTCCGAAAGGATAATTGGCAAGGTGCCCCCTGGGTTGTCCGCAGTCATTATGCCGATCGCTACAAGATTGACACAACAATACCACCGCATCTACAGAGAGGTGGCAAACTCCATCTTGCCGCGCAACAAGCGAAGCAAGCCAAGAAGAAGAAACCCTTGGAAGCCTTGGCCCAATTAAACGAAGCAGAGTTACCTGTACATGGCGACGACCTCTTGCTTCCCATCTCGAAAACAAAACGGCCGGCTCTTTCGCCCGTCGAATCTGATCTAGCACCTGTATTTGAACACTTCTTGGAGGTGTGGGCCTTCTTCAATGTCTTTAATGAAATTCTAATTCTCGACGCATTCACTCTGGACGACTTTAGAGATGCGCTACTCCATCAAGGCCCTTCAGAGCTGATTGATGAGCTCTACTGCTCACTTATTGTAGCTCTGAAACAAGGTGATGAATCTCCACTCGATGCGGTGATCAGCCCAGCCGAAGAAGCTTTCGAGACTGCTGAAGGAGACGTTGACGAAATCGCTACCACCCACCCTGATGTTCTTGAAGCGGCAAGGAGAGACCTCGTCTATGCGACAGGGCAGTGGCGTGAAAACTTGGCAAAGCTGGCTTTGCACAACGATATGTTCATTGAAATTCTGGTGGGCTTATGCTGTGAACTCTCACGAGCAGACCCAAACGCAGCGTGGGGCAAAATTGTCAGAGAGCTTGCTGCTTCCGATGGCGAATTGCCCGACTGCTTCCGTGGACTCGCATGTACGCTCAAGGTTGAGCTATTGTACAACTTGGTTGACCTACTCTTGCAAACACCTCTCATTCGAGATTACATGGAGGAGTGCAGCAAAAACTTGACCAAGGTACGCAAAGAACGTGTTGAGGCTAATAGAATCAAGCGCAGCCTCATGGACGACATTTATAAACTCCGTCTCGGCATGCGCGCTCAGTATCCCCTAAAAAAGTCCGCGGCAGGCGCTGAAGCAGCGGCGGCCATTCTCGACAGCAGATTTAACGGTGGCTCTGCCGCACAACGCATTGCTGCCTCTGTGGCCAGTGAAGACTTATCAGACGAGGAGATCGGCGATAATTTCGATACGGCCTCGGTCGAAAGTGAGGAGTCTGCAATTCGTACTACACGACGGGGGGTCAAGCGTTCGAGCGGCTCCAAGCTCAAGAATGAAATTCTGGTAGACGACTCTGATTCATCGTTATCTGAGCTCGAAGAGGACAAGACTGATGCACAAAATGAACCAAAACAATACTCATCTCGCACTGAATATGAATCGGACATTGCCAAGATACAACGAAGAGTCGCACGCCAAAACGCAAAGCTCGCGACGCTGGACGCTGATTTTCGAGAGTCCGACATGCAGCGCTTGAAGCAGCTCGGACAAGATCGATTCAATAATACCTATTGGTTTTTGGAGGCTGTCGGCATGCCTTACAAAGGTATGCCTTCTCAAAGTACATCGCACGCTGGTTATGCTGCTGGCCGTGTCTTTGTACAAGGGCCAGATGCATTTGCCACTGCTTTCATGTCAAGCATCTTGCCTGCTGAAGCGTTGCGTTTGCGGAAACAGCAAGAATTGCCTGCATCGGATGTAGGCCTGTTGCAGTCAACGAGTGACTGGGCTTACTACGATCAACCTGAGCAGCTCGAGAAGCTGCACAGTTGGCTGTTGACTCAGGGAAACAGGGAACAAAAATTGCGTCAGGCATTGGAGGCACGCTATGAAATCATCTCCGAGAGCATGGAAGCGCGTACCCAGTACTTGTATGGCAGACCGGATCAGATTGCAGAGAGGCGATCCCTCAGACACGCGACAGAGCAGGATGAGAATGTCCCGCGCTTCTTTGTCTGGCGCAACACAATGGCACTCAATGTCCTTGGGCGCGCCCATTCTGATCCCCTTGTACAGAAAGGAAAGGCAGTGACGAAGAAAAGAAAGCGCTGAAGTATTATGTATTGAACTATATGCTGTCCATATGAACAACCTGTGTCCAATTGATGCCGTACACCTTGCTAAAGTGCTGCCATACACCAACTACGGGAGGCTCACAAGCAACGTGGATCTCTTGCAAGCCAAAGCGAAATGTCATACTTGCACAGTGCAGAGCAATGCCGTCCTGCGGTGCTTGCTTGACCAGATCTGCTCGCGGCTGTGTCATGAAGAGTGGTTTGAGGCCGTCTAGTGCTAAAGGGTAGCGTCGATCAAACATGATTGGGGCATTGAGCTCGTGTGCAGCATGCAGTCTGAGCTGATGATTCCTGCCTTCCCGTGGTTCGAAGCGGACAATGTAGACTAGCTTATTGTCAATCACCACGCGCTTGTGTACTTGCCACGCCGTCGCCCGACCCTCAGTCTCAACCAAGCCTGCATCTTGCTTTTCTAGCACGGAAGACTGTCCAGGTAGCTGTGATAGGATGGCCACATAACGCTTCTTGATGGAACGTTTGCGAAACTGCTTGGCAAGCTGTCGTGTGCCAGGCACCGATGTACCCAGAATCAATGCCCCCGATACGAGGCCATCGAGTCGGTGAACGCTTTTTGGTGCATGAAACGGATGTTGAAGCCGAGAGGAGAAGAGCAATGGGTACTTGGTCTTCAAAAGAGCAAAGATGCTGCTTGCATTGTCTGGCTCATTTTGGCAGATTGTGAACGGTGGTTTTGAGACAGCCAAAATATGTTGACTTTGGTAGAGGATGCGCAGATAGTCTGCATTGATGAGCTGATGGCCAAGTGGCCGCAAACTCAAGCTCGCCAGTGCAGGGATGTGGTGTCGAATCTGAAAGGTTTGCAATTTGCACTACGAAACGACTAATGAATCAATGCTAGGTAATGACATGCTATGAAAATAATGATGCAGTATATAGTCATCCTCAAGGCTGAGACATAAAGACAGCCTTGCGAAGAACATGCAACGTAAACAACCTTTAGTCCACTCAGTCAACTTTGCTCTTAAAGGTGGTGGGCCGAGCGCTTGCAGCCAGCGACCCTCAAAAGAGGATATGAGGAGGATTCTTAGGTCTCCTGCACTTTGCTCAACATGCATCTCATCACAGTGGTAAATAGTTGTAAGGAACACTTCAAGATGCGTTGAGCTTTTTCATCAGGCTAGCACAGAGAAAGTCTCACGGGCACACTTACGGGGACTTTGTCAGATGGGGTTCATCGAGGTTCGACTACTTCCTATGATTGCTATAAGAGCTGACTTGATAACTCACCTTGACGGCGAGATTAGTCAAACGTCACCTTTTGTCCTGTACTAGCTACAATGGCAGTCGACGCGCGCTGTGCATTCGTCAAAGCCGCTCCTGGCGTGATGGTTCTTGGATCGCGCTTCACAGTCTCTTCTGTCCGGCCTGGCGCTCTGGCAGACTCTTCCGGTTGTCTCAAGAACGGCTTGCGCCTTTGTGATCTGTCTTCGCCGAATTCCATTTTGAGCTTTCTGCCATTCATGGTACGCAGCTTCTTGTTCGCCAGGACACGCTTGACTTCATCAACAGACTTAAAGTCGACAAAGGCGAATCCCTTACACTTACCAGAGTCTTCGAATGTAGCCATACGCATCTTTTTGATGCCTGCTGCTTCGCCTCCAAGGTACTCTGTAAGCTCCTCGCCCGTGATGTCAAAGCTCAAGTTGCCGACATAGAGGATCTTGGTGGCCTTTTCGTCTGCAGCTTCAGTAGCAGAGGTCTTCTCCGGTCTACCCTCAAAGCTATCTGCCTTTTTGATGAGGACGTTGCGTGACTGTAAGATGCGTTCACTGAGTGCGATTGCCGTTTCTTGCTGTTCAGGTGTTGCAAAGTCGACGTAGGCGAAACCTTTGTTCTGACCCTTCTTTTCGCCCTGCGGCAGAGAAATACGGACAATGTCTTTTGCGGTGATGGTGGCGAAAGCAGTCGGACTCTTGTCCTTGCCCAATGGCTTGAGTGTGGTGAAGAATGTCGTCAGGTCTTCTTCGCTTGTTCTAAAGGACAGGTTGCCAATCCATATGCCATTAGTACCCTTCTTGTAATCTGGGGCGTCTGCGCCTTCTCTGGGCGCTTTGCTCGACTTGTCCTTCTTGGCTGTTTTGCTTTTTTTATCATTTTTGTCCTTCCTGGACTTTTTCGCAGCTGGCTCTGCCGTATCAGTGCCTAGCTCGTCGGAAGTCTCCTTCTCATCATCCGAACTGTCTTCGTCAGATTGCTCATCGTCTTCCATGACACGATGCGCACTCGGTGCATGCGCTAAGCTTCTGCCCTTCTTTAAACGCCGTGCTGCACGCTTTGAAGCGGGTACCGGTGCATCGAGGTCAATTTCGAGCTCCTCTGCTGGTGCACTCTTGCGCTTCTTGGTGGATCCCTCAGTTGAGACCATCTGTGGCCGCTGCTGTTTATGAACGGAGAAGTATCGCTCTGTTGTCGCCTGGTCCGCTGTGTCAATAAATTTTGAGGTCGCACATCCAGAGCAAGATTTTCGCAGGCCATCAAGCTACTTATTGCGCATACAGCCTGGACCAACAGGATTAGTGCGTCCAGAGGGAGGAAAAGAGAAGGATAGGTATTAGATAGTGATTAAATATGTTTTGACAGATGCTACAAGGCCAATCTCGACCGCGGAAGCAGCTTTCGAAGGCATTCCATGGAGGCCTCGAAGACATGCTTCTCTCAAAGATGAGATGACCCTTCTTTACATGTTGCAAGTCATTTGTATGATTCTTCCAGAAAAGCAAAGACGTCTCTGTGCTTAGACGGTAGCAGGGGCCCTTGGCTTGCGCGAACCACGCTGGGTGGCTGGGCCACCGGAGCAGAATGAGACGGTCGCTGCAATGAATGTAGCGAGGAATCCAGCAAAGGAGAACCAGCAGAAGGCGCAAGCTGCCTGGAGCATGCGGCAGACATTGGCAGAGCCCTGGAAAAGAGGCTGCGAAACGTAGTTGTCGTTTCTGCACGAGTGGACTCGGAGACGCGTGGCCATGGCAATACCACCGGCAAGGGTGAGAAGCATGAGGACACCGTCAACAGGGGCACGGACCATTTCCTGGCCAAGAGCTGGGAGGAAAGGTGCGCCAGCAACAGCGAAGACCCAGAGAAGGATGATGATGCCGAGGAAGACGAAGTAGTTGATGACGGAGGCCGTGTTTCCGTCGTGCTGCGCAATGGCGGCGGAGGAGAAGGCGAGGATCAAAACACCGCAGAGGAACTGGAGTGCGACGAGGGGCCAGTGGAAGCCATGTCCTGCGAGGAGGGGTCTGTCGTACTTGGTCACCATTTAGATTGATGTAGGAATGTGTCTTGGGGGGTTGACTTGGGTGTGTATGTGTGTGGTAGGAGCAGAGTGCAGTGGGCGCTGGCTGGTCTTATGTACGGGTCCGGAGAGCAGGGAGAGGGCCGCATCATCCAGCGCTGATTCATGGCTGATGATGGCTCTTGAGTCTGCCTGCGGGTCCAGGATGACAGCACACCCTTGACGTCATGTCTCATCGCAGAACCTCCAACGGCTGCAGCTGCTCCGGCGAGAAGTGAGAGCAGAGCACGAAGACCTGCACAGGCGCACAGCGAGCATCGAGCAACTGCTGCTATAGCTCAGCACACCAGGACTGCTCTCTAAGTGCGTCTATACCTAAGTGCCCTGCTCGAGGAATGACTGGGTGCACGTGTCTTTGAAATCGCTGCCAATCAGAAGGCGCCGCTGCCTGGGAATGCATCCGCTTTGGGGCTGCCGTCCTTTTTCTGGCCACAGAGATGAAGCTTGCTAGATCTGGTTCTATGGGCTAGAGTGTCCAACAGCCAGGTCGTTGCAACGGCTGCACCAGGCTTGCTATCTGTGACTGCGACAGCCTGGGGACAGTTCCGTGCCAGAGACTAGACTCCCAATGCCCGCTGCACTGCTTCTGCATCTTGCACAGCTCGGCTTAGGGTTCGATGAGCGTCCCGACTGGGCCCTGCTTGGAAATCCGCACTCATGAATGAATGACCAAGGCATTTTTTGCCGGTGATCGATGACGGCACTCGGAAGAAAAAATAAGTCCTGAAGTTGAACAGGAAAGCTTAAACCTTGGTTCACCGGCAATGGCACGAGGCTGCAACGGCCACATGCTGGGCAAGCTGCAAGCCCCTGCAAGAACATGTGATTCAATAGATCATGCCTAAGGTGCGCTGACAGATTCGCAAGATGGCACTCAAAGGCAGCATGGGCAAAGCCTTCCTGGACATTGACAACCTCAGCATCAACGACCACTCCCCGGATCTTGCCGCAGAGGCGAACGCGGCCTAGCATCTTTCGACAAGCCAAATGTTGCAACACGTATCTTTGGTGGGTCCCGCTTGATTGCTTGCAAGTTAGCATATAGCCAAGACTGAGAAGCACGTACGTGATAGCGACAACAGTTGTGGGTCAGGCGTCACGAGATCGATGGAACGCGGTACACTGCTGCCATAGCTTGTACGTTTGGGAGGCAGAGGCCTGTCCCTTGCAATCATGGTGTTGCCTGCCGCTAGCTCCTCTGCTTCTCCTCTCAGCTCGATCCCATCAGATCTTGCGCTTGGTGTGAGGGGCGTCAAGACTGAACGAATCGGTGTGAGAAGCTTGTGCGCCGCTGCTGGTGCATGGTTGGCAAGCTCAGCAAGCCCTGTGAGAGAGGTCGCTGACTTTGTACGCTGAAAGGTTGAGCGTACTTCATCCACCGGCATCGAGAAGAGCTCCTTCGCGTCTCTCTTACGGCATGCTTTTGAGCAATACAGAGACGTCTCTGGTCTGCCATCAATTAAGCACTCGCACACAGTGCAATAACTGCTCTCAAAACTGCCATAGCCGCGGTCGTGCATGGGTGTCATGTCACGTCAATACCGTTGCGCGCGTCTTGGAAGCAGACTCGTTGGTGCGATTGTGTTTGTGGTCAATACGCAAGCATCGCGAACATCCTGTTGTTTGCTTTGTACTTCGATTCTGTTCCGGATCAGCTACTCACGCGTAGCCTGCCCGATTGAGCCGATACGTCGCCATCTGGTACGATAAGGGTTTCCTGATAGCGCACGGAAAAAATCGCACGCGTCCCATCTGACGCGTGAGCACGGGATAGCTTCCACTGCAGTTTCCATTGCCGTGCTATTCTTCCAGTGCGCATGACGGCATAGGAACTTTAGCGCTTGCTAGGCACATAGGCCGGACCAGTGTACATGTCGAGTGTCGGATTATAGAAAACCTCTCCATTTGCCAACTGCTTGACTACGCGATAGGCTTCCAGGTTGGCAACGCAGACGCGAGTGCTCGGATCCCGGTACCGTGCAAGACGTCCTGTGATGGGACATACGACTTTTGCTGGTGGCCGCTTGCGTTTTGTGCCAGGTGGAAGGCCCAGCAGGAGTTCGCGTGCGGACGGTGCAGCCTGGAAGTGAGCAAAGGCTACAAAGTGCTTCGCTGCAGGTGCAGGCGTTGGGCTTGCTTCCGTGACTGTAGAATCCATGAAGTCAGTCTTGACGACAGAGGCCATTTCAGGGGCAGCTTGTGCTTGAGCTACAGCGTCCATGGGATGTGTCAGACTTGTTTCAGTTGTTGCGATTTCGGTGATTTTTGGCACCAGCTTCGATGTCGGCCGCGGACCCGCCTTTGTAGTACTGAAGATTCGTATAGTCGGCTGAGCGGCTTGTCTTCTTGCTGCTAGAGCACGCTGGTTTGCCTTTTTCTCCTCTTCATACTGGACGACCTGATTGAGAGAGGCGACATTGATTTCTTCAGTTCGTTTCGCTTCTTCCAGCCGTTCTGCTTGCGTTAAGGGACGTTCAACGGCTCTTGGGGCTACAATCTGTTGACTTTGACGTGATTTTGCAGCTTTGAGTCGTTGTTCGACAGCTCCGGCAACCTGGCGGGTGTGAGCACGCGCACTCTGTCGCTGAGCTGAAGTATTAAGTGATGCCCTGTCGCGCTTTTTTGGAAGTTCAGGCGTCGCTGCATCAGAGGCACCGGGGATCTTGATGACCTTGGGCTTCGCTTTGGTGAAGGCCTCTGCTGCTCGACGCTTCTTTTGCCGGTTGGCAGCTTTCTCTTGTGTTTTCAAGACCTGCTCTCCCGCGTCTTCTGGTTCCTGTTGAGCCGCATCCTCCTCGGAAGAGCTGTCCAGTTCTGAATTGTGGTCATCCACTTGGTCTACAATGAGTGAGCTAGAGCAGAGCTGAATAGAAACACGCACCTTGATCACTGCCGAAATCGTCGTCTTCAGCGTCTTCCGCGAAGATGCCCTCCGTTTCAATTTCGAGATTGAGCATGTCCCGCAAACGGTTACCGGCAGTTGCTCGCTTCTCACGTCCAAGAGCTAGGGGGTCTGGCATTTGGAAGCTTGATTCTGAACCATAGCCTCCGTCCGACTCGCTGCCAGATGCACCTCCATCAGAGTCTTTTGAGCTCATAGTGTGATTATAGCAACAATTTGTGGGAACTGGACATGAAGGTACACTGCAGTCAACAAGAGAGATTGAGCTGAGCTCGTCGAGCAGTCAATGCAAGACCGTAAGCTGAGCTGGTGGTGTTGGGTCGATCTGAGCGAAGTCTGTCGTCACTTTTCCCTTTCGTCTTCGTGTTCGCGCTGCAACTCCCGCAACGAGAACACTCCAGGAGACACGAGAAACGCGACAGGGACACGGGAGGCAGCTCATCAGTTCTATTGTTGGAGTGGCACGCTCAGGAGATCCACGACATTGCCCAGGAGACCAACAGAGCGCAGTCTTGAGGTGCGCACGCGAAGTCTGCCCACCACATTCTCACTTGGTTACCCCCATTCCCCCCACGCCTCAGCTGCTCGTCGTCCCTTCGATACTTGCCCACTTCGTCTGTCAAGAATCTGAATTGTAGGCCTCAGCATCCTTGTTTGCTGGCCTGCTTGACCCCCAAACACGACAAAGCAAAGCGGCCTGATTCCTACAAGAGCAGGATTTCCTTTTGACGCGACCACTCCGTCCCGCCCACTCTGGCTCTTCCCAACGCTCGACAAGTACCCTAATCAACTTTCCTTTGCTGTTCCCAACCGGGCATGTCAGGTTCCACGCCATTCGATGGAGAAGCATCGCGCTTGGCAGATGAAGCACAGCGTGTCTTATCCCGCAGGTAGGCTTAACATACCCTCAGAATACCCAGAATACCAAGTGCTAATGAGAAGAACCAGAGAAATACAGGCCGAAGCAGGCGTGACATCCTTTTGGACGCCATCATCTATCAAGAGCCAGTCTTCCTTGGCGCGCTCAACCAGCCCAACCGATGAACGCAAAGGCCAGGAGGACCGGCCGTCAGCTGGCATTGCAGCCATTGGTACAGAGAGTCCCTATAGACGTGCTAGAGCTGGTACTGTTCCATCTTCATTTGGTGCATCACCCGGAGGCGATATTGGTTCGCCCGGTGGAACCTTGAGCTTCACTTCCTCTCCATTTCGGCCTGGTGCCATTTCACCATTGAGGACGAAAGCATCATTGTCTGCATTGCCAGAGAGCTTGTCAAAGCAGCAGCTTCCCACGTCGCCCTCGTCCAGTATCAGTTCGCCAGCAGCTTCGCGACTGCGTGGAAATAGCTTGACCTTGCCTCAGAGCAAGAATCCTTATTCGAACGCCTTTGGTCCAAGCATCTTCTCTTCTACGTGGTCAGGCCGTGCAGGGGGAAGCGCAGCACAAGCGGCGTCTCCGGCCGCCTCAAATTCGTTCTCCAGGGACGATGACCAGACACCGATCAAAACACTGGATTACCTTGGTCTTGCAGATACTCCCACCCCTCCGCGTGCCATGGCACCATCGGTCCCTGTATATGGTTCTTCGCCACTTCCCTTCATCGGGGATGGCAGCCGACGCGATGCAAACCGTGTGCGATCTTACTCCGTCAATAACAAAGAAAAGTATGAAGATTTCGAGGAAGACTACGACACTCAACAAGCATATTACCAGGACATTTATCGCACAACGCCTGCTCGTCCACGTTCGCGCACAGCAGGGATTTTGGATTCGCCTCCAGCATTGCGCAGTCGCAATTACACGCCATTGCAGTCCCATATGGAGCACAACATCACGGCCGCTGATTTGAGCTTCGAAGAAGCAGATGGCTACGCGGATCTTGGTGAAGGCAGCTCAGGCTACATGCAAAATCAACCGACACGAGCACTATGGCTCGGCAACGTACCTGCTTCTACACCATCAGCGGCATTGCTCGCCATGTTTTCGCCCTTTGGTACCATCGAATCCGCGCGCGTGCTGACACACAAGAGCTGTGCTTTTGTCAACTTTGACCAGCTAGACAGTGCAGTTGTCGCGCGTGGAACCTTCAATGGCAAGGAACTCTTTCCTGGTGTCGGACCTATCCGCATCGGCTTTGCCAAAGTTCCTGCACCAAATGCCTCGGTATCGCCAGAGCCATACCTCAATCTAGACATCAATGGCGCCACGGAGGATGCTTCCAAACCGCCTACTATAGCCAGCATTGCCGAAGAGTTACAAGACTTGCTAGACAAGCTTGATACGCCCGATCATGAAAGCAAGGCTGCCAAGACGTTGATTGCCAGTAGTATTGAGCATTCGCGCATCTACAAGGACATTTACGCACCCAATGAAGCTGCCACGAACCGTAAGTTTGATGCGCCTCGGCTGCGTGATATTCGCAAGCGCATTGACGCAGGCGCATTGACTCCAGAAGAGCTCGAGGGACTCGCTCTCGAAATGCTGGATGAGGTCGCGGAGCTGTCATCCGACTACCTTGGCAATACTGTCGTGCAGAAACTGTTTGAGAATTGTACGACCGCAACCAAGATTAAGATGTTGAAACGAATTGGGCCTGCCCTTGCAGAAACAGGCGTCCATAAAAATGGAACTTGGGCTGCTCAAAAGATCATCGATGTCGCCCAGACGCCTGATGAGAAGTGGCTCATTGTCGATTCGCTCCGACCGTACATTCCAGCCCTTTTCTCGGATCAGTATGGCAACTATGTCGTCCAGTGCTGTCTCAGATTCGGACCAGAATACAACAGCTTCATCTTCGAGGCCATGCTGAGCAATATCTGGGAAATTGCTCAGGGTCGTTTCGGTTCCAGAGCCATGCGCGCTTGTCTTGAGAGTCACGATTCAACTGAAGTCCAACAAAGGCTCATCTCTGCTGCAATAGTATTGCACAGTGTCCAATTGGCCACCAATACCAATGGTGCCCTGCTGTTGACTTGGTTGCTAGATACTTGTACGCTACCAAGGAGGTTCAGCGTGCTTGCAGCAAAATTAGCTCAACACATCGCCCCATTGTGCACGCACAAGCTGGCGTCCTTGACGATCCTCAAAATCATGAATCAACGGCAAGAGACAGGAGCACGAGAAAGCCTACTTAATGCCTTATTCTTCAGTGACGATGCCAACATCTTGGACGATGTCATCAAAGATACTGTTAGTGGACCTGGCTTCATTTTCAAAATCTTGAATACGCCCTTTCTGGATCCAGATCTACGGGCAAAAGCGGTTGCGCGCGTGAGGCAGTCAGTACAAAAGCAGAACATTCAGCCAATAGGCCCATACAAGCGTTTGCTGGACGAGATAGGCTTGGGCGGTCGGTCCAACTTTGGTCAAGGTCAGGAGAATGCTCAACGCGTCCCTCAGCATGCTCAACAACACCACGGACAGCAGCACCCTTATAACCCAAACTACTCGCAAGCAAACCCTCGAAGTGCCCATATCGACCATGCTACGTTGAGAGCTCTCGGAGAGCTTTCTTTGCAAAATAACAATTACGGCCCAGTGACCTCGCAGTCAATGCATCAACTCAGTCCTCTGCAATACCAAGCCATGCTGCAGCAAGGCATGCGACTAAGTCCCGGACCCTATGGACACGCTGGCGCCTATCCAGTCTCCACTGGCGCACAAGGACAGACTGCTGCGCAAATTGCCGCTTATGGCGGTGACTCCTTCTACCAACCGATATATGGTGGCGCATATGCACCTGTTATGCCACCTTATGGACAACGTCGTCAGTAGCGATGTTCAAGCCGCTTAGCTGTGCGGTGCAGGTCACTTGACGACACATGAAATGACCACGAAAAGAGAAAAAGAAACGGCGCAAGGCGCATGAACCTAGATCAGTAGTGATAACTTTGGGCTTGATCCGCTTGATCCCTATCCATTGGCATTGATTCATAGAAGCAAAAATCACAAATTGAGTCCACACAGAGTTACAAAAATCACAAATTGAGTCCAAACATAGTTACTTTTGAGAATTAGGTCTAATGGACGTGATCATAATGCTACAATTGACACTTATGCTGCAACGGCAACAGCACCAGGCAAGCCGAGCTCAACGGCGGCTGGGCCAGCGAGGACCTGTGCGGGCACAATCATTGCACCTGAACCTTGACTGGTGAGGATTGCATAGATCTGACCATCCAACATAGTAGAAGGAACTGTGGCTGTGACGGTCGAGCCGGAGATGGTAGCGGGCACGAAGACTGGGCCAGAGACACCAGAGATGAAGGCAACAAAGGCGCCTGAAGCAGGAAGACCTGTGGCGGGGGTCGTGAAGGTAGCCTGACGGCCAGAGAAGACCTGAGTAAAGCCAGTCAAGCCGAGCGATGGGTAAGCCTTGACGGGGAGAGCGACATTGGTTGAAGGGCAAGCGGTGATGAAACCGGCTGCCAAGGTGTAGACACCGTTAAAGCCGAGAGGAGTGTCGTATGCACCTGGAAAAGGGCTGAGCTTGAGCTGAGCGCGAACGTAGGCAGAGTGACGCGCCTCAACAGTCAAGATGGAAGCAGCTGCCGTAAGGTAAGCTGGTGTGGTGATGTTGGCAGCAGCACCCAAGTACGCTGAGATGCCGACACCTTCCAAAGTCTTGGAAAGCGACAAGAAAGCGCCGACACTGTTGTAAGGGAAGTTGTACGTGCAAGGGTCCACTGGCTTGGCGCCGGCTGCCGACAGGGCCTGAGTCAAGAAGGAGACGTGTGATGCCTCATCCTTGCCAATCTCCTGGATGTTCTTGTACACTGTGGCATCATAACCAGCTGCTGCAAAGTCAGCCTGCGAGTACTTTGCAAGTGCACCCTTGTAGAACGCATTCTCGAGATGCTCGAGTGTCAATGCATAGTTCAGGATGGCGGCATCATTGACGCCGGCCTGGTTCTGTCGCTTTTCAATTGGGGAAGCAACTGCGAGGGAGAAGAGAGACAAGATGGTAGCAGACTTCATAATTGTGGTAATATGTGGATTTATCCCAGGACGATGCCCCTCTTTAAGTACTCGACAAGAACCACGAAGTCTATCGTGATGAGGCGCGGCGAACAATCTCCACACGTTCCTCTTTGGGAGTGTTGCGTGTTGCCTGATGTTCCCTCTGTATCATCGTATGTGCCGTATATCGGTCGGCCCTGTGGAAGGCGTGCGGATGGCGACGGCCCTTTCTGGGCTACTCCAGTCATGACCTCAGTGATCTGTCTATTCGGGGGCAGCGTAGTGTTGGCATGCGCGATTCCAATTGGGCGAGTCGAGGCGTGCGGAGTCCACATGACAGGCACCACCAGATTCCTGGGAGTGCAACGTTTTTTGACAGATGGTGGCGCCCGCTCTAGAGCTCTCGAAATCCCCAGCGCCCGAGCACGTCAAGTCCAAGGCTACGATCCAAGATCAGGCACAAACGCGTGCGCCGAGCCCATGGTGGAGAAGCCTTGACGAACGTCATGAGCCCATGAAGCAGCACTACTGGTACGCCTGCCTGCGTAGGCGGAGCTCGAGTACGACAATGCCTTGTGCTCTTAAAGATCCGATACACCGTTCAGTCGCAGTTCAGTCGCCACCAAGTGTTGTCACCGCAGCACTTTCCGAGGCCTCTGCGTCGTCTTTCACGCAACAGATGTCTGTTTCTCAAATTTTCTGCTAGCCTAATTAAATTGCGCCGCTGTTGCCAAAAGCCGAAAGGTAGAGACTGGCCTGAAGCTGCCGTCAATTTCTAAATAGCAGACACGGCACATCGTACATTACTCCTTGAAACTTCGCGTTGGTCACTTGAGTGTGCTCGCGTCGTGTTGGAGCATCACCTGCTAGGCCTTCAGTACGATTGTGCGTGCGTGCCGGCAGCTGCGGCGAGGAAAATAGGGATTTGCACACGTTGCCAATTTTTGAGATCATAATGACCACACGGATGTCACGGCCTATAATGGCAGACCCGTAGTCCACCCTACAATGCCAAGTTGTTCCTCTCCATGTGCACCAGAGCGATTGCTCGGCCAACGCTCTGCTAGCGTATGAGGCGTTGATGAGTAAATCACAATCGCCAAGGCGAATCTTGGCAGGGCCGGATAGTATAGGCATTTGCCATTATGAAACATCAGCTATCAATGCCATTTGTCGGTAGCCAGTACTCGATTTCTCTTCCTTGTTCATCGATCCACAGCATAGATGAGCCGACAAGGTCATCGAGTACAGATCTCGCTCTCTCTTTCTGCCAGCCGAGGTTGAGTCGAAGCATGCTTGCCGAGACATAGCCAGCAATCTAGTGGATTGTTAGTCAATAGTGATGAAAGCATTATTCATACTTGTGCTGCTTGCAAGACAGTAGATTGGTCTGAATTCAGTTCCTTTGGCACACTCCTGATCATTTGTTTTGAGCCCACATGAATGACCTCAAAGCCGGAATCCAAAATCTCAAGACTCTGCACTGCACGGACAACATCATCTCTGCTATTAGTGTGATACAACGAAGCTGCAATTGACGTACGCTCCGACTTCCGCAGCTCCAAACTTCTTATTCTTCTCGTTAAGCAAATTGGTGGCAGCGTCGACACTCATGATGCCCCCATTTTCTGGCCGCGTCCGACGGCACACTTCAATGACCTGAACAGCGAGATCAAAGTAAATGGCACCCAAACCGAGCTCAGCTGTCCAGCCAGCTTGACCGCTAGGTACAGAGGAGGAAAGTGGGTCAATACCCACTACATTGCACATGCGTGTAAATTCTGCGCGGAAGTCTGGATCGGCGTGTATCTTGGCTGAATGGGTCGAAGCAAAGGCAGCTAGCGCCTGCTGAAACGTCTCGAGCTGATTAGATAGTTGCACATGCTGGCTTTTTATCATGTCATTGCCCACAGACTTGAAGCGCGCGTCTGTTTCTTCCTTGTCGAAGGATGCAAAACCTGCGCGTTTCTTCATGGTCCCGGCTGGTCATGCGAAGCTGCCGAATGGCTTCAAGAGAGCTATAGAGAGCACTGAGCGCAGATGCGCAGCCTGTATTCCGAAACTCGGTTCTAGGGGTTTCGTTCAGGGTGATCAGGAGAGAGTGGTTGGTGTGTCTGCAGTCGCCTTGAGCCTGCCGGAAACTTCACAAGCCAGAAGCAGAAGACGACACCAACCTCCCGACTCGTCAACACACACAAACAGCGACGCTCTCTAGCTCGCAGACCGCGCCGCAGCTGCCATCTCTTCTTGGTCTGCTCTGCCGTACCTTGTACACATTGCGCGGCGCGAGCGACAGAGGTGCTGCGAAGACCGGAGTATCGTCATCCTCTGTGCCCTTTCGCGTCGTCCAGTCGGCTTCGTCAAGCCTGGCTCTCTTTCTCTTCTAGTTCATTTTGCAAACCATTTATCCTCGTAAGACGGCAGCGCGAGGTGGTGCAGCCTGTTAAAACCGGTACATTGGCCTTTCAAGCGAAGTGTGCGCAGTGAAGCCGTTTGCGTGAGCACTACAACATGGATGCTCGGCAAGGCAAATCGTCCGTGGTCCGGCGATCCAATTCAATGTCGAGTAGCAGTCATCGCCGGCGGACACGCAGTATCGATTCGAGTCAATTTCAAGTAGACGAAGTACCGCTAGATGAAGACGCTGCACGATGGGCAGAAGTCATCCGTCAACGGCGCTTGTCGAAGCGGAAAAAGGTCGAGGATGAGGACGCAGTGATGGTCGGAACGCGTGTCAGTGAGGGTCACACCAACTGGGTCACGGCTTACAACATGCTCACAGGTATTCGAGTGGCGGTAAGTATTAACAACACAATCAATTCAATACTGACAGGCAGACTTCGCGATGCAATGCCAAAGTGGATCGAGAATTGACCGACATGGATTTTGCCGCGCGGCATAAGCTTACGTTTGATCTTGCAGGCAATGAACTCACCCCTTCTGCGCGGTATGATTTCAAATTCAAGGACTACGCTCCTTGGGTTTTCCGGCATCTTCGTGCAGAATTTTGCATCGATCCTGCTGATTATCTCATGTCTCTGACTGGCAAATACATCCTGAGCGAGCTGGGCTCCCCTGGCAAGTCTGGGTCCTTCTTTTACTTCTCCCGCGACTATCGGTTCATCATCAAGACCCTTCACCACGCGGAGCACAAGTTTTTGAGGCGGATATTGAGACAGTACTACGATCATGTCAAAAAGTATCCCAATACGATGATTTCGCAATTCTATGGTCTCCATCGTGTCAAGACAAGCTTTGGCAAGAAAATTCATTTTGTGGTCATGAACAACCTCTTCCCACCACATATGGATATTCACGCTACGTATGATTTGAAGGGCTCTACGGTAGGGCGCATTTTCTCGGAAGAGTCCAAGAAGAAGCACCCACGCGGCACTTTGAAGGATCTCAATTGGCTAGGCAACGATGAACGGCTCAAGCTTCCCTCAGCAAAGCGTCCCGCGTTTGTCCAGCAATTAGAGGAGGATGTCAAACTTCTTGCTCAGCTCGGTATCATGGACTACTCTCTCCTCTTGGGCATCCACAGAATGAAGGAGGCTGCCGCATTTTCACCTCCAACGAGTCCGTTGGCTCCGCAAAATGATAGTACCAATGGGGCTCCACTTGTCCGGACACCTTCTGTTTCTGGTCAAGCCTACCGCAGACGCGATTTGCGGCGCATGGTAACACCACAGAACTCGCCTATCACCCTCGGACAATTGAACGCTCATGGGCCTCCTGGCCCTCATACACGGACCAGCAATGTTGCAGGGATTGATCGCCAATTACAAGCTCCTCCACTGACAGCGATTGCATCCGAGACAGATATTGGTGTTGTGTACAGTGAGGGAATGCGGCATAATTTGTTCTACCAGTTTGAAGGTGGCGTGCGCTCAGAAAATTGCGATGGTACACCCGGCGACGTTGTCTACTACCTGGGCATTATCGACTTGCTAACGCGCTATGGCTCGCGCAAGCGTCTGGAGCACTTCTTCAAAGGTCTAGGGAAACCAGCCGAGTATAAGAAGCAAATTAGTGCAGTTCCACCGCAGGACTATGCCAAGCGCTTCCGAGACTTCATATCTGCTATGACAAAAAAGCCAGAAGAAATCAAGGAAGATCGACTCAAGAGGACACCAAGTGCTGTAGCGCTAGACTCCGCTATGCGCGAACTCGAGCGTGAACATGCTGATGAGCCTTCACAGTCGGTCGGTCCAATCATGTCCCCCGTCTTGCAACGCAATCCCGACATTATTCTGCCGATGCTGGAAGGAGGTGCTTCTCAATCGCCAACGACTCCAGCGGGGCCAAAGTCACCGATTTCAAGCAAACAGCGCAGTCAGGAATTGGCAGGCGCTTGCAGTTCGAATGAAGATGAGAGTCAGAAAGAATCGGGCTTGAACGACAAGTACAAGGCTATTGGCAATTTCCCGTCAGTCGTGACAGAAGCAGATGTTAGCGGAGGAACGGATGGCCACAATTCGGGACTTGCTACGAGCTTGGATTGCCTGCCTGAGGTACCAGAAGAGCCTTCACGAGAATCGTCTATCAAGAGGCCAAAGAAAGAAGCATTACGGATCTTGACGCCCGCAAGTCCTCCGACTGCTTTGGAATTGGCGCCCGCACTCGAACGCGATCCTCGGAGATCGACAGAGACCCTCACTAACGGCAAAACTCTGCTGGCCGCTTATGAGCTCAATGACAGCAGTGTGGTGCAGCAACCTACTCCTCCTCGGACACAAGCTACGTCTCCCGTACTGAGCTCGAAAAGAATATCAAATAAGTCGCCCATCAAGACTGCTAGGCGGCAAGGCATGCTCATCGAGAAGGCTGACATTGCGTACGAAGATGAAGGCTTTGAAGACGGCACGGTCATGTCTCCACAGCCTACGAAGACAATCTTGTCAACGTGAAGATGGCATTGAACAGCATAGAGTGCAGCCCTTTGTGCTCCCATGGCAGTTTTCATCTCTATCAACGCATTGTAAACTTGTAATGTGCACCTCCACTGTAACTGTCTTTCACTCTTGCATATCATGAAGCATCAATCAGTATATGTCGCCATCGACTCTTGTACGCTTGCCGTTGTGCTGACTTTGCAATCAGGGTATTATGTATGGTTTCAATGCAAGCAACCAGATAGCGGAGCATAACAAGCTTTAGCGAATCAAGACTGATCTCAAAGCAAGCAACCAGATAGCGGAGCTTAAGAAGTTTCAGCGAATCAAGACTGATCAGCATGTCAGTCAGAGTGACATTGTCCTTAAGTGTAATCAATTTTTACCACAAAAACATTCTTGAGATGGAGTCCACGCGCCACAAAAGAGCCTTGACAAATTGGATGATTACAATATCTAGGGTCACAGGCTCACTTGCCAGCTGTCATCTTACCCGCTGTGCGTTAGTCTTGTTTCATTCTTGGCTGCATACCAAAGTCAGCAACACCTTGCACGACGGATGTTGGAAGCATGCCGATAATCTTATCGAGAAATCCGCCACTTGCAGGTACCGGGGGTGCAGGTTGAGGATCAGCTACTGGAGCTGATAGGACAGAGAGTGACAAGAGTAAAATCAAGGTCTCATTTAATGAACCATTGGTCTTCATTGGTGCGTATACTATTCGCTCCTCAGCAGGTGTATCCTTCCCAAATATATAGTCGAAAGCAGCTGAGCTTCTCAACGTTTCAAGCCAGCCGACGGAGCCCACATCATGTTTCACATATGTCTGTTGACAGAATTCATAAGCCGCTGAAGCTGGCGGTCTTGGGGAGCGTTGGCAAAGAAACGATCTGGTAGAATGATTAGTCTTGTGCTCAGCTCCTGAGTCCTGAGAGCTATGAATGAGGATTGAAATGCCGCCATCTGAAAAGGCCTACGGTTGTGCACGACCACGACCAACAACCGGGGTTGACCACCGCGATATGACTCGCTTACAGGCGACTGGCTTCCCGTAGAATGACTCTACCCAGACATCCGGTAGAGCATAGATATCGGCTATGAGTGAAGCAAACCAAAGTCTGCGTTCAACCGATGACGGATCAGTTGAAGAAGATGAACCCATCCTGAAGTACTCGCGCTTCCTTGATGGAGGACTGACCACCATAATAGGGCGCGACACAATCAGTGCTTTTGTTATTTGCAAAACGCACTTCGTCATTGGTTCGCACAATGGTATTGTGTACATTGTCGATATACGCGGCACGCTGGTGAAGCAATATCGCGCTCACTCGGCTGCGATTTCGTCGGTCTCGATCGATCGCGAAGGAACAACAGTGGCCAGTGGCGGCATTGATGGGCGTGTTGTGGTCTATAACTTGCTGAAAAAGGAAAGCATATTGTATGACTTCAAGAGACCTGTGCAGACAGTGGCGGTAGATCCAGACTACAATCTGAACGCGAAGGGTCGCATTTTGTCTGGCGGTCTTGCTGGGAAGCTGACACTCAGTGAACGTGGCTGGCTGGGCAACAAAGAGACTGTGCTGGAAGCAAATGAAGGACCCATACTGGAATCTGCATGGCACGGCCGTCTTGCCGCCTGGGCTAATGATGCTGGCGTGCGCGTCTACGATACACTCAATATGCGTATGGTTGGTCTCGTTCGTCGCCGACCAGATAGTCCTCGAGCGGATCTTTTTCGATGTCGTCTGCTGTGGCAAGACTCGGAAACCTTGATCATCGGTTGGTACACACACATCACCAAAGTTGTGATTCATGAGGGTGTCAACAAGGTCCTGAGCCTTGAGGCGACTATCAATATGAAGCTGGACTGTGTCGTTTCCGGTCTCGCCATGATGCAAAACAATCTGCTTGTTTTGGCGTACCTTGCAGATTTGGAAACGGCTGAAAATATGCGCCGTGGCAATGCTCAGCGGCCGGAACTCCGCATCATCAACGAGTTGTTTGAGGAAGTGTCGGATGATGCATTGGGATTGAGGGGTTATGAAAAGCTTCTACCAAATGATTACGCTTTAGCGGCACACCCAAATGAAAGGTCCTTCATTGTTACAAGCCCTGAAGATATCGTCACAGCGAGAGAGCGAGACTCAGAAGATCATGTTCGCTGGCTAGTCGAAAACCGCAACTTTGAAGAAGCTCTCGCAGCAACTGCGGCACTGGCAAATCCGCCGACAGAGCTCTCCTTTGCTGTGATCGGATCGCAGTACATGGACTACTTGCTGCAAGACAAAAACTTTGAGCGTGCGGCTAGTCTGGCGCCTCGCGTCCTCCTCGAAGACGCTGACGCATGGGAGAAGCAGGTATTCCTTTTTGCTGAGCATGATCAGCTTGAAACTTTGACCCCCTTCATTCCTGTAGGCAACCCAACACTCAGCTCTACAGTCTACGAGATGGCCCTCGGACATTACGTGGAGTCTGATCCGACAATATTACTTGAAACCATAAAGCGCTGGCCTCCCGAGATTTACAACACCGAGGACATACTCAGCACAATTGGTTACACCTTGTCAGAAACAGATGACCCTGTTTTGAAGGAATGTATGGCAGAGTTATACCTCAAAACCGACAGACCAAGGGAAGCGTTGCCTTACTTTCTTGCTCTTGGCAAGTCCCAGAGCTTTGACATCATCCGTCAATATCACCTGTTTGATGCAATTCAAGAAGATGTGTTGCGAATTGTTACGATTGATGCTCCGCTCGATGATTCTGAAGTTAGTCCAGAAAAACTTGCCAACAATCAAGCCATCGATATGCTGGTCCAGCACACACATTCCATTCCGATGCACAAGGTTGTAGCGCAATTGCAGGCGAAGCCTGCTCTGTTGTATTGCTACTTTCGTGCCGTATTGGCTTATGATGCTAGTCTTGCGAGCGACTTTACCGACTTGCAAGTCAAGTTGTACGCAGAATACGATCGTGAACGATTGATGGAATTGCTAAAGAACACTTCAAGCTACTCTCTCGAACGAGCTATTGAAGAATGTGAACGACGGGAATACATTCCAGAATTAGTCTTTATTCTTGGCAAGACTGGCAATAGCAAACGTGCCTTGCAGCTGATTATTGAAAAGCTCGAGGATGTGAATCAGGCCATTGCATTTGCCACGCAGCAATCGGATCCGGAACTGTGGGAAGACCTGGTGGCCTATTCTCTCGACAAGCCTCCGTTCATTCGCGGCCTGCTTGAGGCTCCAGGTATTGCTGTCGATGCAGTTAGTCTGCTGAGACGGGTACCAACAGGGCTTCGCATCGAGGGTCTCAAAGAGACGCTGGAAAAGGTCTTCTCTGATGCGGACTTGCAACTCTCTTTGTCGACAGGGGGTGGTAACATCCATGCAGCGCATGCAGCTGCCTTGTCACGAAAGCTTCAACAACAGCAACGACGCGGAACACGCATGGAGCCAGCAGACGTGTTGAAAGCGCTTGGTTTCAACAACCTCACTGAGGCTCGGCCAAGATCACGGCGTGGGCAAGAGGACATGCCTAGCCTCGCGAGAGAGGAAATTTTCGTCTTTCTTGACGGCGAGCGCAGAGTACCGCGACTACAGCTTGAAGAGAAGAAAGGCGAGACGGGTGCGATTGGGCGTGCGTCTGCGGCTGCGCCTACGTCAAGCGTCCATCCAGTGCGCTCGCGCCATAAGAAGCAACACCAAACTATGTCCGTGAAGATGACATTATGTGCAATCAATCGAAACCGCTTGTTAGAAGCAGTAGAGCAGGGATAGTAATTTCGTAAGAAACGATACTAGAGAACAAAACAGCGCACTCGCACAAACACATTTAAAAATGAACGATGAACCTGTCCTTACTCGGCACCATCGATAGAGTCCTCGTCCAGCAGCTCAAAGTCTGATTCGTCACTGAGCTGAATCTCGTCATCGGAAGGCAGAGTCTCAATATCATCAATGTTGTGGCCTAGTTGAGACCTTGCTTCGGATGCTTCAGAAGATACGGTTCCATGGGGGTCCGCTTTAGGAAGCTCCATAGAGGCGCTTGGGAAAACAAGTCGAGAGCCGAGTGATTGGAAAGATTGAGAGCTGTCGCTCGAAGTGATTCGAGCCGCGAGGTCATTACCGACGGGTGTCTGAACGTCTACATCGATCCAAAGTCGAGGCCCAAACTTGCTTCCATCTGCAGTGCAAAGCCTCCAGTAAGAGATGACATTGTCTTGCACCTCTGCTGGTGCGTGGAGCATGACGGAAATTGTCGTTGAGCCACCGGGAGAGACCGTTTCGGTGGTACGCAGTTGTGGCGTTGCAGATTGTCCAACGACTTCGATGCCTTGCATGGCCGCACCGCCGATGAAGCATGCCGACACACCAACCGGCCAAGTCTGTGTTCCAATATTCTTCATGCACCATTGCTTCACCAATGTGCTGCTAGGTGAAACGGAGCTGCCGTCAGGGATAGTCAAGTCTTCGATGAATGCTGCTTCTAAAGGCAGGTAAGCCGGCGTAGGGTGATGAACATCGACAGAGCTGGACGTCTCGACAGACTCGACCTTGTCAGCAGCCTTGTCAACGTAATGATCGCCATTCGTGACGGGTGTGACAATCATGTCATGCCCGCCCTTGTGAGCCGACTTGTCGGTGTCAAGCCGCACGCCCGAGCATGACCAGCAGAGATCGTAATTCTGGCACGACAAGCAGGTAAAGCGCAGGCCGGTGTCGATGGCATTGTGGCACTCATTACACTCAAAGCCAACTCCTGCTAGGAAGTCGGCTTCAACCTCCTTCAGGACATTAGCCTTAGTTACTGGCAAGCTGGCGTTGTCGACAAGTCGATTGTAACGCACAAAAGTGTGACCAGGCTTGTGGTCGACAGTAGGGAAACAGTTGCTGCACAGATCGTAGTCGTGGCAGGACGCGCACATGTATCGGTGGCCAATGACTTGTTTGTCGCATCCATCACAGATGACTGTAAAGTGCTGCACGAGTGTCTCTTGCTTGGGGCTGAAGGTTCTCTGAATTTTTGCATGAGGTTGTTGTGGCGTTGCAGCCTCTGGCACCTCTTCAGCTGCAGGTTGCTTGACTGCCCGCGAATCGATTTCCTTTGCTGTGTTCCCCAGGGACGAAACAGTCACGCTGGTCACTGTGGTGGAAGAAGCGTTCGATTGAGCTAGTGACAAGGACGACTTGGCAGGCGAGAACGGCATCATGGGACCGCCAAAGACTGGTCGGGAAGCTGGAGGCGTCAAAATTTTCTTGGCCTGGCCAAAGAGCACTTTGGATCGGGCTGGGGAGAATACAACCTTCATCTTGATGAGTGGATGGGAGACGTCATGCTTATTGAGTGGATGAGCCTCGCAAGCGCCGCAAAGGTCAAAGTCTGAGCACACCGTACACTTGTAGCGTGCTCCAGTGATGAACTTGTTCGAGTTCTTACAGAGTGCGCCATCGCACATGATGCCGTTGTGCATAATTTGAGCAACCTTCTTTATAGGAGCTAGGATTGCATTGTCAGCGATGCGAACAAAGCGATGAGTGCCATGAGTTTTGTCAACGTCTTCGAAACAAGACGAGCAGACATCAAAATCGGGGCAAGTCAAGCACTTGAAGCGCAGTCCAGAGATTGCAAAGTTGCAGTGGTCGCAGACTGCATTGTGGCGGAACGGAATAGATTCTTTCTCGACATGCTTGTGTTCGCCGTGGTGATGGAACGCGTGATTGTGGTCCCTACCATGCCTTCCATGATGGTTGGTGTGTGCGCACAATGTAACAAAGTGTTTGTTCTGCTCAACGAGCAGACTGACGACGTCCGTCAGCGCCTTTTGCTGCAAGGCGTGCTCTGCCTGTGCGTTGACCAGACGGTCTGAAACAGAAACAACTTTACCCATTTGCGTAAGGCTTCCGGAGAGAGCTACTGCCAATTTTTGCAGATACTGGTCGTTACATTCAGCGGTCCTCTCTATCGTTTCGTCCAGTACTTTGGCTGCAAAAGCGCTTGGGGCGGGCGCAGACGTGAGCAAGTCAACCACTTCCGTTGCTGGTGTGATTGGTGTGACATGCTTGGGTGCTTCTGGAGCGTCGCCAGCAGCATTCAAGAACGCTTTAAGCAATGCATCGCCTTCCATTCTGGCGGCATCTGGTTCACTCTGCAAAGGCTGCAACAATAGTCGAGCGCGCTTCTGTCTTAGGATTTGCGTGCTATGCACCTTGAGGTCGAGTGGCACAAAAGTCTTGGTGCCCGATACGCGCACAAGCAGTTGCAAGTCGTCTTTGTCAAAATCAAGCGTTCCTTCGAGTGGGGCGAGTTGGCGCGCGAGCTGGCGCTGAAGCTGTATGAGTGAGCATTGATATAATCGTTGCGCCGGCCTAGGAACTTACATCGAGAGAGGGAGCAATTGAGATGAAGAAAACAGCAGGCACCTGAATGCGATGCGTCCCTCCAGCAGTCACCTTGACGAAGATTTGACTCATGCTGGGCGCTGAGCGGTGTGTGGTTCGATGCGCGAGGTGGTCGTTGTCGTTGTCGTCAGCATCTTTGCCCAAATTTGGTGGGGAAGCTCCGGCGCGCGTCTACTCTACAGTCTACGGTCTATCGCTCACTCATATGGTGCATTAGCTCTGCCATGAAGAATGCTAGCTGCCAAGGCTGCTCTCGGAAATGCAGAGTCATGTTCTGTACTGCTGCAACGGCTTCGCCCCTCTGCTGGTATCACTCTTGGTCTGACTCTGGGCGAGCTGGTAGAGTCAGCTCCTGATCAGCTTCATGCCCCCGTTGTCGAGTTGCGTGGACGCAGTGGATCGGGAAAGACGCATCTCTTATACATGCTGGCGATTGAAGCACTGGTCGCAGGAACAGGAGTCGTGTATATGGATGCAGAAGGCACCTTTGATGTGCTTCGTTTCTCGCATCTCCTGCGACAGCATGTGGATCCCTTCGCTGCAGATGATCTCTTGAAAAACCTGGTCATATTTCAGCCTCAGTCAGCATCTGACATGCTCGCTGATGCCAAGAACCTGCGGCAGTCCATCGCTGTCCTACAACGCGACGTGTCCATCCCCTTGATCCTGGTCGACAGCATTAGCAGCTTCTTTTGGCAAGCCAAAGCACTCCTGTCAGATATTGTCGAGGCGCTTCGAGATGTTGCAAGGGCCATTCATGCAACGGTGTTCATCACAAACTGGCAGATTGGATGGCAGCACTTTTCCGTGGCAAAAGCAGTGCGTCTGGAGGTTGAGAAGAAGGAGGTGTTGCAGTTCACGCAGGGTATAGAACAGGCCTTGAATACGGCAGATGCACGCGCAGAGGTACTTGCTCGCGGCTTGTCTTATATCAAAAACGCGGGGGGCAATAGACAGACTTTTTGCATCACAGATCAAGCGAGCATGGTTTGATTAAATGTCTAGTAAACGACTGAACTTGACCACATATTTAAAATGCGTTGATAGAACCTGAATCTGACGCATGAGGTGGCGGTGTGTTTGCGGCACCGTCACTTGGATGTCCAGCTGTGCCCACAGCTCGTGTGTGCGAGTGTTCTCCAGAAAGATGACTTCCTTCCATTGTTTCTGGAGTACCTGGACGCTCTTCTCGGGCGACGACCGTGCCTCCATTGAGGGACCCGTGTTTCTTCATGAAGGCATCCATCGTAATGGTGGGCTCCATAGTGGCTTCATGAACAACGGGCTTTTCGTGAATGACCTCGTCTGGAATGTAAGCATGCTGCAGATATACATAGCCAGGCTTACGAATGGGCACAGTAGTGTGAATCACTTCCTTTTGGACAACGTCGCGCTGGATGACGGGTTGAATGGTTTCATGCACATGGTGATGCGTAGTGTCGGACCTACTGATGAGCCAAGTTCAGAACACGCAAGCACGTACCCAACTGCGACTGCCTCAGTCTTGGAATATTGGGTTGGTTCCTGGATGGTTGTGCTAGTGTAAGCTTGCTTCTGTTCCTCCAACGCACGCTTTGATCGTTCAGACATCTCTTCTGTGTGCACCTTCTCCGTCACCGGCAAGATGTTGTGCGTGTGCTTCTCCTCCAGCTCGACGTGCTCCTGGACAGGCTGAATGCGTTGCTGTTCATGAACGACATGGCGTTCGCGATCCACGATCGTGTGTTGTTCTTCTCGAACAATCGGCTGGATGCGTTCTTGCACAACGCTAGGTGCAATCTCCTCGATAATGTCTGTTGTGCCGCGATCCAGCTTCTGACCCGTGGAGGATGTCTGGGAGATATGATGCTTGCCTGTGTCAGCACTTGCGATGGTGGTGGCAGGAGGGCTGCGAGACACAGGGACCTGGGATGTCTGACTTTGCGAGACTGTGTGCTGAGACGAAGACATGATGAAGGACTGCTTGAGTGTCAAGTAGGCAGAGACGATGAGGCCTTCTTAAACTGCCCCAGTGATCGTATGACGACGGAGCATGTTCGATCGATCAGACAGCGGCATCATCGACACAGGCTGAAGGATCGCGAACATTCATCTTTTGAGCTAGAGCAGTGAAGATAGAATCTGCGTGGCATCTTGACATAGCTAGCTTTTAAGGAACGGGTACCTCGTTGCACTAGCAGCAGGTAGTGGTGGGATGGAGCCAGTCAGCCTGCTTCCTTGCTGCGATTTACCATCTCGCCAAGAAACTCAACAACTATCCACTAAGTATACTTGCCAACCTATATAAACTGTACAGGGCAGCCTGCAGACATACGTGGACAGGCTTGTCTATACGCGAGAGAGAGAGAGAGAGAGAGAGAGAAAAGAGCACAACCAAATGTCAGAAAGCCAAGAAGCCCCCTCACCGACCGACACAAAGCCAAGGCTCAAGCGAAGCTATAAACACTCCAGTTACGCATGCGCCAAGTGTCGCGCGTCGCATCGCCGCTGTAAGCATAATCCGGAAGACGACCCAGAGTATGATGGCAGTACGCTCAAACGCACGCGAAAGCGTAGAAAAGCAGCGACGACAACAGAGGAAGAGACAGCCGCTGCAGAGACATTACAGGCCATGCAGCCGCCTCCGCCTGCGACAAATGGGTATACGGCTAGTACATACGCACTAACTCCGGGTCAGTCGTCGAGTACAGACTCATCAGTGAATGCGATGGGATATGGCTTGCCTGATTTGTCGATGGGCATGCTCGGCGCTTCTTCGACTCTTGGCGTACCGCAGCCGCAACAAATAGCATGGCTCGTCCGGCCTATCGCGCCTCCGTCTGCGGGCCCATCTCCGTCACCCAGTCAAACACCTCTGCCTTCCTTCAACCACATTGCCGGTCTCGCTCAACACTCACCAGTTTCACGCAGCAGTAGTGTGCAAGATGCGGACTTCCTCAACGATCTCACCACCTTTGACCAATTTGACCTGACCGATGTGCTCATGGAGTTCTTTTCACACACAGACGGCGAAGAAGAATTCTGGCGAGGTCCTGGGATGCGTATGATTGATGAGAATGCAGCCCTGAAACATGCTGCCCTCGGTGCATACCTATTGCATCGAGCATTTACAAAACGCCAAGCAGAAGGCTTGTTGCATGTCGACAAGGCCATGCAACTACTCAACAAACAGCTTGCTGTGAAAGATCCGAGTGTTTGGCAGACTGGCATGTTTACAGCAGCTCTCCTCGCTATTGCGTCTTTTTGTGCATGCGAACCCTTGTCCGGTGCACGACTGCATATGAATGGTGTTCAGAGCATCTTCTCACAGCTATGGCCGCGTTTGGATGAATGCCGACCGGAATTAAGGCGGCTTTTTCAACGGCAGCAACACTGCACACGTCTTTGTCGCAGTGCTGTCAAGGAGTATCGTGTCTTTGTGGATATCTTTCAGAGGTTGTTCCCAGATGTGGATTTGTATGCTGAACATGAAGTCGGTGCGATACAGGAATTATTGGTGATCATGCTGGATGCACTCTCGTGCTTTTTTGACTTGAGTGGTGCACAACAACGTAAGGAATCCCTCACACTCGTCGGCCGTCTTCAACGTACCTTAGTGCGAGAGTGGTTGGATGGTGCGGATGCAAAGCAACGTGTTTTTCGACCTTTGCTGCAAGAAGCACTGTATGATTTGCTTGCGAGTATGGTCTACCCGGATCGCGACTTGTCCACCCTTCGCACAATGCTGGCCAGTAAGATGTTTGATGGTGAAGCTGCGTGTGGGACTTTTCACTTTGCTCGGTTGACGCTTGCAGCCTTGGACAAGGTCATCTATGAGCCAGCTGCACAGTATTATGCTAATTAACCAATGATGACATTGCACAGAAGGATATTAGACAGCACAGAAGGACGTTAGACAGGATGCAAAAGCAAAAGACTCTCATCATGATGATGTTGAGAAGTGCTTAATAGGCCGCACCCCGGAACAAAACTATTGCGATAACAGGCAAATAAATGACGTAGCACAGAATTTCATTAGAGGGTACGTAAAACTATAGTATACTTTTCATGATGCTTAGAGGTGCTTCGTGGTCGACGAGTGACCAGCAGCATTGTGCTCAGTAGCGTTGTGTCCAGTGGCGTTGTGTCCAGTAAGGTTGTTTCCGGAAGCACCGTGTCCAGCAGTACCGAGAGCATCGGTGTGGATGTGCTTGCCGCTGAGGTGGCTGCCCTCAAGAGTCTGGGGAGCACCTGAACGAGTCTCGCGGGCGACACTCTCGCCAGCGTGGGTACCACCCTTCTTGCTGAACTCAGCCATTGAAATGGTAGGCTCGATGGTAGCCTCGTGCACAACTGGCTTCTCGTGAATCACCTCGTGGATAGGCACAGTGGTGTGGATGTGCTCCTTCTGGAGGACCTCACGCTGAATCACGGGCTGGACGGTCTCGTGCACGTGGTGGTGTGTAACATCCTGGCCGACGGCAGCGCCCTCAACCTTGTTGTACTGGGTAGGAAGGGTCTCGGATGTGTTCTTGTAGGCGTTTTGCTGCTCAGCAAGGGCACGCTTGGCACCGTCGGTCATTTCGTGTGTGCGTTCGCGGGTCTCGACTGGCAAGACGTTGTGCTTGTGCCTGGTCTCCTCCTCAACACGGTCAGCGACGGGCTGGACACGCTGCTGGTGGTGGTGGACGTGGTGCTCACGGTCCTCGATAACGTTAACCTCCTCGGTGACGTGCTTGGCAACACGCTCTTGTGTCACGGCAGGTGCGACAGTCTCATGTGTCTGGGTTGTGTGGTGGGTGCCTGTACCGGTGGTAGAGGTGGTGTTGTGGTGTGAGCCAGTCAAGCCGGAGCCTGAGGTCTGGTGTGAGCCAGTCAAGCCGGAGCCTGAGGTTGTGGTGTTGGAGGCAGAGGTGCCGACTGGGTGGGTGCCGGTCACTCCCCTGTCGGCGTGTGTGCCGTGTGTGGAGGAGGTGTGGTCACCGTGGGTGTTGGTGGTGTCCTTGTCTGAGTGCATTGCGTCCTTGACTTTGTTGATGATGGAAGACATGATGGATGAGGATAGAAGGTATGAGGTTCTGATGAGCAGATGAGGGCCTGCAGGTCCTTCTTATAGGTGAGGGTCATGTCGAGGATGTGGTCATGGATGGGCTATGGACTGTGTCCCAGATCGCCGCCCATTACGTAGCTTGCCAGGGCTCTCCACCCACCAAGTCACTTCCCTCATCACGAGCACTTCATCTCTTGGCGGCGGCTCTCCTCTGCTCCTCCCAGCCAGCGCATGTGCTCTCTCCTCCTCGTGCGCTCCTGCAGACCAGATCACTGCCTGTATGCTGATGACGCCAACGCACTCCTCCTGTTGCTAGTGCATAGATCTGGATCTCGACTTGGCCGCGTCTAGATCATCTCTGCTCATCGCGGGGCCTTCTTCGCTTCTCTGTTTCGCGTTTTGCCTCACGCGTCATTGTGGCTTGCACTCGTCTATCAGATCAGACTCCAGCAGGTAGTTGCGCCTCGTATTCCACGCGCACCCCAGTTGGTCGCCAATATCCTGCAGAAGAGACATATCCTAGATATCTCCGGCAGCTACGGGCCGAAATCACTGGGCAGCATAGACGACGGCAGGTAAGTACACGCTGGCACTAGGGCTGGCTCGTTGGGCCAGGGCACTTCTCTGTTCTTTCTGCACCGGAAAGGACGGCAAGCTGGCGTGGGTGCCATCCATCTAGTGACATCTATATACGATTCTACCCTAGGTACGATGCATCATGGCCTCTCGGTAAACGGAGGGCTAGAGCACGCCTCTTGCGGCGTATGAAGCAGAATCAGATTTAGGGCGACTGCTCGTCACTCCTGCTGCTGCCCAGATGTGCATGCCCACTCTACAAACGTCATCGGAGAGGCGGCGAAACGAACAGAATAAAATCGATCCACCCAGCAGCAAGCCTGTGATCCAACCACTTCAAACACGAATGGGCCTCATCGACAAGCTCAAGGGTAGGAGCAGCAAGGACGAGGCAGAGGTCAGTGGTAAACATAGGCGCTCCTCGTCCCTTGGCAGGCGCAGGTCCCTCGAGGGGAAGACACCCAGCCGAACAGTAGGCGAAGTACCACAGTTGCCGCCGCTCTCAGACAGACCCGAGGCCATGTACAGCGTGGAGGGTGCAGGAGGCATGGCAGGCACATCCGCCAAGGGAAAAGACAAGGAGGTTGCTGGTGTTACGCGTGGGTTGGAGCAAACACACTTGACCAGCCAAAAAGGTACGCCGACGAGGCCTGCCTATGACGAGCGCAACTTGACAAACACACCCTTCAACCCCGACTCCTTCCTCGGCGGCAAGGAATCCACCACGGACTATGAGCAAAGACAGGTGACGCCTATTGTGCAGGAGGTCATTCGGCCACAGGTCGAAGAAACCATCATCCCGGTTTTCAAGCGCGAGCACCACGTCATCCACCATCAAACACGCATCCAACCAGTGCTCGAGCAAGTCGTGCTCCCTGCCAAACACTATGTTGTGATTGATGGCAAGAAGCATGAAGTCTTGCCAGAGGCAGTCACGCAGTACGTGCTCAAGTCGCGCGACTATATTCCCATGCAGGTCAAGCCAAAGGTTATTGTTCGCGAGTATGTGGATTCTGAACCTCTTGTAGGTCCCATTCTGGGCGTTGGCGCATCGCTGGTGAATAAGGATGTTCAGGTGGAGCACCAACGCAGAATCAACGAGAGCTACGTCGTGGATAAGCTCCACCAACAACATATCCCAATGGCTGTGCCAGCTGCAGAAACGGGTCATGGCGCTTCGATGCCTGTGACACAAGTGGTGGGCAGCAGCAATGGGCTGAGCAAAGACCAGGAAGAAGCACATCGGCATGCCTCCATCAAGGAGAAGCTGTTTGGCAGCAAGAACGCAACCAAGCATGAGCCTGTGCGCGCGTGAGGTTCTTTCATGTTTCCCATGTATTTCGTAGCATGCTCTGTAGTCGTAAATGTCCTTTCACTTGATGTCTCGATTTCCCTCCCTTTCTCTCCCGCAACGAACAAGAAAAAGTCGCGCACGACAGGAAACACCGACAAAGGTTTCAGCATATCGAGTAGTAGGACGGGCTAGATGTCTGCGACTGTTCGCTACCCGAGACAGGGAGACGATACAAGGCCCGTCAAGATTGCCGGTAAGAACCCTCCTTCTGCAAGCCTGCAACCATGACTAACCACCCCTTCTCATCAGGCAGCTGGAATGGATGGCAACCGGAAGAGATGCAGTTGGGCAAAGACGGGACAGGCTTCACCTATACGATCCGTGCACCCGTTGGTTCGAAGCAAGAGTACAAGTTCATCACACCGACAGGTGCGTGGGTTCTTCAACCAGGCCGTCCAACAACCCCAGATGCACATGGCACGCACAATCACAAGATCATCATAGAAGGTGCTGCAGGGACAGGCGGGAATGCTCATGAGAAGGAGGGGGATATCCGATCTATAGGGCAACAAGGGACAGCTGGATCGCACGGCAAGCAGCACTCGCGACAAGGCTCCTTCTCGCCCTTGAACCCCTCAGCTCCTTCCTTCAGTCCAACAGCGCCTGTCTTCAATCCTGGAGCAGGCAGTTGGGGTGGACCGCCACAGGTCCCAGTCGTTCCGATTCCTGCACAGCAGCAGCAGCAGCAGCAAGGAGCGCCTGGTCGACACGCACGCAGTCGGTCATCCGCTCGACACACGCGCAGCAGGTCCAGCATCAGTACGCACGCACGGACACGCTCGACCTCTCGTCCAGCAGGCAGCACTATGGCGGAACATGACAATCTCGACCCAACCGCTGTCCCCTTCAAGCCGCAATTCAAGCAACCCACACAACCAGTGACGCATGCTCAGGGGTATGCTGCTGCTCTCAAAAAGGCACCGTCACCACCTGCTCAGTTGCCACAGCAACAGCAGGTCGCTGAGGGAGGGTTCAAAGTACCTGCTGTGCCCGCGCCAAGGACTGTCTCGAGACCATCGAGTACCTCGCCTGAACAGGTCGATGCGGCAACTGCTTCCTATGCAGCGCGTGCAAAGCAAGCAGCGCTAGAGTCAGCAAAGCAAACATCTACTACCGTCCGACAAGAATCAAACAAGACTTCAGGTGTCGTAGAAAAGGCTGCAGGCGAAGTCCAGCATGCTGCCGACAAGACGGCTGATTCCGCTGTTGCAGCTACATCATCTCTTGCTCAGACTGCCTCACAAGCTGCGGAGACCGCCTCAACTACAGCAGCTGAGGTCAAGGATGCTGTCAAGCACGCCAAGGATGTGACAGTGCAAGAGACTTCCCAAGTCATTGAGACTGCCACCGATAAAGCCTCCGAGGTGAGTGAAGTGGGCGAGGAGCAAGGTTCACAAGCAGCAGAATCTCTGCAGGCGACAAAGGATGCTTTGGTCGAGCAAGCATCACAAGTGACCGAGGTCATCAAAGACGACGCCGTTGAAGTCACGAATGCAGTGGGTGAAGCTGCCGAGACTGCCAAAGAGACAGCTCAAGAGTACGCATCAGCGGCAATCGAGACCACTAAAGATGTCGCTGCTTCCGCTCAACAAAGTGCTACAGAGGCTAAAGATGCAGCGGCAGAGACTATTACCAATGCCAAGGATGCTGCGCAAGAGCAGGGCAGAAAGGCTGGAGCCGCTGTGCAAGACACTTCTCGCCACATTGACCAACACGTTCAGGCGGGTGCTGCAAAGACACGTCAAGAAGCTGACAAGTTCGGACACGCTGTACACGATGCTGCTGCTGAAGGCAAAGAGAATGCCCAACACGCAGCTACGCTTTTGCAAGAAAAGGCACAAGCAGTCCATGAACAAGTTACAGATACTGCATCCAAGGCGGAAGACAAGGCACAGGAGGTCGTTCATGCCGTGCAGGAAAAAGCTGTTGACATCAAAGATGCGGCTGCCGACACACTCGATCGCGCTTCAAAGACTCTGGCTGATGCTGGAGCTGTTGTGCAGGATAAAGCAGTCGGACTCAAGGACGCTGCTGTGGATACCGTTGAAGAGGTCATTGACTCTGCTGCAAAGACTGGTGCAGCTCTTCAGGATTCTGCACAGGCTGCGGCCCAGGCTACTGCTGATCAGGTTCACCAAACAACTAATGCAGTCGAAAGCAACGCTGAGAACGCCGGAACTTCGGTGGCACATGAAACGAGATCAGTGACAGATAAGGCTACCAACGAAGCGCGTGAAATCAAGGAGTTTGCGCAGCAGACTGCACAGGATAGCAATGATTCAGTCTCTGTTGAGATCGCCAAAGTCAGCGATGCTGCACACCGCGCCGCTTCCGAAGGCAAAGCTGCAAGCGCACTTGAAGACGAAGAGCAGTCCCGTACAACCACTGAAAGAGACCCGTCTGTTTCAGCCTCTGTCGACCGCGAACGTGTCGAACCGGCAGCGGAAGACTCGCTCGTCAATTTGTCGTCGAGTCAGGGTGCCTCGACCAAGGCAACAAGCGCGACGCCAAAGCATGTCGCTACAGTTACACCGACCCCATCTGTCGAAACGACGGCTGAACCTGCCGCAGAAGACGGTCTTGCAGCACCCTCCCGTCAGCCAGACCTTACTACTGCTGAAATGAGTGACTCCTTTGGCAAGTCGATTCCGGCAAATAAGCCAGATACGGTGCTTCCACTTTCTGCAGAGGGCCAAGCGAAAGTTGCAGCCGAGTCAGAAAGAACCGCCTCATCGACCAAGCGTGCTCAATCATCTGGCACCGACCTGACTGGTGATCGGCCTGGAACGAGCAGGAGTCTCGGTGCGAAACCAAGTGGCAATATTTTGTCATGGATGCTCAAGTCATTGTTTGGCGGCATATTCCGTGGTATTGGAGGACTCTGGGATAAACTCGCCTTCTGGCGCAAATCACCTCACGGTTCACCACACTCTCAGACTGCCACTGCTTCTGCCGCAGCAGCCGGCACACCATCAGAAGGCCTCCGCAATTGAGTAGATTAGGTTTGCATCAAGCACAAATCGTGCATGCTCAGGCTCAATTAGAGAGGCTGCGTCTGCTGCGTCTGCGTATATCACAAGCATAGTACCACATTCATTTCTTCACATTACTAAGCCTCTCAAGCGCCAACACCATATGCAGCAGTCTGTGCACCCCAAACGTTACTCACCACCTTTGTCTGCCCCTCAAGCGCTTGTCCAACCCCAGCTGCGATGTAAAGTGGCGTAAAGTGCTCGATTGAGGGATGCGCCTTGCGGAAGTATGGCTGCTTTGTTATGTCGACTAAACGCTGCTTTTGCAGGGATAAGTCTTCTTCTTCATGTGCATTTACCAGAGTAGTCATGAGTGCATCATAGCCTGGATCAGCAGTAGCTTTATCCCAAGCATGCCAGTCTTTAAATGTATGGATCGTCAGTCCACCACATAAGATCAGATAGCCTTCCTTTGCCAACGATGCGATTGCTGAGCCGAGCTTGAGGTTTGCTTCCGGATCCACATACTGGTCTACTTCAACAAGCGGCACATCAAGCCTGTCTCCAAACATGAGCTTGAAGGGGATGTACACACCATGATCAAAGCCACGCTTGTTTTGGACCTTGCAGTTGCTGATCCCAGCCGTAGTTAATAGTGTAGCCACTTTTTGGGACAGCTCAGGATCTGGCTTTGACTGGAAGCGAAGCTGGTACATGGCATCTGGGAAACCATAGTAATCATAGTAAAGAGCATCTTGGCTCATCTGCCATGCCTCGGTGTTATCAGTGATGGGAATGGGTGCATTCGAGTCGATTTCCCAGTGAGCTGAAAAGACGACGATGCCTTTAGGCTTGTATGTTTCTAGCAAAAATGGCCCAAACTGACGGAGAAAGGTGGCTTGCTGGCCGTCTGGACCGCCCTCGAAGCCTTTCGTGAAGCGTCCAGACTTGGCGGCACCTGATTCTGTCATGAGAGCTGGAGAGCCATGAGCAAAGAAGAAGGCAGGAATAGCGTTCCCAGGCTTGTGATCAGGCAGGCTTTTTAGAGAGTACGTGCTAGACATGGTCTTATCTACCTCTGCAACAGGCGTTTGACTTCTTATATATTCAGTGACTCCGGCAAGTCGTTCATCCGTAGGCTGAGAAATCAAAGACTGCGGAGCCGTGCATGTGCCATCTGACAAGATAACGGCTAAATGTGCCGGGCTTGAGTATGTGGGTTGCCTTCTGCGCAGACTGGAGGCAGTGAGTCTCTCTAGGGGCATGGAACGTCCGAGTCGTCTACCTTGCAGTTCAGCATAACTAGTGCGGCATCTCGAGCTTGCTCAGTCAGGGCTAGCATATCAAGCAAGAGACATACAAAACCGCTGATCCGCTGAACAAAGGCCGTCGTACATGACTCATACAAGAGTAGCCTGATTTTGAGGCTTCTTCTGAGGCAGTAAAGACCTCTCGAAGCGAAGGAGTGCTGCCATCTGGCCCTTCTCTTTTCGTCATTTGCGGAAGTTTTGAAATTTGAGCGAAACAGACAAACAGAAACTACAACAGCTCCTATTCCGCTGTCCCTGCGTCTGCAGCAACGGCAGACCTACCTGTCCTGTCATCATGGCTCCTGACCTAGAGCCTGCTCTTGCTCAGCCCTTGGAACGACAAAAGGGCAACAAGTCAAGCACATTTACTCAGGCAGCTGGCGCTAACCAACCTGCGTCATTGCCATCTACGCAAAATATGCATCCACTCGTACGTCCGCTCACAAGGGAGACGTTGCGCACCAATGGGACGATGCCGACAATTCAGGATGAAGACACAGTACCGGCTGCACGGAGTCGAGCGCCGGCCCTCGACACCGCGAAGCATCCAAGTTTTCTAAGCAGGTTCAAGCGCGATTTTGGCAGTGCAGCCAATATCAGAACACCAGGTGATATCATGACGGCCCCGTTGCCACGATCGGGTGTACAGTCTGATCCATTTGACAGGATCATCACACAGCGTCACGATTTGACGTTTGCGCCTGTACCCCATTCGCCGTTGATGCGCAGTGGCTCATCTGTCTATGAGCCAGTCACACGGCCAAGGGAAGATGCAGATATGCAGTCCCTTCCAGACCTGCCGCGCGACCGGCATCTTATGACGCGCTCCCATACGGAAGGACAACAACCTAGACCACGCAGCTACATCGATCCTGAACGCGCAGCAGCTGGCAGGAGGACGCCCATGCATCGCAATGAAGAATCTACCTCTGGATCACGCGCAAAAGTCAGAGAACGCTGGGATCGCATCAAGGCCCGCATGGCTGTCAACAAAGCTGCCAATAAGAAGAAAAAGGAACAGCCAAAGGGCATGAACCGGGATGTCATCAATTACTTGATTGCAGGCGCACTACCTGCTGTGTTGGTGGGTGCAGCGCTCATGAAAGATGAAGGTGGCAAGGCTCCGCGCGTGCCAGTCATTTTCGCATTGCTCAATTTTGAGCTGACGCCCAATACAGAGGGAAACACGAATGCTCGACTGCATCTCAAGTTCAACATAGAGCTCGAGTATGGAACCGGTGATTCTCGTAAGCGTTGGGTGATTGAGCGTGACTTGGAAGATTTCTGGCGTCTCAATCTGTCTCTCGGTATTCGTCGCAAGCTACGATTCTCGAAGAGCAGAAAGCCGCCTGATTTTCCTTCAGAAGCTCTGCCATTCTTCAGGACCGCCCGAAACTTGGAAGGTGATGAACGCACAAAACGAATGGCTCAAGACGTTGGATCTGGCATTGCCGCAGGTATTGGTGCACTAGCAGGCGCAGTGGGTGGAGCCTCTCAACTCGTTGACCGTGACCGGCAGTATCCACGTATCGTTGCAAACAGGATCGGTGCCTGGCTGCGTAAGTGTCTTGTTTGCTATACCTTCCGCGAAGAGTGTAATCGTCTTTGCAAGTTTTTGGAGCTCTCGACCCTGGGCATTCGTTTATCGCGCGATGAACGCAAGTCTGGTAAAGAAGGATTTCTTGCTATTCGCAGTATTCGTGGGGCGACACGTGGCATGACCTGCAATCCAATGGAGTACAAAAGACGGCATAAGCCTCGTTGGTATCTGGTTCGGGAAAGCTACATCCTCAGTGTCGAGCATCCAAGTGCTACAGAAATTTACGATGTCTTCTTCTTGGACCACCATTTCGATATTACACGGAGGGACTTCTTGTCGGATATCTCAATTGAAGATGGAAAGCATCATCATCCGCAGCATCATCAGTTCAAGGTGAAGAATAGTGAAAGACGGGTACACCTTGTCGCCAAGAATGAACGACAGCTGGATCAATTTGTTAAGAGCATCGAAACCATGGCCGAGTCGACACCATGGGCCAAGGAGCATCGATTCGGTAGTTTTGCACCTGTGCGCACCAATGTTGCCGCTCAGTGGTTAGTGGACGGCCGAGATTATTTCTGGAACGTCTCTCGTGCCATTTACAATGCAAAAGACACAATCTACATTCACGATTGGTGGCTGAGCCCTGAACTCTACATGAGACGCCCATCAGCTGTTGCAGAAAAGTGGCGGCTCGATCGACTTTTGCAACGCAAAGCGCAAGAAGGTGTCAAGATTTTCATAATCATCTATCAGAATGTTGGCACGACCGTGCCGATTGATTCTACCTACACAAAATACTCCATGATGGGTATGCATCCAAACATCCTGTTGCAACGGTCGCCTGGGCATCTCAAGCAAGTCACCTTTTTCTGGGCGCACCACGAAAAGATACTTGTGGTGGACAATGAAGTTGGCTTTGTTGGAGGGCTAGACTTGTGCTTTGGTCGGTGGGATACACCCGAACACATACTTATTGATGACAAGGACAACTTACGCTCTGGCGATGGCGCCGAGACTGGTGAAAAATCAGTTCCTGATGCTGGAGATGATGTGACAGACAAGGACTTTCAGGTATGGCCAGGCAAGGACTACTCCAATCCACGTGTGCTCGACTTTCACACACTGGACAAGCCTTATGCAGAGTTGTATGATCGCAGCAAGATCCCGAGGATGCCATGGCATGATATTAGCATGTGCTTGCTCGGTCAAGCTGCGCGTGACATCGGACGGCATTTCGTGCAGCGCTGGAACTACCTTCTCCGAACGAAGCCGCCTCGCAGACCCATGCCTATGTTGCTCCCGCCCTCAGACTATGATCCTGCTGATTTGGAGAAATACGGGCTGACTGGTACGTGCGAGGTACAAATTTTGCGTAGTTCCGGCAACTGGTCTCTTGGTTTGGATGCAACGGAGCACAGTATTCAGAATGCATACTGCAGTCTCATCAAAGAGTCTGAGCACTTCATCTACATTGAGAACCAGTTTTTCATCACAAGTACAGAAGTGGATGGCACAAAGATTGAAAATGGTATCGGAGATGCTTTGGTCGAGCGCATTATCAGAGCACACGCCAATCAGGAACATTGGAAAGCCGTTATTGTGGTTCCTATGCTACCTGGTTTCCCGGGTTCGATTGACAACAATGAAGGCACGGCACTCAGATATATCATGAAGTGCCAATTCAACTCCATCTCACGAGGTGAAAAGTCCATCTTTGGGCGTTTACGAAAGGCTGGTATCGATCCAGTCATGTATATTAACGTTTTTGGCCTCCGCGGGTGGGGTCGAATTGGCAAGGAAACGCCTATGCTCGTTTCTGAAATGGTTTACATTCACGCAAAAGTATGTTGCCCACTAACAAAACACAACACAAGCTAACAGTAGTGCATGATTGTGGATGACCGTGCAACAATTATTGGCTCAGCCAACATCAACGAACGCTCACAGCGCGGCATGCGTGACTCAGAAGTCGCCTCAGTTGTGCGCGATACAGACATGATGGACTCGACCATGGGTGGCAAGCCATACAAAGTTGGACGCTTCTCGCACACGTTACGTATGCGACTCATGCGCGAGCATTTGGGCGTAAACGTTGATGAGATTGAGCAGCAGGAATGTCACATGGATGGACTCGCCAAGGCTGTGCCATTCAATCGTGACTTCAAAGTCTGGAATCCAGCTGAGCAGCCTGGTCACATTAGCACAGAGGCAAAAGACTGTGCCAGCAACGACGAGGGGATCCGTATCGCCAAAATTGCGACCGAGCACATCGAGCAGCATTGGACAATCACAGAAGCGCATGACTTTCTTCACAATCACAACCCCGATCGCTCCCTTGGCAAATCGGGTGTGAATGACCGCTGGTTCGATGAGCATGAGCAGATCAAGGTCCCACCCAGATTTGGACGACCTCAGGTGTCTACTTCAGCCAATCCTCTGCCAAGTGGTATTCCCGTGACCATCGGCCGCACGACCAACTTGGGTGAAGAGATGGAACATGCCAAGCGCGACCCAGATATTGGCTTCACGCTTAAAATGTACAAGGATCAAGTGGCGGCTGAGAAAGGCAAGCCTTACACAACCTCTGCAAATCGATATGCAGATGCTGATAAGAAGCTGGCAGAGCTGGCGAAGGAGCTCAACATCACACTGGATGCGCCTCTGAAACCACTAGTGCATCTAGGTTCCGGTGGCACCGGTCCGTTCAGCGCACTTGAAGAAGATGAAGTGAAAGATGCTAAAGGCAAGTCACAGGGTGGCTTTGAGACTTTTGCAGAACAGCCTTTCACTAATCCATTGACTGGTAAAGAGATTGCCTCTGTGGACCCATATGGATTCTCTGATCCATTGATTGACTCATTCTACAGTCAGACGTGGTGCTCACTTGCAGTTAGCAATACAGACATTTATCGCGAAGTCTTCCGCTGTCAGCCGGATGACCAAGTCAGGACGTGGAAGGACTACCACAAGTGGGAAAAGTACAGTGAAGACCTTGCGAAAATGCAAGGTGGTCATCGTGATCAGCAGGATCTTTCCAAAGATGCTCCTGGTGGTGGTCCAGCGGGTGCGCCTGCATCCAAATTGCATCATGGCGGCGCTGAACACATGGCAGATAAAGCAACCGATGCTGCTGCCACTCGTCATGGCTTGACTGTCGATGAAATTGCAGCCAGTGATGAGGGGAGCTCTTCCGCAACCTTAAATGAGAAGGAAACAGACAGCAGTGGCCTACGCTCAACTACAACAACTACAGTACCCGGCTCCCCAGCCAATGGGAAACATGGTCGCCAGACACGCACTATTGGCGGGCAGACCGTCGAGTTGCCAAGTGTTGAGATGATGGAGCAGATGCTCTGTGGTATTCGTGGACATCTCGTCATCTGGCCCACTGAGTGGATGCTCGAGGCCGACAGGCAAAATGATTGGCTTTATACGATCGACAAGGTGCAGCCGATTGACATTTATTCTTAAGAAGGACTGTACGAAATCTACAGTGCCGACATGCTGTAGAACTAATCAACTGCTCCAGTGGTATCCTACTAGACACTCCTATACGACCTTGAGTTCCTTGAGCTTGCCAATCATCGCATCGACATCTTCGACCTTGTCGCCTCCCTGTCTGACGGGAGGTTCTTCGACCTTGAGTGTTTTGAAGCGATTCGCAATTTCAATGCCGTAGTCAGCGAGCTTTGTCTTTTGTAGTGGCTTCTTCTTGGCCTTCATGATGTTTGGCAGACTTGCAAAGCGTGGCTCATTAAGACGCAAGTCTGTTGTGATGACAATGGGTAGTTCAGCCTCGAGTACTTCTGTTCCACCATCCACCTCGCGCTCCACTGTGACCTTATCTCCATCAATTGTGACTTTGGATGCGCAAGTAGCTTGTGACCAACCGAGGAGACCAGCAAGCATTTGGCCAGTTTGGTTGCAGTCATCATCGATAGACTGCTTTCCCAGGAAGATGAAGTTGCTCTTCTCCTTTTCTGCAACGGCCTTGAGGATCTTGGCCACCGTTAATGGCTCCAGCGCCTCACCCTCCGCAATCTCAACAAGCGTACCACGGTCTGCTCCCATAGCCATGGCTGTTCGCAACGTATCCTGAGACTTCAGGGGCCCAGCAGAGACAGCAAGCACATCCTCGACACGGTCCTTGTGCTTCTCCCGGATCCGAATGGCCTCCTCTACACCAATCTCACAGAATGGGTTCATGGACTGCTTCTGGCCCGACAAATCAATTGCAGTCCCTGCTTTATTGACCCGGGGTTTGAGTGCATAGTCGAGCACTCGCTTTGTAGCACAGAGGATGCGTAGCTTCGACATCAGATGTTGTACCTGGTTGAGTGCTCTCCATTCGGCAGTTGCCCCCGAGCTGCGCGACATGAGGAGCACGTGACTGCTTCAGATGGGTAGACACAGACGACATCATCACTTCGACAGCTGCTGCTTTCTACCACTCGTATACACATCAATCTGCATAGATAATGTCGTCTTCTGCTGCAAGGCTACGTCCGAAGCTCAAAGCTGTCATCTTTGACATGGATGGGACCTTGACCAAACCTCAAACATACATGTTCAAAGAAATGAGAGACGCCCTAAACATCACAAAAGAGCAAGACATTCTCGGCTCTATCGAAGCACTTCCAGCTGCAGAACAAGAAGCAGCTCATGAAAAGATTCGAGATATCGAAAGGAATGCTATGAGCAAAATGGAGATCCAGCCAGGGTTGCATACGCTCTTTAAACACTTGGCAGAGACAAAAGTTCGGAAGGCCATTTGCACGCGCAACTTTCATGAACCAACACAGTACCTGTTGGACCATTTCCTTCAAGACTACTCCATTTGGCCAGTCATTACACGCGCCTTCACACCGCCCAAGCCGTCTCCTGAACCTTTGCTGCATATCCTGCAGAAGTGGCCCGGTGTCGAAGTAGAGGCATGTATGATGGTAGGCGACGGTGCAGATGACATCAAGGCGGCACAGGCCTGCAAAATGGACACAGTCCTTGTCCTCAACAAAGACAACGAAGACTTGAAGAAGCTCAATCCGACACACATTGTGCATGATCTCAGTGAAATCATTCAAATCGTTGAAGAGCGTACTCAACAATAAAATACAGTGCTCTAAGAAGACTAGATGGCTTGTGGGATAGAACCCAGTGCTTCATTGTATTCTGCTACCAAGGCAGAGATGATCCCTTTCGCAGGACCAGACTGCTTGACCAGGCCGACGCCAGTGCCTCCCCAACACACTAAGCGCGAAAAGTCACCCTCCTTGACAGCTGTAGCATAAGCCTCTCGAATCACTTGTGGGTCCTGGCCGCCAGCATGTTCGCTTGCCGTGATGTTTGCTATCGCACGCCCTGTATATTGAGCGGGCCAATCTGTTGTACCGCGCATTTCATCGTAGAGGCGTGTGAGGATAGTGGAGGCTCCACCGTCCTTCGCAGTGAGCACAACGTCCTTGCCCGCTTTGGGGAATTCGGTTTCATCAGCTGGCATGAGTCTCGTCCCAACAACAACGCCTTGAGCACCCAACGTCAAGGCAGCAAGCATCTGCTGGCCATGACTGATGCCACCTGCAGCAAGTACAGGGATCTGTGTGCTTTGGCCATCTTGCGAGGCAAAGTGAGCACATACCTCGGGAACAAGGGAGATGATACTGGCATTGCTCGCGCCACAGTGACCACCAGCATCTGTGCCTTGTGCAACGATCAAATCGGCACCCGCATCCACCACTGCCTGAGCTTCCTTGACTGTATGGATTTGAACAAGGAGCTTGATACCGAGTGGCGAGAGCAGAGGCTTGAGCTTCTTGAGCCATGTGTCATGTTCACCGCCATACAGCCAGACACAAGCCAGTACGCCAGAGTCCAAAATCTTGGCATCTGATTTGAGGATTTTTACAAGCTGGTCAGGTCCTTCCTTCATGGTGAACGTTAAAAGACCGACGCCGACATGAAACTTCTCCTTCTGCTCACCTTGAAGGGATTCCTTGTGCTCTGCTGCCTTGACGAGGTTGCTCTGGAGGGCGGCATGGTTATAGCCGCCTGCAATGAAGCCGAAGGCGCCAGCCTCGCTGACTGACCTTGCCAGATCAAAGCCGGCGAGGTTGGCCATAGGAGCAGACATGATGGGAATCTTGAGCCATGGGAAGAACTGCTTGAATGACATGCTTGAGGCAAGAAGCGTAGATGTGTTTCTTGGTCGGACGAGTGTCCGGCTCCGCGTATCGAGATGCGACTTGCGGGGACAAAGTTACACAACCACGCCGCATCTCCTACCCTCGATGCGCAGAGCCTTGGGCTAGATCTGCAGCAGAGAATGCCTCGTGTAGCAACCGTCAAGAAGGCGGCAAGGGCTAAGTTCGACTATAGCTTGGATTTCCCTCACATTGACATGCGTGCATCGCCTCATCTGTATAGGATTGGCATTGGCGAGCAAGGTGTGCTTTCTATTGAGCCATACAAGTCGGAGTTGCTGCCTCTATGGCGGTTTAAGACCCCCGATGTTGCAAGGGAGTCGAGTCTGCTCCTCAAGGAGGCATTTGACAAGTACAAGGTCGAGAGGGACTTTATTGGCATGGATATGACGCGCAAATTCATACAGATGGGTGTAACGCGTGCTCGTCGATATGCCAATTGGCCTGGTGGCAAGAAATATGCTGGCACAGTCGATGCCAAAGGGAAAAGAGAGACGGTGGTGAAGGGGCCTGAGGATCCCATCAAGGCGGAAAGTGCTCGCATATTTGGTGAGGTGCTTGCGATGGTCAAGGACGATGACCTCTATCAGCAGCTTGCAGAGGAACACAAGGATCATTACGAGTGTCAAGATGCTGGCAAAGTCGTCATGACCGGAAAGGAAAAGGAAGCTATAGGCAAGCGTTCACCGGCCAACCAAAGAATTAAGCATGAAGCAAAATGCGACTCTAACCATTCTCAGGTTAAGGATGAGGACGGTGAAGAGATAGCTGAGCCGAACATCCCCCGACGGACTCGGTCAAAGAAGACAACAATCAAGAGTGAATAGGAGAGTAGATGCTTCATGCTCATAAATTTGTACACACTACGCTGTGTAGCCCCAATCGCTTCGCCTAGTCTGCCGGATATCGCGGTACATGCGCTTTCGTTCACTCCAAGTCGCTTTGATGGCTTCTTCCTGCTTTACAGCCGCTGCTCGGGCCTCCTTTTTGAGTGGTGCGACCAGACTGATGAAAAGCGTCGACACACCATATTCTCTCGCGAGTGCATTGATCCCAGCACCCTCACTTCTACGTGAGCGTACTTCTTCAATCTGTTCGGGACTCAGCCGAGCTTGTGGCTTAACGGGTGTTAGTCTCGGTGGCAGTGTGCCCTGTGATATCGCGACGGGAGTCTTCGCTAGATGTCTCAAGTCCTTCGGCAGAAATACACGCGGTGTTATAAGCGCATTTGGCGAAGATGCCGGTGGGTTGTAGTAGATGCGCGTGCCAGAGGCTTCGTCGCTCGCAAGCTCCTGTCCCACAGGGATTGGTTTGAGCTTTGGCAATCGCTGCGGACGAGCCTTGACTCTGCTGAATCCCACCATGCGGGAGTCTTTTGGCTTGATAGGCATTTTGACTGATGTGTATGATCCCCTCGGCGCCTTCTCTTGGGTGGATCGTGTCTGGTCTGGCTAATTTTGATCTGGTTGGTGCTCGTGTGGTTGAAGTCCTGCAACAAAATTTCTCAGGCGCACAAGACAGCAACCAGCAGACAGGCTCAAGGTCAACTGGAGCGACTGTACTGACCATGTCGTCCATCTGCTTGTAATATAGCTCAAGGCCACTATGGTCAAAACTCACATCACCTTTGACGAGGAAGACACAACCTCGCCTACTGCTCAGGAAAATCCTTTCTCCCTCAAGGCCAAGTCCAATGGCACAAGCTCAGCTCAAGTCGCTCATGCAGCGCAGCCAAAGCTCCCTAAAGGCCATCACAAGACGAGTGGTTCTCCCAAAAAGCAAACGTCCCAATCGGTGAAGCGGCGTGTGGTAGACTTTCACGAGGAAGCAGATGCCACCTCATCTGCGCATACCACTGCATCTGTGCATAGTACAAACGGCAACCGCCATGAACATCATTGCCAATCGAGTGCAACCCGACAGAAGCTCGCTGATGATAGAGCCCGGCTACCTATTGCCAGACATGCTGCTCGACTGCGTCAGAAAGTAAGGGACAATTCGTGCCTCGTCCTGTTGGGTGAAACTGGATCCGGCAAATCAACACAGCTGCCACAATTTCTATTAGAAGATGTAGAAGAAGGGTGTATTGCCGTCACACAGCCTAGGCGAGTCGCTGCCATCAATCTGGCGAAGCGTGTAGCAGATGAACGCGATGTCAAGCTTGGCCGGGAGGTAGGTTATGCCATACGTTTCGATGACACGTCGAGCAGGCACACACGCATCAAGTACCTCACTGATGGTATGCTCCTGATTGAGCTGATGAATGACCCGCTGCTATCGCGCTACTCGGTTGTCATCCTCGATGAAGCGCATGAACGGACACTGCTAACAGACCTCTTGCTTGGCTTTATGAAACTACTGCTTAAAAAGCGAATGGGCTTCAAAGTGGTCATCATGTCTGCCACGCTCGATGCTGAACGATTCAGTGCCTTTTTCGATGATGCAGAAGTCATGACAATTGAGGGACGTACCTATCCAGTGGAGCTATTCTACACAAAGACTAGTCAACAGGACTATCTTGACGCTGTCCTACGTGCGGTTTTTCAAATACACGTTGGTCAGCCAACGGGTGACTTGCTTGTTTTCTTGACTGGTTCCGACGAGATTGAGAATCTAGCGACACTGTTGCGAGAATACAGTGAACAGCTACCGAAAGAAGTGCCTCGACTTTTGATCTTGCCACTCTATGCCTCACTGCCACAAGACCAGCAAGCTCGTGTCTTTGCAGGCACCCCTAAAAATACGCGCAAAGTCATTCTCTCGACAAATTTGGCAGAGACTTCCGTTACGGTGCCGGGTGTCCGTTATGTGATTGACTCTGGCCTACAGAAAGTCAAGTCCTTCAACAGTAAACTCGGCTTCGAATCGCTCGAGGTGGGGCCTGTTTCACGCAGTAGTGCAGAACAGCGCACTGGTCGAGCCGGTCGTGAAGCACCTGGAAAATGTTGGCGCATGTACACAGAAGAGACATTCGGACAACTTGACCTCGCTGCGTCTCCGGAAATCGCTCGCGTCTCCTTAGCATCAGCCGTACTAGCTCTCAAAACGCGCGGTGTGGATGATGTCCTCTCTTTCCCCTACATCGATCCTCCATCACGCTCGGCACTCGTCAGAGCACTTGAAGAGTTGTACGCATTAGGGGCGTTGGATGATGGCGGTCACATTACACCGATAGGGAAGCATATGTCAACGCTACCACTCAGTCCTGCTCTAGCGCGTGTTTTGCTGGCGGCAGGCGAACAGGCGGCTGTTCACGAAGTGGTTGACATCGTGGCCTGTCTATCCGTGGATGGCCTTTTTGTGGACCGTGCTAGCGAACGAGAAGAAATTGCCGCTGCGCGTGCCCGTTTTGCATCTGCTGAAGGGGATCACCTGACGCTTTTGAATGTCGTTCGGCAATATCTCGGCGTCCTTGCAACGCAAGAAGCAGATGGTGAGACAACATCTGCTGGAGCTTGGTGTAAGCAAATGTACCTCGACCCACGCGCTCTTCGGACTGTCCTTGATATTCGTAAACAGCTCCTTCAGCATGCCGCCCGTGCAGGTCTTGTGGATGCCAACACTACACCTTCTACCACACGACAAGATGCCGATCTTCCTGAGCGGATCTTGCGCAGCATACTGGTTGGTTTTGTGGGTCATACGGCGTTTCTTTCGCCTGACGGTTCATATCGAACAACGGGTGGCAATACAGCCGTTGCGATTCATCCATCGTCGACGTTGTATGGCAAAAAGCAAGAAGCTATTGTCTATCACGAGAGTGTCTTCACAACACGTCTTTGGGTGCGTGGCGTAAGCCGTGTTGAGACTGCTTGGATACGTGAATGTGCACCGAGTTGGGCCGGTAGAACGTCAGCATAATTGGCTTCTTGTAGCATCATTGAAGGTCTCATCAGGGAGTGATCCAATTCTGGCCTTGTATGTCTTTTCCTTGAGATGATAACCTGCTTGCCACTGTTGGCCGTTGGCGGTTTCCGGTGGAGTTAAGGCTGGCACTTGTGCAAGTAAACGTCCGTAAAGCCTCGACAGCAGGCGGTCCGTCAAGACGTGTGCCTCAACAGAGCGTGATTTTCGCGAACCACCAAAGACCTTGACTCCAGCCAGTGGCGACGCACTGCGGTCGAATCTACCTAGCACAGAGTCCCGCAATCTCTCTTGCCGTGCTTTGACTTCTTCCAAAGTCTGTGTCCTCCAGCTGGGTATACGCATGCCAAAAAGGACTTTGTGGTCCTCACATAAATGCTCTTGCCTTGAGGCAATCTTGACAAGCCATGCACGATCTTCTTTGGGAATGGGTACCTGCGTTCTTTCCAACAGCTTGGTGAGATGTCGCCAGCGAAAATTGGCTTCACGCTTGGGATTGAGAGGTGGAACCAGGGCACTTAATGTTGCTGCCGTCGATGAGTTTATGTGCCATGCGCCTTGTTTCTTCCTCGTCGCTCGAGAAAGTTGATCTTCCAGTTTGCGTAGGTCGCCCTTGCTCGCACCACCTTGTGCCTTTTGTGCTTTGAGCTCCTTCCTGGCAGCTTGAGCATTCATCCGCTTTTGCAACTTGGCACTTGCTCCTGCTGGTTGGGGCAACTTAGGTTCGAGTGACCGGCTGAATTGCAAGGCCAACAAGGCACGTAGCTGATCTGTCAAGAAAGGTGATTTTGTACGGGCATAGCCCGGTATCAGCTCTGGCAGGGGACTCGGAAGACATGCGTCTGTCAAGACTGAGAGATAGACACGACGTAAGCGGCCGCGCTGTCCATAGGCCCGTTGAAGAATTGTTTCTAGGGCCTTTAGATCACCTACTGCTGCTTTGTCTAATTGTCGGCAATGCAGCATCATGCGCTGTCGCCACCGTGTCAAACGGTCAGTTACGACACCGGATAACTTCGGTGCTGTAGCATGCATATTTGTCTCGCTGGCAGATTCTCGTGTGAGCTGAACAAGCTGCAGGAGACGGGTTGATGCATGCGGATCAATGAAGTGTTTGACACGAAGCAGCAGCTGGCGATACAGCACAGGAAGCGAGGCAGATACAGGGGCCGTGCCCATCTATTTGAGAGCTACAGCTGCTCTAGCAAGCATTTTGGCGGAGCATTTGACGTAGTGTCCTTACCTGTGAGTGGAGTGCAAGTTCAGTCGTGGTGCAGCTGCGGTTTCACGGCGACACTTTTGGACACGCACAAGGCACACATGCATGAGTCCATAGACCAGAGCATTCCTTTGATCCGTAAAGTGATTATCCATCAGTCAGGCAAACAGTCTGCACATCCCTATCGGGCCACACCAGTGACACCACCCCTGCCTCCTGTGTCACAACTTCCCATCTGACATATCTGCATGCATATGCCATGCTCTGGTAGAGCCCAAAGACTTATTCTCCCCTAAGTTAGACTGGCCCTAGTGTTCCCTAGTCCAGAGTTCTTCAGCTGCAGGCCCTCCCAGGCTGGCACTTGTCTCTGTAAGGCCTCTATACCAAGCCCAACCCGGCCCATCCGGCAGCAGATCTTGGCGAGTTCAGCCTCTCCCCGCGGCCGCCTTTAGCAGAAACACGCAACCAGACCGCACACACTACTCAGCGCAGAGGCCAGCGCAGAGGCAGCGCAGGGAAGCAGCAGCTGGATCTCAAGGTGCAGACCCAAGCATATCCGGTCTTCTTTATCTCCCGACACTGCACCTCAAGCGCTCACATTGATAATTGATCTTGGAACAATAGCGAGAAACCTCACACAATTGACCTAGTCACTCGACTGGTCTTCTTACGCTATGGCAGGGGGTGCGGCCGCCAAGCCAGAGAAGCGGCGCCGACCACGTCGCTCAGCAGGCTGTGAAGCATGCAAAGCACGGCGCATGAAGTGCACACAGGAAAAGCCTAGCTGTCGAGAATGCGAGAAGCGCGGCATGGCACATAGATGTGTCTATGGCACAGATCTCATCATCTTCCAATCCGAGAACAGCAAGATTGAGTCGCAGTATCGAGTGACGGGCACGAAGCGAAGATATATGAGACAAGGCGGTCATATGGCAGAGGGGGAGATGGCGAGTTACATCATCAAGAAGCTCAAGTGTAAGGTGGAAACGCCAGAGACTATGAGCAATAATCATGGCGCGCCAGCAAGTCCAACGACTGAAGCATCGACGCCTGCTGTGGATATTGATCTGGAACCGCCGACGACCGTTGTCAGAAAGCAATACTTGTGCGACGACGAGATTCTCCCCGGCAAAGGCTACAATTCATGGACACAAACGCCACATTACCATCTTGCCACCCTCGAAGAATCAGCTCTTGCCAGCTTCTTCAACGACTTTCTGCCGAGTGAGAAGTTCATCCAAGGCTGGCAACCTTGGTCGCGCGGACTCAAGGCTATCTTGCATCAGAATGATATGGTGAGAAATGTTGTCCTTGCCATCGCTCGCAGGCATGTCAAGGATACCCATGGTACGGATCCAGCAACTGCTCGCACCAATAAGGTCCTGGCAACACAAAATTACCATCAGTCAGTGCTTGCTTTGCAACACTCTATCGAGGATCCGCAACGCGTGCGTCAAGATGGTACCATCTTGGCCGTCAACTTGCTAGCATTGTTCGAGCTTATGTGCGGCAACAGTTCTAGTTTTCAGTATCACATCGATGGTTGTTGCCAACTTTTGAAACTGCGTGGGCCCCATGCATTCACCAAGGACACCGAAGCGCTCACGTTACTCACCTTTTCCGCCTATCAATCAGATCAGCTTCGGCAATCAATTTTAAAGGGACAAGCAACGTTTTTGGCCGAGCCGGCGTGGCAAGAAGCCGCGATGCGTGCCTTGTCGCCATCTCCAGCGAATCGCTTTGCCGGCACAAACCTCAACGTCCTCATGCTGAGACTTACTGAAGTCTGCGCACATGATCGGCTAGATCTCGACAAAGCGCGAGTGTTGGAAGATGAGTTCATTAGGGAGCGTGCAGCGACTTTACCAGTGGCCAATGTCATATCTGCACAGCAACTTGAACGCTTGTCGTCTAAGGCCAAGGCAATCAGGCTCTCTCAGTCACCATTTGGGTTGGACTGCATCTGCTATGACCCGCTGCTCAGCGGGCAATACACTGAATGCTGTCGTGGAGTGACTATTGATTGGGCATTGCTGCATCTTCACATGACGTACCCTGCGCTTGCATCTGCTGCAGATCACGCCGTGATGGTTGAAATGATGCAAATCTGCCAGTACATCTTTCATGACCGCAACAACTACATCATCTCTGTCATTGCAGATACTTATCAAGCTATGGGGATTTGCCTGGAGTTCGCACGCACCGATGCCGAAGTCGATTGGATCCTGCATTTCCTCAGCAATACCGGTGTCACTGCAGCCAACAAGATTGGTCGTATTGCCAAGGAGCGTATTCGTGATTATGGTGATGCGCCAACGTTGCGTACGCGTAGTGCCAAAATCTACGGTCGATTCCTGGAAGGCACGGGCATGACGACGCCAGCCATTGAGGCAGCAGCTCTGGCAGAAGCAGTTGAAGAGCTGCTTGATGAGGAACGCGCCCCCGAGTCTACTGAGCTGGACCTTGCGAGCGTTGCAGGCATCTTGACACCCCATGAGGGCGGTGGAAGTAGCCAAGGCTTGTCACCACAGCAGCAATTCGCAGACTTTGCCGCATTTCAACAATCCACGATGCATGGACCCGTGCAGCCGCCAATGACCATGCGTTGACCCGTTCACCTTTCTGCAATTCATTGCATTGACATGCCTAAGTACATCAACACGTTCGCTATTTTCATCATTTTCGAGCTCGCGTAAATTGAAGTTCATCACCAGTAGATCTTGTATGTAGATATGTTTTGTACTCGTACACCTTTGACCTACTGTACAATTGGGTCTACTCTAGTCCGCAAGTGCTTATTCTGCCTTGGAAACTTGCTGTGCCGCCTGTGCCTTGGCGCGCGACAACTGGCGTGCGGCGCCAGGCCGGTCGACACCTGCACCATCTTGACTGCTACCATCAATCTCCTCCAACAAGCCCTCCACTCGCCAAAGTGCAAATGCCAAAAACAAGCTGAATCCACAGAGATACAGGTTGCGCTGAGAGACGAGTTTTGCATTGGCGAGTTTATCGCTCATGGTCAAGTCTGAGCTGACTTCCGCCTTTTTCATCACACCGCGGCATGCATCCAGGAAAAGGACAAGGACAAAGATGACGGAAATCTTGAAGCCGTGCAGGAGTTTTGAAGCAACGAGCGTGTTGTTGAGGAAGTTGATGACCATATGCCTGCCTTTTGAACGAAGGGGCAAGACGAGAATGACGAAGAGGACCATCTCTACGCAGAGATGCTTTCAAGTTAGCCGCCATCTATTGGAGAGCAAAGGCCATACCGCTAGCACGAGGATGGAGGGCAAATTCATGATGCTGGATGCTGTGAGTGAGCTGAAGGCAGGTTGCTATTTTCATTTATACTTTGGGTCCCGTAGTACGTCATAGAGCGTCAAATACGACAACGCTCACAAGAGCGACCCCTCACAACTACTTACCCCTTGCTACTGCTCTTCTCCTCGGTAGGCTGTTGCGGTTGCTGATGCTGCGACTGTTGCTTCATCGTCCGCTTCCTGCCAAATGTAAAAGACATGAGCCGCTTCTTGCCTGGTGTCGTCTCTTTGCTCTTTCTGTCAGGTGACGCATTTTGACCGCCAAGACTTCCAGCCCGTCTTGCACGCGTCATGGAGCCAGGACCATCAGTTGACGGTGCTGGACTTGTGCTTTGCGCAACCACTTCATCCATGACTGTATCATCTGCTGCTGCAGCAACTGCTGCTTTTGATTGTCGTTCAGCGAGTTTGCTCTCAATCGCTTCTGTGATGGACAGCTCTTCTTGATCCTGCAAATCACCCGGGGGCCCAGCAGAGTGCCGTTTCTGTGATGGGACTTCCGGCTCATTCTCCTTACCCGCTTCAACCTCTTGCTCATCCACATCATACTCTTCGCTCACAAGCGGCCGCTTGACACCGGCAGCAATATTCGTCGATTTCATTGCCCGTGTCTCGTCATCACCATCAAAGTACTGAGCTTCTTGTGCATCTTGCTGCCATTTATCACCGAGACTTTGTCGTTTGCCTTCGGGTGTTGGTAAACGTGGTCGTGGGGGCGGCGGTGCTTCGAATTGCTCCCACTTGACGAGAATACCCTTGAGAGTTTCCGCATGTGAGCATCGTCCAATCTCTTCACGAAAGTGTTCGGCAATGTTGTAAATCAAGCCACGCATACCTTCCTTCCTAATGAGCTCAAAGAATTCTAGTGCTGCTGAATTGAGAAGATTGCTGCGACCGCCTTCTGTAAGGAGGAGTGTGACGAGTGGGTCGACTAGGCGATTCTTGATGAGATGCCTGTTGTAGAACTCATCATTCGCTCCAATGCAAATGCGAAAGTATCGCAACGCTGCCAACTTGAGATGCTTCTCCCGCGTAGCAAAGATTTGCGAAATGGAGCAAGATATGTTGGTAGAGAGGATCCAGAACTTGCTGTGAAATGTGTGCGCCCTGATGAAAAAGCAGAGCAAATCACACAGATGAATGTAGAGTTGGGACGTTTCAAAAGGTAACGTGACAACTTGACTGAATCCTGCCTCGAGCAACGGTGACATGAGCTGCTGTACGTGTCGTTCGTAGAAGACCTCAAGGAATTTCTCCGTCTCGGGATCTTCTCGCCGACGAAGGACCATGTCTGGTTTGTGCGGTTGCCCAGCTGCATCTGTTGGAGGTCCAGCTGACGGATCAGTCAACAAACGGACCGCCTCCATCATCTGTGCCTTAATTCCGAGATCCTGCTCAGAGATGAGGAGCTGTATGAGTGTCTCTGCAAGAGTCGTTTGTCCCTGTCCATGTTGCTCTAATATATATGAGCGAACAAGTTTCGGGTCATGATCAATCGTTGCCATAAGAATATCTGCGCCAGCCAAGCAGATCTGTCGCCGTGCTTGTGTCGAAAGAGAATACACAATAACTTTTAATAGACCGTTTTGCGCAAACGCCTGGTACAATGCCGTGCGAGCCGGCGGTTGCAACGTCTTTGCAATGCTGCAGAATTGCTGAATGAACAAGACAGCGTCGTCGCGCCGTACGGCCTGATCTGAATCTGGATCGTCGAAAAGACCAAAGAGTGCCGCAAGAAACTCTTCGTTATGCTGAAAATGCTGAACAATGTCAACTTGGTTGAAAAAAATGAGTGTGTTGAGGATGGAAAAGGTTGGATCATCAAGTATTCTGGCAAGTATGACGTCCTTGATGTACTGTAGCCGGAATGTCTGGTGTATTTTGCGCTTGATTTCAGGATCTTTAACAGGGACAACCTCCTTGAATTTGCTCGTATCTGACAGATATTTGCGATGCTCTGCCTTGTGGTGTGGAAAGTCCGGATCGTACTCAAGTATGCCAGCAATTTGCAGAAACACCTCGTCGCGTAGTATGCTTTCGAAAATGGCAGCGTCGTTGAGGAGGATAAAGCTCTTGACAACATTGCACAGCCGATGCAAGTCTCGTAGGCTTTCCAAGTCTTCTGCAACCTCGAGCAGTGTCACAAGCTTTGCGACATAGTCCTCGCCGAGGATAAACTTTGCAAGATTTTCGCGTCTTACAATTGAGCCAAGTGCCGCATAGACGAGTTCTTCTATTTCTGGCAATTTGGCAAGGGAAGGATCCGGCAACTGTATCGGGTCGAGCGCTGACTCGCCTTCGTCGTCTGAGAGGTCATCTGGGTTGATATTCTGTATTCGCTCAACAGGTCCCTCCCATGCTTGACCTCGCAGGGTTTTTTGAACATGTCGTAGGAAGTTCCATATCTCGAGGCAGCCAGCTTCCTCCTGGAAACTCAACGCCACATCTGTACCATCAACTTCTTGCCAGACAATCAACGTATTTTGCTGTATTTGATAGAGATCCTCCTTCAGAATCTTACTCTCGAGCAGTATCGTATCTTTGAGCTCCTCGCTTTTGACAAGAAAATACGCTTGTTGTCGCGGCGGTGGGGCAGGCGATGGCGGTGAATGCGGCGCATCTGTTGGCGCGGCTTCAGTTTCTGCAGTCTGAGTCTCTGCAGGACTATTGCTTTCTTCTTGTAGGTCATCGGCATAGGTTACCTCACGTATAAGTCCCATGCAGAAGCCAGTGCCTCGATCGCGCCAAGCGTCGCCTTTCATCTCATATACTTTCACCCTCCTTGGTTCCTTCGTGTCGCTTACCTGCTATTTATGGTCAGCACTGTTCTTCCTAATGTACGTTCACGCGTTCAGAAGGGAGTTGGGTCACGTACGCTAAGGTCGACGTCGACATCGTGTGAGTCGAGTAGGAGCGACGCTGGGGAATCTAGCAGCTCTGCGTCGGGCAGCGTTGTTGTCTCTGCATGCCCTGTGTCGCCATCCACGGTCGGGTCCATCGACCCGCTCAATTGAGATCAGGCGAGGCTGGCCGTGGAGTGATGGGCGGCCTTCTGACGGGAGTTGTGTGTGTGTGTATCCCGGCCAATTTGCTTTTGTCGCGCGTCGCTGCAGGTCAATTCTGCTGCTGCTTGTTTGCCCGGACAAGTCGCAGCTGCAATTAACACCACAACCAACACAAGCTCCAGCTGCTCTCCCTCTCCTTTTCGTATGCTGCATCCTATTGCCTGCTAGTAGGCTTCGTATCACTTAGCCAGCTCGTCTCTTATTTTCTGCTTTCCATCGCTATGAGCAGGATCCCCGTGCGGACTGCATCGCTAGACCCAAGTCCACGGGAACGCTCTCCATCTGCAAGAGTCAAGCGCGCCCCGGCAGCAGCTGAATCCGTGCTCAGCAAATCGACGTCTCATGCATCCCTGCAGACTTCACGCTCGTCAAGGACCCCAAGAAATCCACTTTCTCAAAGTGTCCGTGGCACCGCATCATCTGCTTCCCTAAGAACTGTTTCGCACCCGCCAGTAGCGCTCGCTGCAGCACAATCAGCCAAAACACCACTGAGAGCGTCAAGTTCAAGTCAAGCAGTACACTCTGCATCTCAATCAAAAGGCTCCCTTGCATTGCGCGAACACATTGCAAAAGCTCGCGCAGAATTAACTAAATCGACCCGTTCGGTACAGCGTACAAGGGCACCCCTGCCGGGCTCATTGACATCTGAAACGCCCACCCACACAGACAGAACCCCGAATCCGTATGATGGAATACAAGACCCCTTTAATCAATCCCAGTTCACTCCGAAAGTCGCCCCAGGCATTCAAAGCGCGATTGAACGAGCGAAAGGGTCGGGCCATCTGATGATCGCTTTCAAAGAACTACAGGCAATTCCTCGGCAGGTGTATGAGATGTACAAACCGGATCCCAACCATGTCATTGACTTCTCCGCTATGGACTCCGCTGCATGGTATGAAGCCGTCGAGCTGAATTCGCTCAATGCAGCAGACAATGAGATTTCAAAGATTGAGATGGACCTGGCAGACACATTTGAGGCGCTACAAACGCTCGACCTGCATAACAATCTGCTGTCAAAGCTGCCCTCAAACTGGAGCAAGCTGACACAACTGACAACGTTATCGCTGGCGGGCAACAAATTCGAGATGGACGTCTTCAGTATGTTGGCAAGCTTACCTCATCTACTAGTGCTCAACCTCGCCAAGAATGCACTCGAAGGTCCATTACCTTCATTGAGCGCGATGCTTTCGCTGCAAGACTTGAACTTGTCTGAAAATCAAGTGGAGGATATCGGCACTGCTTTGCAGTCTTGTTTGAGTCTTCGCGCACTCAATTTACATGCCAACCGGATTTCTTGTTTTCGAGTCACACAGCTGCCACAACCTTCAAGACTACAGTCCCTTGACCTCTCCAATAATAGACTGCAAGCAGCCTTTCTCAACAAGGATACAGAGCTGCCTATGTTGGAAGAATTGAAGCTCGAGTGGAATCGCTTCACGGCTTTTGCAGAGGAAGGTTGTTTTCTGACGGCTCCACGACTCAAGGGAAGCATGATTAGCGCTAATGTGCGTTCTGCTTAGGGTTTGTATTGGCGCAGCATTCATTTTAACAAGCTAGGCATAGTATAGCTACGGGATTCATTAGCATTCGTATCGGCAAGCGTTATTACAAAGGCAAGGCAACCTGATGGTCCCTCACACGAGGGCACCCCATGACTCAACGCAGCTTAGCAGTGTAGATCAGGAAGAAGCACTGTCATCCACATGCGATGCCGTCGAAAAGCCCATGCGGATAAGTGATAGCGTGATAGAATTTGAGAAATCGGCACCCGCTTAGCTGCAAACGAGATGAGAAGGCAAGCGGAGCTACCGCGAAAAATCAGAGCGTCCCTTGGCTCAAGCAAACTCGCGGAAAAGAACATTTACGCATGTAGCCAGTGAAGCTGCTTTGAGTAGAAGCTTAAAGGTCCCAGTGCGTGTGTGTATGAGTGTGTGTGTGTCTTGTAGAGAATACAACGCATAGGTGTCCTTAAGGGGTAATGTAGCCGACAACTTGACGACATGCTGCTAAGAATGAGATCTATAGATTGACGAGCGTCCGAAAAGGTCCGATCGCTAGCATCTCAGCACGAGCCACCAGATCTTAATCAGTTCAATGAGCTCACCTCCTTGTCATGAACTCATAGAGGTACGTGTTGAATAATATTGAGACGATTCGATCGCGCCGCGCCGCACGTTCCGATGAGACATCCGTGCTCGATCATCCACCACACCACCACAACACGCTGCAAGCCCAGAGATAGACACTTTCAGGCATCGCCACTTTTTGACAGGGGCATAAGGCCAGGGCGGCCTGATCGTGTCAGATTCTCTCTTGTCTCCAACTCGGTATGACGCTCACATGGCATAAGCAGACTTTCAGGTCTCCTTTGATAGCAGGAGAGCAGAGACCAGAGGGAACATGGTAAGGTGTCGTCTGAACACGCTTGCCTGGCTGCCGCGAGTCAGTTTTGGAAACCCTGCCAGAAAAACAAGAGTCTTGGAACAGTGTAGGCAGTTTCAGGCACGGTATGCGTTGCAGGAGACATGAGGAAGTGTATTTTGTACCTAAGAAAATAGCCTACATACCGGTACGCGTACATAGCAAAAATGAAAGTCTGTCATACAGAGAAAGAATGTGCTAGCGCTGAAAAGAGAACGAGGAGGCAACAACTCAATCAGGCTTCTACCTTGAGGTGGGAGCCATTCTCAGACTCCTTCGCTGATACTGATTTCTTTGCTGATCCACTCGGTGCCACGCCAGAGAGGATGACTCTCTTGTCCTTCGCAGTGAAGTTACGGAAAGAGAGCTCCTTAGCCGCGCCATTGGGAATACCGCCTCGTGCAGACGGGAATGAATCACGACGGTTGCCACTGCGCTTGGTAGAAAGTGGGCTATTTTGAACACTGTAAGGTACGGTGCGTGGCCGTTGAGGACTCTCAAATGTATGCCGTGAGTTGGTGGGAGATGACGGTACCTGTGGTGCATGCACAAAGCGTTGCTTGCTTTGTGAGGTATGGCTCGGTGAGATGGGTGCCTGAGGCATGGCGAAGCCATTGTGTAGGTAGTCTGGTGCCACGAACGCAGCATCCAGGCTTGGCGAAGTCAAAAAGTCTTCCTGCAAGCCTGGTGAAACGAGGTAAGAATGGAGCTGTCCAGCGAGGCCCAAGCCTTGTACATCGGTCGGCTCACAAGCGGGCATCCAAAGCATCTCAGGCGACAGACTCGAATTATCCTCGTAGTAATCTGCGCTCGTGTTGCTTCCCGGCGTGTTGAATGCTGACCGCGAGCGCTTGCTCACAGGGGTCGAGACTTGCTGTGTAATGGGCGATGCTTCAAACGTGATGATACTCTCGTACTCCTCAAAGGAGCGCTTCGATGGAAATTCAGGACGCTCAACAGGCCGCTCAAGCGGAGCAGTTCGGCAGCTTGCTGGGAAAGCACTAGGCGCAAGGCTGGTGTTGAGCGCCGCTGGCTTGCGCTTACGTTGCATGACGCCTGCAGGTCTCGCCAAGTGGCTTGATTGTTGCATGTAGTGAGCAGGGTGTTGACCACCTTGGCCGCTCTCAGATTGATGTCGGTAGCCGGAGGGCCGACCTCTGGGCATGACATAGCCAGTCGCTGCACCATAGACGTCGTTGTTCACCGTCGCAAAATGCTGAAGCGGATCTTCGCAGAGGTCACCCATTTGACCAAGACCGTAGTTGTCGAAGAAACCCCCAGGTAGCGATTGCGAATAGGCGCCATTGCCATATGGTGTGGATTGAGAGCGCTGCATCTTTGTAGTAACAGGACTCGATAATTGGTCGCGGGCGAAAGTGGGATACATGGGCGAAGCGGCGACGGACCAGAAGCCCGTTGAGTCTGCGTCGTCAGAGATGGACGCCGGACTCATGAGTTGTTGTGGATGGCCTGCATAGCCGTTGCCTTGGTAGCTATGTGAAAACTCCATGGTGACACTCTGCGGTCTGGATGCTGTAGTCTTTGCCTTGTGCGTTTGACGGACCGATGAGGGAGCCTGCTGATGCTGCTGTATGCTAGAGGTATGCCTGGCTGAGTGCAATGATGGATGGGGAAGACTGGACTGAGCAGGCGTTGACGCTCTTCTTGAGAGAATCGAGTTGCCGCGATTTTCTTGCAGATGAAGCACCTGCTGCTGCTCATTGTGAATGCCCGGCGCTTGTTGCGCGCTAGCCTTGGATGCATGATGGAAGGCTTGAGTGTGTGGAGTCTGGCCCTTGTTGAGGCGCTGTGGACGCTGCAGCGAAAGTGTCTCAGACGAGTGTCCGCATCGGGCACTGAGACCAGCAGACAACGGTCTCTCCTCTTCCCAATTTTCCCGCGGACGAGCACAGGCAGCTTCTTGTCCAGCCTGGCTGCTGATTGTTGTAGGCGCCTGGCTGATAAGATCGTCGCGCGCGACACTAGTGCACCGAGCGCTCCACCTTTCGTCGTCAAGCTCGCGCATCTGTTCCAAATCAAACTTGTCGTCGGCCTGCTCAAAGAGCGGTGGTAGGGCCTCATCAAGAGGGTTGTAGGCAAATGAATGTGACATGGTGACTGATGCAGCGATGTGAATTTGGCCTTGTCGAGTAACGACTGAGACTTGACAGATGGTCAGGTCGCTGAAATGGGCAAACTGCCGTGGCTGCTGCGCTGTCGAAGGAGTGTTGGGCCAGCTGGCTCACTGAACGAGTGCAAGTGAGCAATGTCTGGATGTTGACAGGACCGATGGGAAGCCTTGTGAGTTGTAGCAGAGGAGAATCAAGACTGTCTCAGGTGTTTATTGTGTACACCCCCGGGGTTGCTCGGGTTTGTCCGCATGAACGAGGCTACCATCGGTAACTGGCACCGTAGAGAAAGCAAGCGAAATGGCTGCTCGAGCCTGCTGTCTGCCATGACTCACCTTGAGCTGCAGGCCTGTTTGGGGTCCTGGGTTGTTGGGATTTGATGTGTTGCCAGCCATTTTCTTCGTGTTTCAGGATTCACCGCGATTGAATCTCGAAGCTGCTCCCCTCTCTCTGTCTCTTGCTACGAAGAAAGCAATGGTCGGACAGCGACTGACATGCCACGTTGCTCAGGAAGACACACTGCCTCTGCTATCTATTGGCTCCCGAGTTACGTAGGTATTGCTTTGGCAGGCATTAAAACTTTGGCAAAGCAGCTAGCAACCGAGGTCAAATTGAGTCTGTATCTAACATTTCGGCATTCGAGACAACGGGATGCTGATGCTGCCCTCAGTCGAGCAAAACCCGGCCACTGTCTAGACACTTGGAGAGATGAACAGATGAGGGGCTTTAGACAACGGCCACCAACGCTGCCAAACAGGTACAGTGGTCCACCGGAGTCCACCTGGCCCGGCACTGGTTCAGTCATCTCTCTGACCCAAGTGTGACTTTCCAAGACCTCCTCCCGTTGAGACTGTCACCAGGTCCGGGCTGATAGAGGTAGACGTAGAATGGCCCCTGAGAGGATGGCTCGACACTATTCAGATGTCATGACGACCCCTAGCGCTATGGCCTCGCCGTGCTTCTATTCTCAATTCATCCGAACGTATACGCCAGGTGAGTCATGCCCAGCCCAGTGCCCACTACCCACCAAGACTGCCCACAAGCCCGAGGGTAGCTTCATAGCTTCTGTGTCATCTGAAACACCGACTCCCTTTTCGGACCAATCCCAGCCTCCGCTGCACCATCAGCCGCGCCACAACGCAACCTTATCTGTCCAATTGGAGTAAGATTGAGAATCTGAACGAGATTGACGAACAAGAGGTCATTTCTCATCTTGGACAAAGGCTCAAGGTGAGGGCAGGCCTGAAGGGCTTATCGAGCTGCAACCCGAGTTCCGTTGCCGGCATGGTGATTGGGCCTTGGCTGCATACGTAAGACCGCGGTCTGTGCTGTACATATCCGACAAGGGTCTGTGCTCCATGTCCGGGATTAGAAAAGACAGCTTGATGATGCTCGGCCTGAGAGTTGCCGTTCGTAGCACCCGAACTGCCAGGGCTTGTAGTGTCGATACTGCATACAGATGACATAGCGAGCGGTAGGTCCGAGTGCAGCGGCAAATATCGTCAAGTGTCGCCGTTGGAGATCCAGAGGCCATAGGATCCACGGTCATCTAGCCATCTATAGCCTTGGGGAAGTTGAGACCAAAGTTGAGGGCTAAAGAACAAGAACTTGCCAATGATGTGCGCGTGCAGAACTTGATTTCGCTTCCAACAGCGACCCACATGACGATGCAAACGAGAGACACTGCGGTCTAGCCGTTTCAGTGGGGCCAAACTGCAATGCGTCTCGTAACCCTTGTATCCCTTTTACCACACACTCTCACACATTGGGTCACTTAGCGCTCTAATTGGACTGTAGATGAACCAGTAATTCAGCATAGCACAGCTTTGCAAGCGGGTTTTTAATCCGTATGAGACAAGGGCCAGCTGGCTACAAGTCAGAACGTGATCCATTATAAATCATATGATACAAGTCTAGCCTAAAGAGCTTGTCTGCCCTTCGTCTCAATAGGCAACGCCAAACTGAGTGGAACGAGGAGTCCAAAGAAGACAGCCGCAATGATGAGCGGGAGGTCCGTGGAGACTTCGAGTAGCGCACCTGTTGACACCGGTACCCAAACGGCAAAGACACGGGCAAGCATACTGGCAAGCCCCACGGCTGTACCGCGAACAGCAGTGGGGAAGACCTCCGGTGAGTAGGCGTAGAGAACGGCATAGAATAGACCATTCTGAATGAATGACTGTATGCACGCTGCGGCGAGCTGACCGCCACTGGATTCAAGCTTGGCAAAGAGAGCGAGACTCGCTGCTCCAACAGCAGCACCAATAGCCATGGTTCCTTTCCTGCCAACATAAGGAATCTCGACCATCACAAGTGCAAGGAATGAACCAGGCAACCCACATACCGAAATGATGACATACTCCAGATAAGTCTCATCAATGGTCTTGCCTGCACCAACACCTTTTTCTTGCAAGTAACGCGGAAGGAAAGCATTGAATGATGAATAGCCGACTTGAATGAAGATCCAAAGCAGCCAAACAATGATGGTCGTTGCTGCCATCTTCTTTGTGGCAAAGAGTGACTTGACACGCTGGAAATCAAAGTCCTTGAAACTTGCACGCAAAATGTCCATCGTCGTTACGTCGGTGCCCGAAAAGGTCTTTGAGCCCAGGCTGTCCTCCGTCAAATTCAAGTCTCCAATCTCGATACGCTCAGGTCGTTTGTTGAGCCTTGCAATCTTGTTGAGGTTGGCAATGGCTTGTGTAGGCTTGCCATTGGCTAACAAGTTCTTTGGGCTCTCCTCGAAGGGGAAGAGGAAGCGACAAATGAACATGAAGATGACGATGCAGCCAAGGGTGTAGCACGTATATCGCCAAGACTGGTCCACAGGATAACCAATGAAACCCCAAGCAACTAAACTTGCGATGAGTTGACCAATGCTCCAGAAGACGGAGAGGAGCATCAACATGCGTTGAACGTTACCTGGTGATGCTTCGAGAAAGATGGCTCCGTCGAGAGGTAGATTGCCGCCAGTACCTGTACCCATCAATGCAGCCATCGCACAAAGTCCAGCGTAATTGGCCTGTGCGCCGAGGAAAATTGCAAAAAGACCAGCAGTAGAAAGCGTACACAAGAATGCTGGCTTGCGACCCCATACATCAGACATGATACCCCAGAAACTAGCGCCAATTGCAAGACCAGCAAAATAGCACGATGTAATGCCTCCAGCTTTGGTTGTGCTGTATCCAAGGTCGGCTTGTGCTTGAGTCTGAATCAGTGCAAGCATCTGCAAGAGCATTTGATCAGCAAGCCAACCAAATCCACAGAGCGTCCAAAGCGACCATTGATAGCGTCCCATAAAGTACTTGTCATGCTTGCCTGTCACATCGATAAATTTGTTTAAAACTCGAACATTGTTTGAAACTTTGATGAAATCGTCGAAAGTATCTATTGACGCAGCGTCGTCGTGTAACGAACGCAGCCAGGCGCGTGACGGATGATCATAGTCGACTTTCCTTTCTTGTGACTCATCGCCGAGGGATTTCTCAGATGTTGTTGTATTTGAGGTTGTGACCTGCAAGGGCTGGGGTTGTGCAGGTGCCTTGGACATTGTAGACAATTGTACCTCAAATCAAAGTCCAGCAAGGAACGTGTGAACAAGCAGTAAACAAACCGACTGGGAAGTCTTGCCTTATATCAAAATGCGCCCACCTGTACCTGAAGAAGCGAAACTGCGCAGATGAGCTAGTATGACTTCTTCAAAAAGGTGCCTGAATCTAAGCGGGCTGAGCACGCAATGGGAGGGTCGGCAATAGCCCGGCAGAGGGCAAGGATCAGCTCAAGCGAAGTCATGAGTGTCGCCACACGCTGCCAGTCAGAAGCTTTGTCGCAGCATACAAAAGATGTAGGTTCGCGCTTTATTCAACGTGTCCTAGAGAGCGACTAGCTCCCTAAAATCGTGAGTTCAGCATAGAACATTCTTCAGAGCGTCTTTGACGAACCCATACAAAGCATGAGCAAGAAGCACTGTATAAGCTTTGCATGACGTAGTAACCCGGACATAGCCCGGAGACCAATTTGAGGGTGTGGCAGTGCACAGCTCAAGCAAGTCGGTTTTCACCGAGGACACGGCGACTCAGAGCTAGAGATCCTGAGGATCAGCTCACGATCGAAGATTGGTTCAAGTTCTAACTAGAAGTCGATATAGCAAGCAGCATTGCTGGTGAGTGGTCAGTATACAAAACGTGTCCACCAGAGACATTCGGGGAGTTATTCGTGACTGTTACGGCGTGAGACGCAATCGCCTTGTCGCGGTTTTGAGACCTACACTAGCGCAACAGCACAGGCTTGTGCAAGTCATCGGCTAGTGTTGGGAAGCTGATATAGAAATGCACAGTCAACGGAGCTCATTCAGGCTCGCTACCAGTATTCTAAGGACCAATGCGCAAATCAGAATGAATGCGACTCAATCCACCGGCACCGCAAATGCACACCTGTCCGAGAATCCCTCGGATGCAGAAGTGAACCAGCTTCCAGAGCACACAAAGCTTCCTTGGAATGACTATCTCCACCTGCGCAAGCAAAGGCATCGAGCCGAATTAGTCGCTTCTATTCCATCCGCTTTCTTTGGCCTTGTTGGCGGATTTTCCTACTTTGCTACGCTCGAAATTGACCCATCGCAATTGGCATTTGGGCTAGATCCCCTACTCGTGTACGGAGGTGCGACAGTCGGTTGTGGGGCCCTCGGCTGGCTTCTAGGTCCAACATTTGGCACGGCCGGCTGGAAGCTGGTGCATCGCAAAAAGCAAAGTCTGATTGAAGAACGCGAGAAAGAATTCTACCAGCATATCAAGCGGGTACGCCCATCGCCTGCAAAGCAGAGCTTCAGCAACCCGCTCCCAGATTTCTACTGCGAAAAAGTTGGAAGTCTGCATGACTACCGTCGCTGGCTGCGTGACATTCGCATCTTCAAAAGAAAATCGGAGTACAATCTCTAGTGTGCTTCTTACGCATCATGCATCGTATTATAGCGTATAGCGAGTCATCCCCTTGTCCTACGTCAGAAATTGCTTCAAGCCATTAACCGTCTCGAGCCTTGTGAAAATTCGTATGACACAAAGGCGCCTGTTCTGCCAATTAACGACTCATGCTTTCTTTGAGCCAGCCTAAAAAGGCTCTTTATTCTTGTGCTACTGCATCTAGTGCCTCTCATATAATAAGGCTTTACTCTGATCATGCTGTAACCCAACGGCAGGGTCGCTACGCCTTTCGTCAAGCACCTGAAGACTTAAAATCTCCTTCCAGATCTGGTCTATATGCCACACAGAAGCCTCATACAAGTGTAGGCACAGAAGGACTTCAGCATCAGCAAGGTGGACTCTATTATCTGTATGGCGCCAATGCTGCACTCGCTGCAATTAGATCTAAGAAGAGAACAATCTACAACGTGTTCAACGCCGACGCCCATCAAGGATCGGTTACTTCCAAAAGTATCCTTGCAGCTGCGAAGAAGAGCAACCTTGAAGTCTTACAAAAGTCTCGTAACGAGCTCGACCGAATGTCTCTTGGGAAGCCACACAACAACATTGTTTTGTCGTGTAGCGATCTGCCAAGGCTTCTCGTCCAAGGATTGGGTGACAAAGACCAAGGCTGGCGGCCAATTCTTGCCAATCAAGACCCAATGAGCTCATCTCTTGCATTGACTGGTGTTGAAGTAGACACGCCACCAGTCTATGTACTACTAGACGAAGTCACTGATCCGCAAAATATGGGCAGCATCTTGCGATCTGCCTATTTTCTTGGCTGCGCAGGCGTGGTCCTCTCTGCTCGCAATTGTTGCTCCATCACACCCACTGTCGTCAAAGTCTCTAGCGGAGCGAGCGAATTTGTCCCAATTTTACATGCAGACTCTGTCGTTTCATTCATCAAGCAGAGTCGAAAAAATGGATGGCGCTGTATCGCAACAGTTGGTCGTGAAGAAGCAGCCTTATTGCGCGTTAGGAACAGGCTGACTGAAGTGAAAGCGTTGAAGGATCGCAAGACACCCGTTCTGTTGATTCTAGGCAGCGAGGGAAGTGGATTGCGTACAAATGTGAAGGCTGCTTGCACGACGTTGACCTCCATTGCTTCGCCTGCACGGATAGACACAAGTGTGGAGTCGCTCAACGTTGGCGTAGCTGCTGCAATCTTGCTTCATCAACTTCTAGGGTGATCTACGCTGCTAGTCTAACAAGCTGGCTTCTGTGTCGGCCTCTTGTCGTAAGCTTTTGGCTCCCCTCAACTCGTCCACGCCCATTCGGATAGCATTCAGGTGAAGCTCAATCGGAATTTCATCATCCAGCAGTCCAGGTCGTGCTACCTTATCCCTAAACTCCTCCACTTGCACAATCATCTTGTCGAGTGCAACAGAAGTCCTAGCAACCAGCTCCCTGTTGTGCTTGCGATCAGCCTCGAATTCCTGCAACGTCGCCATATTTGACTTGAAAAGCCGTTTCTGTGCTCGATTGCCGCCAAGGAGACTCCAAAGAGAGCTCAGACTCTGGTGTTCTTCAGTCTGCAGCTGCTTCTCAAGCTCCATGATGGAAGAAATGGTGTGTAAATCCTCCTCTAAGTTCTCCAGCGCTAGCGATGCCTGATCATTCGACAAAACAAGGCGCTTAAGTTCTTCGCTCAGGAAATTCATGGCAGCAACATACGTCTTACGCACACCTTCTCGAGTATTCATACTGCCAGCAAAGGGAATCAATCCAGTCAGTCCACTGTTTGTTTCGATTTGGTTGAGCGCTTTGATGGCCCATTCATTGGTCGCAAGACTAGCGTCTAGCAAACCATTTGTACGTACGACCGTCTGTTGAATAGCCCTTCCAGCAACACGCGAATGGTCACCGAACGCTCCGAGAGCAGAGTCCAGAGTATCCTTACAACTCAGCTCTGATGCTTGTAGCACAGCACGTAGGTCACGCGTTGCTAGTTCAGCCTTTTTTAGCTGAAGTGGCATAGATCCACTGTAGGCTGCCACTGAGACGGCTGATTTCTGCATGTTGACGAGGGACGCAAAGTCTATCGGCTCAGCAGGCTGACAGAATTCAGGAGCAAAGACCTGAATAACGTTGCTGGCGAGAGGTAGAGCACAGATAGAGGCTCGTGTCTGATACTGAACAGTAGAGACAATCAAGCTCATCGACTTGTAGAAGGCAAACCGGCCGATAAAAAGGCACAAGACAAAAGCAATGGGCCATTTCAGGAGTGACAGGACACGCCCTAAAATATCAAGTGTGAAAGAGACAGCAGACCAAGCTAGTTGAGAAAGCGCCGAAGGAGGTACATTTTCTCGTGCAATAACGCGCTTGGTTCTTGGCTTTGCTTTGCGCTTGCGCGCTCGTGGTGTGTCGTTTGAGGCAGGGGTATGAGGGCGCTCGTCGTCGTCGTCGTCATTCAGCGCAGCGTAGGAACCGGGTCCTGCCAGAGGTTTCTGCCCAGGCGATGTATGCATCCTAGCAGTGCAGTATCTGTACTCTACAATACTTAATGGCAGTTTCTATAGCAAGTCAAAGATTTAGCAGCCCGAAAACCAAGCGATGTCTAGAATGACGTCTCGTGTCTTTGGTTGCGCGCGCAGAACAAAACCAAAATAGTGGACAGCTGGCACCAATGCCACCGCAGCGCAACACTCTCCCCGGATGTCCTTTGACCGCGAGCTCAAGCGCAAGTCACAAGCAAAGTACGATGACCGCTTCGAGAGCATGCAGAAGGAAGCGCGCGATTGGATTGAGCAAGTCCTGGGCGAGAAGCTAGAACCTGAAGACGCCGACTTGTGCGACTGCCTCAGAGACGGTGTAGCGCTGTGCAAGCTCGTGAACAAGGTTTCGCCTGGTGCGAGCAAATACAAAGCATCCTCCATGCCATTTGTGCAAATGGAAAACATCAGCCAATTTCTCGCCTTTTCATCGCGTCTTGGTATGCCACAGCACGACAGCTTTCAGACGATTGATTTGTTTGAGCGCAAGAACGTCTTCCAAGTCGTACAAGCGATCCATACCTTTTCCAGGTTCGCAGTACAAAAGGGTGGGCTGGATGCGCCCGTCCTTGGACCAAAGCTGGCGACTTCAAGGACGATGGAGTTCACACCTGAACAGCTCAACGAAGCCAAGAATCATGTCAACACTTTGCAGTATGGCAAGCACAATGGCTCGACCAACGTCTTGCGTGGCAGCAGACGCGATCCAGCAGGCAACTTTCACTAAAGGAGATCCTATGTTCTATGAATGGAAGAAATCTGTCATTTTCGGTTCGCGCCTCTTCAATGCTGCACGCGCTCTTTGTGGTTGCGAGACCGCATGCTGTGTTGGCTTTACGTCCTCCTCTCTCTTCGCAACCTCTTCACCTTGGCCTTCACTTTGCGCAAATGACCTCGGTGGGTGATTGCCAAACAATTCCTCTTCTAACGCAACATCTGCATCTATGTCGACAACGCGCTCCTCTATGCCGCTATCGGGTCAGCGCCTGATCTGGCAAAGATTAAAGAAATTTGTATCACACATACGCATCAGGGTCAATGTAGTCGGCACGCTCTTGTAGCCAACCGCCAAACACTTGGAATCGGTGGTTGAGTTCTTGTCGCCAGTGTAATCCATAGTTGCTTTCAAATGCACCAGTATTAGGCATGGCTTTTGCGTAAAAGACTTGCGAAACGCGGGAGTGGAGAAGGGCCATACAGCACATCGTGCATGGTTCGTGTGTGACGAAAATGTACAGACCTGAGCAGAGATAGCCAAGGGATGCGCTCGCCGATGGTTCTAGACGTCGAGCAACCTCATGTGCAGCGACACTTGCAACGAGATCCAAAATGCAATGCTTGAGAGGGTGTGCAGCCGCTGAGCGGGTATCAGACACACGTGCAATCTCGACTTGCTTGACAGGATCCCATGCAATGGCTGCGACTGGCAGTTCTTCTGTATGTTCCTCTGCTTGCTGGCGTGCAAACGCCATGAGTTTTTCCATGACTGGTTCGTATGTTGCTAAATCCTGCTGTGTCATGACAACCCTGCGTTGCGATGGTGGTCGCCAATTAAGTGGCCAGTACTTTTGCCAGTCTTCTAGCTGTTGTAACGTCAATGCTGGAAATTTGGGCACAGCACACCTCTCAAACTGAAACTCCAATCCCTGAGCAGTCAAGAGTGTCTGGAGCTCCTCCTGTGTCTTGGATGCTGTGCTGCACAAGATTGCTTGGACTTGTTCAGGTCTGACAGTGATTCCTTCCTCAAGTTTGACGCGTTTATTATGACCTCCAAGCGGTCGCATCCGCTTGAGATGTGACAGGTCGACCTTATCATCTTGGCGAAGCGTACTCGCAATGAATTTGAAGAGTTTAACGGAGTGTTTTGCTTGTATGTTTGTTGTCCAGACGTCTACCGTCTCGAGTGGTCGAGACTCGAGGTTGGAAGGCACACACTTGAAGGGCAAGTCACCTTCTGGGACAAAACCTGTTCCTTTGGACTTGGCGTGAACGGGGTGCTTGATGTCAGGCATTGGTGCATTGTTCTCCGTTAAGCCGTTGCTCTTGGCACTTTTGACGGGTGACTTGTTGAAGAAGTTGGCGATGTTTGATTTGTTCTCCTTTGAGTCAATGGGAATGATGTAGTCTGGTGAGCTCTTGCCGACTTTGCCAACCTCTTTGCGCACTTGATAACAATCGAGGTCTCCTGAAAAGGGTTTGAGCATGTTCACAAGCTCTGGTGTCCACGCATCCTCGTCAAGCCAGCGTTTCGCCTCCTCCTGGTCGAGAATCAGCGGCATGCGGTCATGCAACCATGCTAGCTTGTCATTCGCAGCAGTCGTGACAATTGTGAAGGTTCGAATAATCTCTTCACTGCCTTCGTATTGCACAGTATCATACAGACCAGCCAACAACATCATGCGACCATCTGTATGCCTTGTAAAGTGTGGGATCTTTGCGTTTCCCTTCTTGAGCCATTCGAAATACCCTTGCACAGGCACAATGCAGCGCTTCCTTCCCTTGAGCGAGTTCCACATCCCTCGATTCTCCTTGAGTGAGTCATCCCTGCAATTGATCGTCTTGAGCTGACCAGCTGTATCGGGAGCGCGCTTGGTCCAGAACGGAATGAGTCCCCAGCGCATGCCTTGCAGGATATGCTTGGTGACGTGACCTTCCGTGTGTCCCTCTCCAGAATCCTGCTCACTTGTGCGATCGCGCCGATAGACTGCTTGCATTGTGGTTGGAGCAACATTGTACGAGGGATGGAGCGCTTGTATGTCTCGTGTCTCGTCAATCACTAGATCGACATTGGCGAGGTGCTGAGCAATCTCATCAGCTGCAAAGCTTTGAGCAAAGCGTCCACACATGATGTTTCGTGAGCTACAGCAAGCAGCAAGCTGAGATTGAGGGAAACTAAGGGATCTCAGCAGGGAGATTAGGCTCTCAGCATAGATGGCAAGTGTGGCAGAGCTAGTGTAGCACTCGTGCAGTTTTTGTGCCACCGCATCTGAGAATCTTTTGCCCAGGCAGATACGACGGCCTCCAACATACACAAATTGAACTACTAGTCTGAAGGATCTGCTTAACAGAGCTGACTGACTGGAAGAAATTATGTTTACTGACTGATGTGATGCTCAGTTGATGTACCGGCAGGCTCGGTTCTACTATCCTAGAAACAGCGTTCAATCAGGGGCGATGAGGACGACGGCCCCAGCCTATGCTTGTGGATTAATGCGCCCGTAGAATGTACCACGAAAGCGCGTCACAGGTGTCAAGCTACCCATCCACGCCTGTCACCCACGCATGACTGTCCACTGCATTTGAGACAACTGTGCAAAAGCCATCCGAAATAAGGACGGTCAGGATGTCCTGTCACAATGCTGCGTGAGTTGCAGTCTTGTTTCCATCCTTCTTTGTTACGATAATGTAGATCAGGGACCTGCTCGGACACTAACTTCTCATCAGTCATGGGCTTTGGCACAGCTTGTATTTAGGTGTTAGCCGCAAAGATTATTCGAACATGGAGAAAATCCCGATGTTTCTCAGTCATCCAATACTCATTCAACGCGTTGCCTCTTGATGTCTGGATTGCCAGCAAAATCACTCTCACGCTTCTTCATTTGCTTTGCCAATAGTTTGCGCTGCCGTCTTTCGCGGTCGTGCTCTTTGAACTTGCTGCCGTCATCGGAGGAGTCTCCGCCCTTGATGGCAATCGCTGTGGCAGGTTCTGCGCTCATTGGGGAGCGCTTCGCTTGCGCAGAGTGAATCGCAGTTTTTCTGCTTGGGTCCACCGTTGTTGTCGTAGATCGCGTGTACCCTTGCAATGCCCCAGGCCGAAGCGCAAATCCGCGATCCAGCTCGAGGCGTGTGAAGGGCTTGTAGCATCCATCCAAGTCTCTCTGCGCAGCGCCCGAGAGGAGCAGGTCCAGCAAATACTTGCGGCTTGTGGCAGAGGGAATGGTTGCTCCACCCAGCACACCTAAAGCGGCTATTTGGTTCTTGTACGTCTTCGACAGTCGGTTGATCTTGTTGCCTTCCTCATCTTGACGACGCACGCTGTAGGCTAGGTCATCGAGACGGTAGAGTCGTGTGAGATTCATGCGCGCCGAGGGCTTGCGTGGCTCTTTTTCACTTTCGGATGCTTTCCACACATAGAGTTCGCCTTCAATCATGATTCCTGGGCATGCTCGAACCAACTGCTTGTGACACTGTGCCGGAGATTGGTGTCAAGCTTGAGTTCTACATAGTTGCAGTGTGCTCGCCATCTGAAGTAGTTCACGTGATCTCTTTGTCTCCTGCTACAATCAAGTCTGTTCCTTCTTTCGCGACTGTCTGCAAGCTTTGTTCTCTTGAATTTCTTCTTAATTTGCTCTAACTCTGCTTCATAGCTTTTATCATGAGATGTCTTGCTCTTGTTGTCTGCGACACGCTGTTGGAACGGCATCTACTGAAGCCTAGCATCGCTGGAGCATGAGCCGGCCTCTGCACCAGCATGCGCGCGATTTTAGCAACGAGGCGCTCTATAATCTCAATGAAGCGCTAGGCAACCCTTATCTCCAAGCGAACAAGCGCAAAAATCCGCTACCAAAACCATACTTGGGTCTGGGTGCACGACTCAGTCAAGTCTGGCTCAATCAATGGACGGTTTTGCTGATTTTGGTGGCGATACGACTAGCTATCGCTGCGTCTGGCTTGCGTGGGCAGCTGGAAGACGGGCGTGAACAAGTCCAGGCTGTTTGTTCTGCGCTTGAGGCGACGGCAAGCACAGCACTCTCTGTTCCGCACTACGTGGCTCTGGGCGCCAACTCACTTGTGGCCATCTCCATTGATGCTTCAGTCACGGCAGTGGCTACAGTACTGCAGGGACTTTTGACAGCTGTAGAGGAGATTGTGCTCTTCTTCATCAACACATTCAAGTCGACCTACCTCTGCCTTCTGGAACTAGCGATTGAAGGATCTATTGGTGCCGTGCTGGACGCAGTAGAGACGATCGGCAATGCGCTCAATTCGACATTGCAGGCACTTGGCGAAGACATCCAAGAAGCAACGACAGACGCCAATTCAGCCATCAACAAAGTCGCAGGCTTCATCGAAAAGGCCAGCGCTTTTCTGGGCCAAAAGCTTGATATTCCAAGCGTTGCTATTACCCTTGCGCCGCTGCAAGATTTCCAGATTCCGTCGTCCTTCGACCAGGGTCTCGACAAGGCGCGTTCTGCATTGAATCTGGATGCCGTCCAGAATGCAACAGATGCAGTGATTCGCTTTCCGTTCGAACAACTCAAGCTACTTGTGGACGCACAATTCGACAACTTTGCCTTCAACAGGAGCCTTTTGCCCGTACCCACCAAAGACACGCTCTCATTCTGCGTAGAAACAGGGCTGGATGAGTCTTTTGACAATGTAGTGGATGGTGTCATCAAGACCTTCCACATCATCCTTGCTCTGCTCATCGTCTTTGCTGCACTCTGTGCACTCTTCTTTGCTGGTCTTGCAGTTTGGCAATGGCGCACACTCAATCGTCACGCACACATGGCTGCTGCGCTGAGTAAAGAACTCGACGCAGACCCACTTGAACGGCTCCTTATTGCAACACACCCGCTCCAATACCGATTGACCACAAAGTTGGTTCATGCGAGGAATCCTCGCGAGCGTCAGCTCTTACGTTGGTGGTTGGCTTACGTTTCGCACGGACCAGCAGCATTCCTTTTGCTTCTAGCGATTGCTGGTTTATTGAGTTGTGCACTACAACCCGTCATGCTGCGTAGCCTGCAGATTGCGACTCCGGAGTTTGCAGACTCTGCAGGCCAAGTCACTGCACAGGTAGAAGCCCTCTTGTCTTCCAAAGCCGTTGGGTGGGCAAATGACACGAATGTGCAGATTGGTATGTTGCAAGGAGAGCTCAACAATGATTTGTTGGGTTGGGTGACGACTGGCACTGAAACGGTCAATCAGACGCTGAACATCTTTACAGACACATTGATTGAGACCCTCAACATGACTTTTGGCGGGACGATCCTGTATGAGCCCATTTTGTCTGTCTTCAACTGCTTGCTCCTCGTCAAGATTAGGGGCATCGAGACTGGTTTGACTTGGGTTCATGAACAGGCGCACATTCAGCTACCCGTCGTTCCTGCGTCGACGCTCCTGGTACAGCAAGCTGGCAACGACGCATTCATGGACAAAGCGCCAGGTCAATCTGTTTCAGAGGGCATCACCTCCATTTTGACAAAAGTCGCCACCTTATGGCGAAAGAGCATCAAACAGGAAGCAATCATAGCAGGTGCTCTACTAGGAATATGGGTGCTGGTTGCTCTGTTGGGATTATCGCGCTGCCTGCTTGTCGGGACACATGTAGGCACCTGGTTTGCTTCTATGCCAATACTGAGCCCCTTACGCAAATCCGACATCAGCAAACCGCTGAGCATCCAGCGCTACGCAACAAGATCGCCTAATTCGGCTAGTATTTTCGCGCAAATGGGAGTGTCGCCAGGCATGGCAAGAGATGATGAGAGTAGTCTGCACAGCGAGACCAAGTCGCGTCTATCAGAGGTGACTGACTTGGAAGCGCTGTACATGGACCGAGAACTTGCACCTGTGGTGGAACGCGTTGGGCAGGTCCCAAAGATTCATGCGTTGCTTGGACAAGTCCCTGGTCATCATAAGAGTGTGGTACCCATTACTAGCTGAGTTGATGATATATGCACCTTCAATTGGGCCTAAATGAGCCACATCTGCATCTTTAATTGCTCGTGTATTCCCATTATGCAAAGTTGCACCTGTGAGCCCATTAGGACTTAAAACAAATTCTCTAAGCCTGCCAAAATTCCTGCATTAGGGCAGCTACTCACGAAGAGGCAGTTGCTTTGGCACTGTAGGTGGCAGTGCTGAGCTCATCTGATCTGTCGTTCTTTACGTTGCTTGGCCTTTCCTTTCAAGCTTTCATCAATTCGGCTGCAGGCTTGCCATATCGATGAAAGGATGAATAGAAGAGATCCGCGTAGTATCGGAATCCTGGACCACCCGTATGTGTAGATTGGATGAGACGATTCAGATGGGGCATGCTCAAGCGCTGCTGATGCATTAGCCTCTTTGTCTGCGATGCCTTGTAGACTATGCGTCTCAATCGATCGAAGTAGCTGCCCCTACCTGAACTGAACAAGGAGTGCATCAGTTGCCTCCGGCAGTCGCTTGGTTTGTCGACAGGTGAGCGCAGTGGCAATGCACGCGGCGCGACAAATAAAAGTTGAACCTGCACCATAATCCTCGTCGCCTCCCATCTAGCAACATATTTACATAAGAGCGATGCCGCCGTTGAAGCGTAGAGCCGATTCGTCTGACTCGGATCGCCCTCGTCTACCACATCCTACGTCACGACGGCATCGTCCCGCTTCACAAGCAGTCGACTTGACGGTACCTGCGCGACCCGCTCCCGAGATTATCGACCTTTCTTCCGACTCTGAGCCTGAGGTTCTCGCGGAATCAGGCAACACTGCTGCTGGTGCCGGTGATAGTCAAGGGGAAGTCATTCGCCAGGCTGCAAACGAACAAGGGGATCCACGACTCTCTCATTTCCAATGCGTCATTTGCTTAGATGACCCGACGGATTTGACGGCGACGCGATGTGGCCATTTATTCTGCCATGTGTGTATTACACAGGCATTGCGAGCGTCGCAGGGAACAGCGAGGATGGCGGGGACAGCGAATGGTGCATGTCCTGTATGTCGCAAGTCGGTTACGGCGAAGAGCCTGTTACCCTTGTCGATATTGAAGGGAACGAGACCACCGGAGGATGTGCCCCAGGAATGATACTTATGAAAATGATGTGTATAATGAACGATCCCTGTACCTATCTACTCATCCTGCTATGACTCTTGGCCAAGCGCTTTCTGCCCCATCTGAAGCTCTCGATGACATTCTCGCGACGGGCAGCTCGTCAAGCAGAACTGGCACTGTACTACTCATTCTCCTACTGCCACTCTCTCCTGTCGCCTGATGCTTCTGCGTCGTCTGCCTCTCCTTCTCTCACTCCTCTTTTCTCCCAGTAGCGCGAAAGAAGAGGTGCTCGATCCAGACTGCACCATCACCCATCCAACCACAAAGGAATTCTACGATTTGCGCGGCCTTTCGCGTTTCCCCGATGAACACCTTGCCGTCGACTGGCATGCGAATCCATACGACTATGGGCCTGCAAAAGGTGGCAATTTCTCACTCAATGTCTGCGCGCCCTTGATACGCAGTACCCAAAAATTGAGCAAGTCGCAGAATATCTCTGCCGTGTATACCGATGAAGATGAGAAGATGGTGTCTCTAGGGCAGACATCGACGACGCTCAAATTCAGAGGGAAGAAGCTCATCTTGGAGTATACAGGAGGGAGTGCCTGTCCCGGCGATACGGCGTATAAGCGATCGACCTTGATTGTTTTTACATGCGATGCAGCCATGGTAGGTACAGCGAGTGTCAGTTACTTGGGAGAAGTCAATGATTGTGGGTTTGTGTTTGAGTATCGCACCTTCCGAGCCTGTGCAACAACGCCGGATGTATCTAGTGCATTGTCGCCGGGTGTTGTGTTTGCTATTATCTTGGGCGTGGCCTTGCTGGTATACATGGTGGGCGGATGTATGTACAACAGAACTGTCCTGCACCAAGCTGGATGGCGACAAGTGCCGCATGCGGATCTATGGCAATCGATGGGCCTACGGGTACAGGATGCTGTGAGTGGCCTGCTTGGTCGGTTAGGACTAGGCGGTCACGGCAGGCAGGGCTATGCTGGCTACAGGGCTGCTACGGGCGTTGGTGCTGGTAGTGGTGGGTACAGTGATGCACTGCATGCTGCTGAGCGCGGGAGTATTGACCGTGACAATGCGCTGATTGATGACTTGGACGATGACCGGTGGTAGGCTCTGTATACACTTATATCCATCTATCCAGCTAAAGCTTCTATGTTGCTACCCAGCTAAAGCTTCTATGTTGCTACCCAGCTAAAGCTTCTATGTTGCTACCCAGCTATAGCTTCTATGTTGCTACCCAGCTAAAGCTTCTATGTCGCTACCCAGCTAAAGCCTTCTATGCCGCTTCCCCGGATTCGAGATTTCGAATTCAGATCTCATCGTGACTTCATCCGCGAGCAGCCAAACGCATGCGACAGGGACCCTTCCTCGATCCAGCCAGCGACCAACCAACAGAGCAGTGTAGTAAGCACAGACTTCCCGGATTATAGGTCACAAGCAGCAGGAAACATCCATCTGCCCATGTCAGAGATAACACCACTCGCAACCCTCTCCACCACCACCGCCGCTTCCTTCCTTCAAACCCAGCCATGTACCACGTCAAGCAGTAGCAATAGCGCAGGACGAACAAGCATGAATGCTCCCTCTCTCACAAACAGCAAGGTGCGAAAGCCAAAGTCAAGGAGTAGTTCACTCATGGTACCACCGGCATCACGCTACCTCGCCACTTCTACCACCCAACTACCGGCATTAGCCAACACCGGCCTTTCAAGCACCGACTATACGGAAGCGAGCAGTACACGAAGCCAAGCACGACATGGCATGACAGGCACGCCAACAAGACACGCAAGTAGAGTACAGCATGGCATGCATCTTGCGACTGCTTTGTTCTATACGCCCCTCTCACCACAACTACAAGCGCTTGCATCCCCCGCTGGTCCCTGCACGCCCTTTTTACTGGAAGAGGAGGAAGAGGGTGATTACATGGGACGGGCAGAAGCGCATCGTGTTGCGTTGGGTGAAGCACTGCGCAGTCGTGTCTGTGCACTTGAACAAGATGCAGAGAGTGCTGTAGCCGGGAGACAGGCAGTCTGGCGGCGGAGTTACTCGTCTGTGCTTGCGTCTGGGATGACACCATCGTGAGATCGCTGCATATAGAGGGGAATAGGAGCGCGTCAGTAGAGCATGCTGGCCACTGTCTAACCCTGCGTGTGGATTCTACAAAAATTCCTTCAATAGACAGGAAATACACTTTACATCACCCACTCCTCCTTGAGCCATGTTCTCCCTCCTCAGACACTCAGCAAGGCTCGCAACCAAGGCATCTGCTGCACAAACCGCTCCCTTCTCCCTCACCACAAAGGCACTCGAGAAGAACCTGTACCTCGGCAACCTCTCATGGTCACTGACGCCAGAAACCCTGCGTTCTGCGATTGCTCAACACGTCGCTTCCTCCCACATTGAAGCATCTCCCTCTGCAGAAGGCGAAGGCTCAGGCTCTGTCTTGTCCGCTGAAGACATCGAAGGACATCTGGGAGACCTCAACATCATCACTGACCGATTGTCCGGACGATCACGTGGCTATGGATTCCTCAAGATTGAGGATGATCACATTGGTGAGCAAGTTCTTGCTGCACTCGCGGAGTGTGAAGTGGAAGGAAGACAAATCAACTGTCGTGAAGCTGAATCGAGACCTGCCTTTGGCGCCGGTGGTGGTGGCGGTGATCGCCCACCTAGACGGCAGTATGATGGTGGTGAGAGGCGTGGTGGATACAGCGGCGGCGGTGGTGGTGGTTACGGCAGTCGTAACGGTCGTGAAGGTGGTGATAGGCGCGGTGGCAGTGGTGGATATGGCGAACGTCGCGGGAACGACCGCGGTGGCCGTCGTGGCGATGGCTATGGCGAGTCTCGCGACTACTAGTCTCTTTGAGACTCCCGCATGTTATGAGACTGTAGCATCAGTGCAAAAGAGATAGAATCAATATTCCCCTTCAATGCACTACACTGGTTTGATGCATACAGCGGTGCCAGTTTTGGGATGAAACACCTCTTCCTCTTGCAAACAGCTGGCCTCGACCTCCTCTTGCCCTTGATGCTGCTGCTTTCGCTTGATCAACCAGTGCAATAGAGCAGAACACGCCACAACCAGTGCAAATCCAGCAACGATACCACCACCAATCACATCATACCGGTCACCCGCCCGTCCTACCCCTTCCCATACACCGCCTTCCAAGTGGCGCGTTTCTTTGATCAATGTCAGCATTTGCAGCAGACCGATCGTCAAGGCCACAAGAACACTCATCAAAGTGAGCAAGATTGCATAGTAAAGTCGTGCAATCTTATTCTCGGCGAACAAGGTTGAATCGTATGCCCAGAACATACAAGCGCCATCAATCGTATCAACCAGCAACATCCCTGCCATGAACAAGAACGGGAAGACCAAGATGACATAGAGGGGAGTTCCACTTGTTGCTTGGATGCTTGCAATGGCGAGCAATGCCACCTCAGTCGAGGTATCAAAGCCAAGACCAAAGAGAACACCGAGTGGGTACATCTTCCAGGGTCGATCCACCAACTTGAAGAGTCGTCCACAGAGCCTGAATATGGGGCCATGGTGCACATGCGGCTTCTCTTCAATAGCCTCCGTAGCTTCTCCAGCAAGACGACGACGGCGTCGAGCTAGCTGTCGTCGCATCGATTTGACCAGTCGAACAAGCACAAACAAGTTGGCAACCCCAATGAGTAGTAGGAAAGCCATACTCACGGAAACACCAATGATCCCACCGACCTCCTCAAACCCACCAAACCTATCTGCAATCGCTGCACTACTCGCACCGACAACAATACACGTCACCAAAACAACCGTTGAATGTCCGAGTGAGAACCAAAGACCCACACTCACGGGACGTTGACCATCAGCAACGAGACGTCGCGTCATGTTGTCAATGGCTGAAATGTGGTCTGCGTCAAGGGCATGGCGAAGTCCATAGGTATATGCCAGCGTTCCAGGTCCTAGGAGGGCTGGGTATGTGCGAAAGACGAAAGCAGCAGCTATCCAAATAGTGAGATTGAAGCAGATGGCAGCAAGGATGGGGAGCAAGGGGAGGTAGGTTGTTTTGAGCAACAAAAAGCATTGTTTTATGCGAGAAAGGAGAGCTTCTATGCGGAGCATCGTGTCGAGCAGTGCAGCTCAGGTGTAGAGAGAGTAATTCGCAACATGGAAGAGTCGCGTAAGGCCGCGGTCGAAGAGACGCAGCAGAGATAAAGAGATAGTGGAAGGATCAGCAGTCACACAAGCAGGTCAGACCAAGCCGAACAATTGACAAGCATCACGGCAAGGTATATCACTCTGCAAACAGACGGCTCGAATCACCCACACAAGCTAGACTCAGAAACAATATCGCAACATTGACTAAAACAGCTGCAATCGTACACGCATCACCAGCTCAGTGGATCTCCTTGGGCTCACCAATGCGCGGATGGAGATTTCGCTCCCACTTGCTTCCACCAGGGAATGTCGGCACTAGCGTGTTAGTTCGTAGCTTCATCGTAGCGCTGGCCAACGAATGCAGTGACACTCAAAAGGACATACCAATATAAGGATCCGGGTGTTTCCGCGTGACCAACATCTCCTCTCCCTTCCTCAACAAATCCTCTACCAGTCTCGGATTCGTCACTTGTCTATTCGCCTCGAACTGCTTGCGGATCGCAGCAGCCTCCTCGAACCACAGCTCGCGATGGACGGTCCAGTCCCGTGCGAGTGTCAGGGATCGCTTGTAAAGTGATGCGACGCGTGAGCGATGGATACTGCTCATCTCTCTATCTGCGAGCCGTCCTTGACACTGTCTGGCGCTATAAGTGTTTCTATTGCTTCCGTTCTGAGTCTTTTGATCGTTCCAGTGGAGGACAGAAGCACGTGAGAGAGTGACGAGATGGCACGCACAAGCAGGATGGGAAGATGCATGTAGGAGCAGTAACTATAGGCAGACGCAGGCAAGAAAAGCTATAGTACTATAAGACTCAGGATGGTGCTCAGAAGCTAGTTCTTCGCCTTGAAATCAGTTGTTGAGCATGTGATGGCGCCAGTAACAGGGCCGTCGCGGACATGCTCCGAAAGAAGGCTTGAAGTAGGGCCTTCTGAATCTCTACAGGTTTCTCATGTTCTCATCTTTGCTGTATCCCCTGCCTAGCTCTAGCACTCGCCATAGACGGCTGTGTACCATAGCAGTCACAGGATAAACACTGTCCAGTAATAGACGACCCTAACCCCATAAATTTCGCTCGCTGGACAAGACTCAGGCACGAGCAGCTCCTGGAACAGCCATCTATCCATCATGAGCGAATCAGTTGTGCTTCGTGGAACCCTCGAGGGACACTCCAACTGGGTCACTGCCCTTGCCACCAGTGCAGAGAACCCAGACTTGCTTGTGTCTGCCTCGCGCGACAAGACCTTGCTCGTCTGGCAAATCACCCGCGACGAAGGCAGCTACGGCGTGCCCAGGCGTTCCCTCAAGGGCCACAATGGTTTCGTTTCTGATGTTGCCATCTCCTCAGACGGCCAGTACGCCCTTTCCTCTTCATGGGACCACACTTTGCGTCTCTGGGACCTCAACACGGGTTTGACCACAAAGCGATTCGTTGGACACACCAGCGACGTCCTCTCCGTGTCCTTCTCTGCCAACAACAGGCAGATTGTCTCTGGTTCGCGTGACCGCACCATCAAGCTCTGGAACACTCTTGGTGACTGCAAGTTCACCATCCAAGAGAAGGGACACTCCGAGTGGGTTTCCTGTGTGCGATTCTCACCCAACCCTGAGGCCTCTGTGATTGTCTCCGCCGGTTGGGACAAGGTTGTGAAGGTAAGTTTCATCACTCAGCTCGAGTCTGTATGCGCTGCATTATGTGTGGCTGTATGCAGACGACGTCCAATCCTTGTCCTTCGGGGCAGTGAGAGAGGAGGAAGCGAGCCTGAGCAAAAAGTCCAAAAAAAAGAAACCAAGCACGTCGTCTTGTCAATTCGTGCGTCAAATGGCCTGACGGGTCTGTTTGCGCACCTCTTGGCAAGCGCGTTGCACACTCCGTCATTAAGAGAATTGCAGTGACGCTGTAATCCTACATGTTTGGTGCTGCATCAGTTTCCACAATCTGAGGCTTGTTTTTTTTGGCCTTCTTGCAAAGGCTTTGCGAATGTGATGTCAGAAGATGTATATTTGCTACTTCAGAAGCCGTCACTGGCTCATGAGATCAACGCATCACCATTACTGATTCATTCTCCTCTCTCTGGGATTAGGATTGTCTACTCGACAATCATTACTATGACCAGTCTTGCTAACAGACTGTCTAGGTTTGGGAGTCGACTCGCTGCAAGCTCGTCACGAACCACCACGGCCACAACGGCTACATCAACGTGGTCACCGTGTCCCCCGATGGTTCGCTTTGTGCTTCAGGTGGCAAGGACGGTACCACCATGCTTTGGGACCTCAACGACTCAAAGCACCTTTACTCACTCGAGTGTGGTCAGGAGATTCACTCCCTCGTGTTCTCCCCTAACCGATACTGGCTTTGTGCCGCAACTGGCTCTGTCATCAAGATCTTTGACCTTGAGACCAAGCTTGTTGTTGAGGAGCTCAAGGTTGACTTTGTCGGTGTCGGCAAGAAGTCCCAGGAGCCTCAGGTTACCTCCCTCAGCTGGTCGGCTGACGGTGCCACCCTCTTCTCTGGCTACACTGACGGTCTCATCCGGGTATGTTGCCTGATCGATTACGAAAATGTTGCTAATAGTAGGTCTGGTCGGTCGTTTAGTTGCATACAGACAGTAGAATACACAAAAAATGCATTATTCCATCTCATAACGTTGCCCATAACAGTGCACGCTGTACCTGCCGCAAGGTTGCCTTTGTGTCCTCAAAGGTAGCCAATGCAATCGCCTCTTCCAAGTCAAGCCACCGCGCTTCGGCAACTTCTGCTTCTTGTAGTGTCAAGATGCCTTCGACCAAACACGCCCAGTATGTGACTTGCTTCTGTGTTCCTCTCTCGGGATTTGTATAGTGTTCCTCGAATGTCTGCTCCGAGAGTAGTATCTTGCTAACTTGCAAGCCTGTCTCTTCTTTCAATTCGCGTTCTGCAGAAGCAAGAGTAGATGCATCATCCGGCTCAGCGTGGCCTTTTGGGAGAGACCATTGAAGTCCTGATGCAAAAGTCTTTTGGTGGATCAAGAGTACTTCAAGCTTTTTTCCCTTGGAACCAGAGGTAGCTGAACGAAGTGGGATAATGCCATAGCTGTGTTCTGTAGCGTCTACCATTCTGTGATGTAGTTTGAAGCTGTTGGAACGGCGCGTCAAATTTCGTTCCTGGCTCTTTCCTTACACCTCATTCCATCTGCTCCCAAGATGGTTCTCAAGGCCATTGACTATGATGCTGCTCGGTCGACACTACAGATCCTAGACCAGCTCGTGCTACCTCACAATATGCTCTATATTCCCATCCACAATAGTGAAGATGCATTTGACGCCATCAAGAGTATGAAAGTCCGTGGTGCACCTGCTATTGCTCTAGTCGCCATCCTTGGCCTTGCTGTTGACCTCGAGCACAATTTTAAACCCTCCCAAAAGACTGCTGACGAGACGAGACATTGGCTCTTTGGGAGGCTAGACTTCCTGGTTCAGTCGAGACCGACGGCCGTTAACTTGCATGATGCTGCAGAAAAGCTCAAAAAGGTCATATCTGATACATTCCCTGGTGGTACGGATGTTGCAAAAACGTACAAAGAAGCTGCAGAAGTCATGCTTGCGAGTGACCTGCAGGACAACCTCTCTATTGGCCGACATGGCGCAAGGCATATTCTCGATCTTGCAAAGGGACGGCCAGTCAACATGTTGACAATTTGCAATACCGGTTCCCTTGCAACGTCAGGCTACGGAACAGCCTACAGCGTGCTCTATCAGCTGCATGAAGCAAAAGCGCTAACGCACGCGTATTTCTGTGAGACACGACCGTATAATCAAGGCGCGCGTCTCACTGCCACCGAACTTCACTATGATGGTATTCCATCCACCATGGTTCTCGACAGCTCCATCGCTGCACTTCTAGCAGGTGCCAATCCAGCATGTCCGACAACAACAAGCGGTAGTGGCATCTCAGCCATTGTTGTAGGTGCCGATCGTGTTGCTCGGAATGGCGATACCGCCAATAAGATTGGGACACAACAGTTGGCCACCTTGGCACAGTTCGCGGGTGTTCCCTTCTTTGTCGCTGCACCGTGGACGACGATTGATTTGCAGACACCTTCAGGGAAGGAGATTACGATTGAGCAACGCCCAGCGAGCGAAGTTCGACGAGTTGCTGGTGCTCTCTTGAGTGATGATGGATCGGTAGCGTTCAGTCGCGATGGACAGGTCCAGCGTGGCTTTGTGGAAGTGGTCAAGGAGGAGATTGCTGTTTGGAATCCAGCGTTTGACGTGACGCCACACGCGCTCATCAGTGGCATCATCACGGAACGCGCTGTGTATGTCAAGAATGCACAGGGAGTCTTTGAGCTTGCAGAGGAAGCAGCAAAAATACCCAGCCAGGCAAAGCCGTCCACTGTGACAACATCAAATGAAGAGCATCAATAGTACCTGAGAATAGGAATTCAATCATAGAATGATAGAGTAATGGAAGGAGCGCTACCTTATAACCTAGAGGCTGTTCTTACCCACTGAAAGATTTTTCAGCAAGCCACTGCTTGACCATCTTGAGTGACGCCTCAGGCTGGTCATATGGTACCATGTGACCGGCCCCCCAAATGCGGGTGTAGACCAAGTTCTTGTACTGCCAAGTGAGACCTCCCGACCATGCAGTTTGATTAGTGGCAGCTTGATTGCGATACCCAGCTTGTCCCGACCATGGCAATGCATTCAAGAATCGCTCATTTCCAACAAAATTGCAAATCCAGTCGAGTGTACCGACATAGTTCAGTACGCGAAGTCCAGAATCAAGGATGGAAGCAACCAGCGGTGCGGATGCAATGTAGGGATCGCCACTTGTGTAGAAGCCCTGGAATACTTTTTCAGAGCAGCCTGTAAAGTGCTTGACGTGTTTCGAAACGCCAAAGGCTTCGCGTACCTCTGCCTTGTTCAGGTAAGTGGAGATGGCATCCTCGATTTCGTAGCAGAGCTCGCCCTTACAATGCTTCGTCACATCGTACGGGTTGAGGTTTGCATCGACATAGGGTTGCATAAATGCTTCGTCACAAAAGTCAGCGGCAGCACCACCGATATATGAGTCTGGGAACGTTTCGGCTGCTTTGAGTAAATATTCGCACCTGGCCACCTTGGTCTCCATCGTTGAACAAACAGTCGCATTGAGCACCGGTCCGCTACCCGTCACGTTGGTACAGGCAATATCCCAAGCAGAGGTTGCTTGATGAAGGTTGTCGTAAATGCCGTTGCCGATCAAAACAGATGCAAGCGGAATTAAGTCTTTGTTGCGAGACTGCTTGATGGCGAGTTCATTCTCCTCAATGATATGAGCGGCAAATGTAGGGATATACTTCCCTGCATAAGACTCACCAGCAAAATGCAGTGGAAGTTGTTGGTGACGTGGGAAGGCACGATACCAGAGCCGCCAAAAGGCAAGAATGTCCTCTGCTGCTGCTTCGGTACGGTCAACCTCTGCCCCAGGTTCAGCATAAGAAAAGCCAACACCCACTGGTTGATCGAGGAAAACAACAGATGCTGCTTCAGTCCAGGCATAGTCATTCTTTGTCGTGCCTGAACCATCAAGCTTGACACGGCAGCTGCCCAGCTCCATGAGCCAACCCGTCGTTGAGGAGCACCCTGGGCCACCGTTGATCCACATAACCAAAGGGTCATTCTCAGGATCATTGCGGGACTCGAAGTAAGCGAAATAGAAATGCTTGGTGCCGCGCTCGACAGACAGGTAACCCGTGTAACCGTTGCCAGCTCCCTCACAGTAGTCATTCAGACCTGAATCAGTCTGACGCACACGAAGAGTATGGTCTGGCAAGTCTTGCAGTGCATAAGTCACATAGTCTGCATCGTCGGCAATTTTGCCTGGATAGGATGCCTTGACTGCTGCGGAGAAGGGTGCCTGGTGGGTGCCGCCCCTATTGAGCAGTTGAGGTGGAGCTGCCAGCGCATCAAAAGGCTTCTTGCCTTGGTAAGCAAACATGGCACTGGTGCTCCCGACCAGCCATAAAGAGAAGAGCATCTGATCTAATCTACGATGGTAATCAGTTGTAGACTCAGTATACAAGTCGGACTGCGAGTGTCCGTCGCGTTGTCAGCTGCTCCCACACTCACGTGTAGTGGTCGGCGCTGCGGTCTGGAAGCCTCCGACTGTGGGGGCTCAGGCAGTGGGGCAGGATTTACTGATTACATAGAATCTACAGCTGCTCCCTCTCCTTATCCAACAGCTGCATTATGCCTGCCTACAGAAACAACACATTCAAGGACGGCCTATTCAAGGGAAAGGTCGTCTTCTGCACCGGTGGAGCAGGCTCCATCTGCGGGCGACAAGTTGAGGCCCTTGTCATCCTGGGTGCCAATGCTGTAATTACCGGCCGTAACAAGGAGAAGACGGAGAAGCGAGCAGCCGAGATGTCGCAGCTCCGTCCAGGAGCAAAAGTCATTGGCATGGCCGTTGATGTGCGTGATGCAAAAGCCATGGCTGCAGCTGCAACAGAGACAGTCTCGAAGCTAGGCAGTCTCGACTTTTGCATCGCCGGAGCAGCTGGCAACTTCTTGGCCAAGATTGACAACTTGAGTGCCAATGCCTTCAAGACTGTTATTGACATTGATGTGCTCGGCTCCTACAATACCGTCAAGGCTTGTATCCCACATCTTAAGAAGAGTCGTGGACGTGTCCTCTTCATTTCTGCCACATTGCACTATCAGGGTACGCCCTTCCAGGCACATGTCTCGGCAGCCAAAGCAGCCATTGATGCGCTCTCGCAATCCATTTGTGTGGAATTTGGACCATACGGCATCACGTCAAACGTGATTGCCCCTGGTCCTATCGCCAACACGGAGGGTATGTCTAGGCTTCTGCCGCAGTCTATGAAGGACCAGATGGATCGCAAGATTCCAATGCAGAAGCAAGGTGATGTTGATGACATTGCTGATGCAACCATCTACTTGTTTGCACCATCAGGTGACTGGGTTTCGGGACAGATTTTGATTGTGGACGGAGGTGCCTGGCACAATGCCCAAAGCTCATTGCCATACCCTGAAGCCATCTTGGATGGAGACTTGCCAGACGACGTCAAGCAGAGGCCGCCAACGAAACTTTAAGCTGATTTTCAACAGAAAGATATCAGCATGCAATGTGTTCGTAGTTTATGAGCTACAGTGAGAATAATTGTGGTGGCATGGCGAATGTTAACAATACGGTGATGTAGAAATTTCATGCCACTAAGCTCAAAAGAACGATGTGCCCCGTTTCAGCCATCTGGCCAACATGATTTGTGCAACAACAGGCTGAGTCTCAGGTACATCATGACCTGCATTCGCAACTCGGAGATAAACCAAGTTCTTAAAGACCAACCGACACCTCCTTCCCATTTGCGTGGAGTCTGCTTTGACTGGGAGTAACCCGCTTTGCCTGACCAAGACAGCGAGTGAAGGACATTCTCGGCTCCGATGTAATTGTAAAGAAAATCCTCTGTAAGGTCAGCACTAAGCGACAAGAACATGTGACATACTTTCGCCTACGTAGAATAAGGTGGGAAGACCAGATTCGAGAACATCAACCAAGACAGGGGTGATCGCATCCGACCAATCTGCGTTGTTGAGACTGTCGTCAAAAATCGCATTGGAGCACAGGGAGAAGCCCTTGGCCTGACTCCCAAAAGCTTTTCGCACCTCAGCTCGACGCAAATATTGTTCTGAGAGAGGAGCCAGCGGATCACAGTCCGCTGATAGATCTGGACAGCGGCGACGAACGTCGTAGAGGTCATAGCCGGCGTCTTGCACGGCATTCTGGAACTTATCAAGACAGTATTCTCGTGCCTTCATGCCGAGCTCCTGCGTGGATCCCCGGGCCTGTCGTGCCTTGACGACCTGGTTCCAAAGGCTTAAGCATCGAACATGACTCAATTTCATTTTATTGCATGTCTTGGTGCTGAACAAGGGGCCAATAGAACTGGCATTGGAGCAGGCATAGTCATACCAAGCTGGCTCTTGTATGGCGACGTCTAGAACCGGGTTGCCAATCATCATGGAGGCCAATGGAATCTGCGCCTTGGCGCCATTCTTGTTCAAGTTGTTCAAGTTGATCAATTTGCTTGCAAGCCAGGGCAAGTGCTTTCCAGCATTCGATTCGCCGGTCAGATGGAACGGTATAGTCTGGAACTGAGGAAAGACCTTGTTCAGCAATTGAATGAGCGCAACCAAATCATCGGCAGCGCCAGAAGCTCGCTTCGCAGTCGGCCCATCAGTGGTAAAAGAGTAACCTGTGTCCGCACTTCTCATTAGCTTATCAGCTCTGTAAAAGGAGTAAGCGTGACTTACGGCTCGTCTACGTAGAGCATATTGGCGATATTGTTCCAGGAGTCTTCATTGTATTTCGTTGTCTTATTATTGATGAGACACGGACCATGCTCTGTCAAGAGACCGTAGCCAATGGACGAACAACCTGGGCCGCCATTGAGCCAGAGTATCAGAGGATCAAGCAGAGGTTCACGTCGCGATTCGAAGAAGACAAAGTAAAGGTGTCGCGTACCGTTCGCGAGAGAGACATATCCGGTATAGCCGTTACCGGCACCATCACAATACTGACCAAGCTGAGTATCTTTTGCTTTCAGGTGCAACACGGCGTCAGGCACATCCTCGCTTGAATAATGCCAAGAATCTGGGAACTGACTTGTCCATCGGTTCTTGTCTGGCAAACGAGTGCGAGAGTCTGGGACGAAACGCGCCTTGATTCCTTTGTTGTCGGAGAAGAAGGCAGCAGAGCTGGAGATGAGGGATACAAGTGACAACAGTACCATCTTAAGAGCTGTCATCTTTAACTGGTTCAGGTTGTTGGAACATTCTGCCGCAGGGCCTCTTTCTGGATTATTATTCTCAAGTTCAGACCCTTCCAGGGATGGCCTAACTGGAATTTCAACACCTGTAGTCTTCACAAAGTACTTGCCGTCCCAGAGTATTTCCTGATTGCACAACGGAAGAAAATCACCCAAAATCGATTCAGGGGCTCGGTATCTCGGTTACGTATCCGGTACGACCGCTGCCAGCACCAACACAGTACCTACCAAGCTGAATATACCTTTGCCATCAGATGCAACACGGGATCATTTCATCATTGCTCAAGTACTGCGAATAGTCTGAGAAAATGAATTGTCCTGCGGTTGTTGTGGCAAACGAATGTATGGAAAGTGGAACGACCTGGTTTGCCTTCTTTGCCGTCGGTGAGAAGAGCAGCCGCGCTGGAGACAAATGTGACCCGTGGCTGCAGTAACATCGTTCGCATCAGCTGTCGTAAATCAGTCCGGGGAAAAAGAAATTGTCATTTCTGCGTTTCTGATGTAAGGTAACTCCTGAGAAGGAAGCCCTCACCCATGTCCTTCAGTTCGTCTCTGGACCGCCAGGCCTCGGATCTGATGATGAAGGAGCTCCACAGGCATGACTTCAATTTCAAGCGTTTTGGTTTCTATCTGGTCAACTCACCTGCCTGGAATAGGCAAATGTGAACACAATGGAAGATAACCCTCACACGATAGAAACGCTCGTAGACAGATGGGATGCATAAAGGATCGTGTCTGTAGACCCGGAACGCGCAAGAATCACTTGGAAGGCATGTACGTGTGCATGTAGAACGAACGGACTGTCCATGACTGCATTGTCTACACGCCATACTGATACTCTGACCACTTCTTTGCATAATAAGCTGATGCTGCGGCACCGAGGACGCCGAGCCCAATGGGTACAGGCGCTCTAAACTGCGTTTTTGCCATGCGAGGAATCGCTGAGCCCAAAAGCAGAAGACTACTGCCAAGCGCAAGTTCAATGCCGTAGTCCTTGTTCTCTTTGATGCGCATGCCTGCAATACCATAGCCAGCTCCAAGACCAAGTCCAGCGATCAGAGACGGCATCGATCGTGTCTTGAAATAACCTGCGGTGCCTCCAGCGGCCACTACCCGGTCAGTATCTTCCCTGCAAGCCAGAGTGCTTACAGAGTCCAGCCATGGTGAAGCTCGGATGCTCTGCCATGGTTGTTGATGTAGGAAAGACCAAAACGTGGGGTCAAACCTTTTCTACATTCCAAGGCTAGCTCTCAGTCGTCGCGCTGTGTAAATGATCAGATGGCACCAAGGAGGCTAAATTGAGCTACAATCTCAGTTTAGTCTATCGCAAAAGACTTCCATCGAGCCAGGCTTTCCACATGGTAAATGAATTGACTGGATCGTCCTCAGGAACAGTATGACCAGCATTGTGAAATCGCATGCAAACTAAATTCTTTGCACGCCACTTCACTCCACCTGCCCACGTAATGGGAGCAGCTTTAGCTGCCTTGAATTGACTTAATCCTGACCAAGCGAGTTGATCCAATACTGCCTCGACGCCGCGGTAATTAACTACATAATCACCTGTAGGTTAGCATCATTTGCATCAACCAACAGCAGCAGCACTCACGCAATCCAACGTAGAGCAGGGCTGGGATTTCTGAATTTAACAGATCTGCAAGTACCAGTGCACTGTTCTTGAACGTGTCACCACTCGTTTCAGCGCCAGCATTGAGTGCATCGTTATGGCTGTGAAACGTGCTAGAGCCAGCAGACTCGATGAATGTGCCCGTGTCGGCACCAAAAGCAAGCCTGACATCATCACGCTGCAAGAACTTTTCGGCTGCTACAGGCTTTGGGTCGCAATCTCCTGAGTTGTCTTGGCAAAGGCGATTCATGTTGTAGATGTCCTTACCAGACTGATAAACAGGAACATACATGTCATTACCACAAGTATCATATGCAATGCGTCCCGCCTTCTCACGTTCGCTACCTTGCCTTGGCCCGTTCAATCGGGTGTAGGCTGCCCACAGCGCTTTGCAACGTACTGATGCGGTCTGTAATATTGCGCAGACGGATTGATTGAAGAAGGGTTTGCCACTGGCATAAGGTGGAATACAGGCGAAGTCATAACCAGATGGGTCCTGCACTGCAGGATAGAAGTACCCACTTCCGATGACAACAGACTTCAGGGGGATGAGATCAGAAGGATGTTTCTTATTAGCCTGAAGTACTTCTCGACCTAGCCAAGGGATCCACTTGCCTGCGTAGGACTCGCCAGTAATGTGGAAGTCCAATGGTTTTAGTGCTGGGAAGGCTTTGTAGAATAGATGAAGCAGCACGACCATATCTTCTGCTGCACGTTGTGCGGTGCTCACCGGGTCCGCATTTGTGCTGAAGGAATAACCAACACCAACGCTTGTATTAGCTTTGACCTCAAGATGGAAGCAAGACGTACGGTTGATCGACATAGATAACGTTAGCAACCTTGTTCCAAGAGTAAGGATTGGCTTTGGTGGAATGGCCGTTGATGAGACAAGGACCGTGTTCAGTAAGGAGGCCGTAGCTGAGACTACTTGTACCAGGACCTCCTTGCAACCAGAGTGCAAGAGGGTCCTGGAGAGGCTTCGATTGCGATTCGAAGAAGACAAAGTAGATGTTGCGTTTGCCGTGGTCAAAGGAGAGATAGCCCGTATGGCCGGCGCCAGCTCCTTGGCAGACATGACCGAGCTTAGTGTTTGTCTTCTTGATGCATAACACTGAACCTGGGTGAATTTCATCTGTGATCAACCAGTCTGTCTTACATTGGGCTTGCTGAGGAGAGTTGAGACACGAGTCAGCAGGCCCACTAACCTGCACAAGATTTGGACGGTCATCAAAGAAGATGGCTCCAGCCAATTGACATAGGAGGAGTGGCGTCCAGTACATCTTATTTCCAGATAGATGAGTGGAACTTGGAATGGGCAATTGCTGGGTTGGCTGTTGATTTCTTTATACGCGAATGACCCCTGTGCTCACCACCTTTGCGTATGATTCGCGAGCGAACCGGAGCTCCTGCTGCGCAACCTGTCGTAAAAGCCGGGTAATCGTCGGCCATACCTCACGAGGGTCATCCACGATCCATCAAGAGCGAACAGGTCTTTTAAAGGCATCAATGACCTAACATCGAACAAAATCGCAGAACAGCTTTAAGAAACGAGCATGAGTAGAAGTACGGTGTACGCTTTGTTGGCACTCCCAATACCGATGTCAAAACTTGGTTGGCACCTGAAAAGGAGGCGAGCGAAGCTTTGATGAGCCCAAATAGCACATCTACCACATGAGACTTTTATGACACTAGCCGTTGATTTTCTGGAAAGCATACGTTGACTCTCCCCCGAACATGGCCAATCTTGTTGAAGCGAACGTAGAAGAAGTCCGTTGTGTGCCAATTTGCTTCCGCAATCTGAAAGGCTATCAAGGGAGATAGCCGCAACCAAGTGACTGAAGAGCAGGGGTATCAGTATATCCTACCCGCCGTATGTTGGTCAATGCTGAAGCTGTATTCGCGAGTAAACGACCAACCATTCATGTCGCAAATGTCTCCTGAGAGCCATTCCTGCGAATAAGCCCCTGAAAAGTACCCAGCATGGACTTTCGAGTCCGTGTTCATGATTAGTGAAGAAGGGGGCAAATGGTAATGAAGCATAGTCTAGTGACCTGTCATTAGACTACGCAACAGGATAGCTTGAAAGAAGGGGCTTGGTTGGAGAAAAGGTGAGCACGATTGAGGCTTGCACTGCACGGACCTCAATGACACTGGGTGACCAGCTTGCCAAAGTCGAAGGAAGCGAAAAAGCATTGATATGCTTGTGGGCTCGTCGAGCATTGAATCTAAGGCTGAGGTCCTTCAATCCAGGCTTTGAAGATCTCAAAAGCTTTGTCTGGTACATCCTCAGGGACAAGGTGGCCAGCGTTGTCGAATCGCACCCAAAGAAGATTTTTAGCTCGCCATTTCACACCGCCGGCCCACTTGGTCGGAGCTTTTTGACCAGCCTTGAATTGCTCCGATCCTGACCAGTCGAGACTTCCCAAGACGGCTTCAATACCACGATAATTAACAATGTAGTCCACTGTAGCCTGTTAGATTGAGGTGCGTCAATAGACAATACTTACGCATGCCTGCATAAAGCAACATGGGAACGCCACGGTCTAGAAGCTTGACCAACAATGGGCTAGCATCGACGAATTCGTCTCCGCTGTTGACACTTGCCCAATTAACCTTTCCATTGGATTCGTGATACTCGCCGCGATCTGCTCCAAATGCAGCAGCCACGTCGGAACGCTGTAGGAACTTCTCAGCTTCGATATCCTTCGGATCACAGGCTCCGGATTTGTCTGCACAAGAACGATCAATCTTGTAGATGTCCAATCCCTTCTTAACCACAGGCAAAAACAAGTCAATGAAGCACGTGTTAAAAGCATCATACCCGACCTGGCGACGTTTGCTGCGATCGTTCTTGCCGCCCAAGCTAACGTATTCTGCCCACTTTGCCTTGCACTTTATCGCAGCGTCCTTCAAGTTTGCGCATGCTGTTGCGTTGAAAAGTGGGTTGCCCAGGGGATACGGTTCGAGGCACGCGTAATCATAGTTCATAGGATCCTGCACTGCCGGGTTGAAGTAGCCATCGCCAATGACAACAGAGCCCAGGTTTATTTGGTTGGATGGATTTTTATCGTTCGCATCGATAATCTGCGTGGCGAGTGAAGGAATCCATTTCCCAGCGTAGGACTCTCCGGTGATGTGAAGCTGATTTGCCCTGAGATTCGGGAAAGCCTTGTAGAAAAGATTGAGCAACATGATCATATCCTCTGCTGCGCGTTTGGCGCTAGCCACGGGATCTGCAGTTGTGCTGAAGGAATAACCGACACCAACGCTTATATTAGCTTTGACCTCAAGATGGAAGCAAGACGTACGGTTGATCGACATAGATAACGTTAGCAACCTTGTTCCAAGAGTAAGGATTGGCTTTGGTGGAGTGGCCGTTGATGAGACAAGGACCGTGCTCAGTAAGGAGGCCGTAGTTGAGGCCACTCGAACCAGGACCCCCCTGCAACCAAAGTGCAAGAGGGTCCTGGAGAGGCTTCGATTGCGATTCAAAGAAGACAAAGTAGATGTTGCGTTTACCGTGGTCAAAGGAGAGATAGCCTGTATGGCCGTTTCCGGCCCCGTTGCAGACATTACCGAGCTTAGTATCTGTCTTCTTGATACGCAAGACTGCGTTTGGATAAATGCGATCTTTGAACCACCACTCTGTATCGCATTCAACTTGCTGACGAGAGTTGACACACGAATCTGCACTCAGATCAACACGCACTAGCCCTTGACTTCCATCAGAGAAGATGGCTGCAACCAGGTTACTGAAAAGCAGGGTGGTCCAGTATATCATGCCCGCCATAGGTTCTGAATCCTGAAGCTGCATTTCGGAGCAGGCGCCAATTATATATAGAGCAAGTGTCTCCTGAGGAGCATTTCTAAGGATCGACCCCTGCCAAGTGCCTGGCGTGGCCTGCAGAATCTAGACTCATGATTGGCAACATGTAGCAACAGAACACATGGGAGATGCAAGCTTGGATGTCTTCGAAAGGCTTTTCCACTTGACTTTTCGTGGCAGTCTTTCGTGGAGATCTTGAAGAGTGGAAGGAGGAGCAATGAATGTGTTGAGGCCTGATTTGTTATTGCGACAGCGTGCGGGCAACAAAACAGCAAAAAAAGCATTTTCACACAAGCCAGCAGCCGGCATCAACAAGGCGCCAGGGATCATCTAGAGGGACGGGTGTGTTACATATATCTGAGGCGCTGCAGCAACATGGGTATTCCGTTGTACAGAGAGTCTGCCAACGCGACGAAACCAGGCAACGGCGCCCTTGTCGTTAAAGTCCCCGCCAGCTGTCCCTATGTGGAAGCATTCGCGGCGCGACACGAAGAAGGCACAGCTTCTGGCGTTTCACGGGCGAGAGCACAGGCGACTGCATTGAGACTACAAGCACAACATCACCACCATCACCATCATCAGCATCACCACAACCTACAACATGCTCGTGTGGCTAGGTCGCAGGAGGACGATGACCGTCAAAGACGTCTTTACCTTTCTGCGCGACGGAGTGGTGCGCGGGTGCAGACATTAACTGCTGCACAGAGCAGGTCTGGTTCATCAAGTGGCGATGAAGGCGACGAGAGTCGGGATCCTGGTGTGATGAGTGCACAGGTAGATGGGATGGACATTGAGATGCATATGGACATGCAGACAGGAGAGACGTGGACGACGCCTGCTGAGCGAGATCAGTCTGTTCCCCGGCAACGACACAGAGCGCGCCAGGTACCTGTGCTGTTGCAGCAGTCGAGTGCGTCCAGCTCGAGTGGTGAGGCTGGTCTGATGGTTGAAGCTGCAACGGGTACATTCACAGAAGAGGAGCGGCGTGCGATGCGCGAGGAGCTGATGCAGCACGGCCAGAGATAGGCCTGCAATGTACAATGAAACACTGAACTGTATTGTTCCATGCATGAAACAGGGTTACCATCTGATTGCCCTAGATCTGGATCTCGCTGGTGCCCTTCTATGGAGGGACCTTACACTGAATATACATCTACGCACTTCATCATGACGAGAATTGAACAATATTTGCGCCACTAACTAGAGCTCAGACCGACTGAATGCAGAAGCGGCGCCACTGGCCAGTGAGAGACAAGAGACCAGTCGTCCACGTTAGTCGGTTCAGGACCGTTGATGCAGCTGCTGCGCCCAGCAGCTGGACCTAAGGTGTAACGCAGCACAACGGAGTCGATACCAGCAACATGAAGTACGATAGACGAGTGATAGCAAAGGGAGCAGATAGCGTTATTCTGCTATGTGACCTTGGCAGCTGAAGTAGCGCCAACTGATCGGTAGTGCCGTCGAGCCACTGATATTCTCACGCTCAACTGCCGGAACCCCACACTCGGCAGCCCAGTAAAGCAGTTCAGTTGGGTCTTATTACAAGACCAAGTAGATCATACCTTGAGTCCTGAGCAGACAGCATGACGAAAGAGCACATGAACAACATCAACGACATCTACGCAGCAGATGATCCGCGTCTCGTCCACTTCCCCTCCCGTCGATCCGTTGTTCATTCCTCCAAAGGTATGGTCAGCTCAACCCAGCCTCTTGCCAACGAAGCGGGCTATAAGATCCTCGCTGCTGGTGGCAATGCAGCGGATGCAGCAGTCGCCATTGCTGCTGCTCTCAATGTGACGGAGCCGTCGTCAACGGGTATTGGCGGTGACATGTTTTGTCTGTACTATGACGGCAAGACCCAGCAGATCAAAGCCCTGAATGGCTCCGGACGCTCGCCTGCAGCATTGTCCCTCGACAAGGTACGTGAGCTGGGTGTCGAGGGATCAGAATTGTCATTCGACTCGGTTCATTCCGTGACCGTGCCTGGTGCATGTGCAGGCTGGTTCGATACACTCGAATTGTTTGGCAGCAAGAAAGTCGATATGAAGCAAGTCCTTGCACCGGCCATTGATCTGGCACGCAATGGATTCCCCGTAAGTGAGATTTCAGCCTACCAATGGGAGAAGTCTGAAGACTTCATCAAGAAGGCCTCGCCCAATGGGCATGAAATCCTGAGCAAGACGCGAGAGGGTCATGCACCGCGAGCTGGAGAAATTATGCGAAATCCAACATTGGCAGATACATTCGAGACGATTGCCACAGAGGGAAAAGATGCATTCTACAAAGGCCGTATTGCTGAGTCCATCGTTGAGCTCGTAACGTCTCTAGGCGGTGTTATGACAATGGAGGATTTGGCCAACCACACATCCACACCATGCGACCCCATCTCAACAGAATACAACGGCTTGAATGTCTGGGAGCATCCTCCAAACGGGCAAGGTATCATTGCGCTCATCTGCCTGGGTCTGCTTCGCGAGATGCAAGCGAGTGGACAAGTCAAGTCGCTCAGTGATATGGAGCACAACTCGCCGGAGTACCTCCATGTCATTATCGAATGCCTACGTCTAGCCTTTGCAGATGGACGATACTACGTGACTGACCCACGCTTCATGAAAGTGACACCGGAAGAACTCTTGTCGCCAGAATATCTGCGCCAACGAGCGAAGATCTTTGATCAGGAAAAACGCGCAGACATCAAACATGGCTCACCAGCAAATTCAAGCGACACCGTGTATTTCTCAGTCATTGACAAGGATGGCAACGCTTGCAGCTTCATCATCTCAAATTACGCAGGATTCGGCCATGCCAGTGTTCCTCGAGGTTGCGGCTTTACAATGCAGAATCGTGGCTGCAACTTTGTGTTGCGCGAAGGTCATCCCAATGCGCTTGCTGGGGGCAAACGTCCCTACCATACGATTGTACCGGCTATGGTCACCCGTGCAGACGGTTCTTTGTGGGCAAGTTTTGCTTGTATGGGCGCTTGGATGCAGATGCCAGGTCAAGTGCAAATCCTTGCCAATATTCTGCATCACAAAATGACGCCGCAGGCAGCACTCGATGCGCCTCGTGTATGTCTCGGTGTTGCAGTTGAGAACGATGACGGTTTGATAGAGTCCAAGGTCTACCTTGAAGAAGGTATACCAGAAGCGACTGTAGAGGGGCTCAAAAAACTCGGTCACAACGTCGAGTTGGTGGAAGGTTGGCATCGTGGTCTGTTCGGCAGGGCACAAATTATTCGTCGGCATGTAGATGCTGACGGCACTGCTGTTCTGAGTGGTGGGAGTGACCCAAGGGGTGATGGTGCATCGCTCCCTTGCCCATAGAATGCAGCTAGTGTGCAATTCGATCTAGTAGACAAATGGGAATATTCATGGTCAATTCCAAAACTCGACTCGACCGTGCCTTGTCGCAGACAATCTTGCCGCCATCTTCGAGACGGATGGACAGCTCTTGGGGCTCGACAGTTTGGACGGGATCAGTGGATCTACTACGCACGACGAATTGATCGGGCTTGATCTGGACCGTCAAATGTTGCTGAACTGCTTCTGTTCGCACAGCGTCGAGCGATCTAAGAAGCGCTGTTCGGACGGCTGCAGTCTTTAGAGGGCCTTGAAGCAGTGACGCTACTTCACGTGGATGACTGATGGGCCAACGAGAGACTTGCTTCAAGTCGGATGCATCGAGCTGCACGTCGAGGCCGATACGCTCGCCGCGCCCATTGTAAAAGCTCAACTGACGTCGCTCGAGGGTGACTATCTCTGCTGTCAGCGATGACGGCGGATCGAAGACGAACAGTGGTGGGTCTAGCACCAGTGTGAAACGCAACGACGGATTGACCTGTTCAGCACCACCCTCTGTCCATTGACCATCTTGTTTCCAGTGCTCTGGGAATCGCGCAGGTGTCGTTTCTGAGGGAGTCTGCTCCTCGACTTCGAGTGTTGCTCTGTAGCAAACATTTGCTGACACTGCAGCTTCCAGGTAGATGAACGAGATGCCGACTTGAGCATTGCCATCAAGCGTTATATTTGGAAGGTCTGATTGGAGTGCCTCAAAGAGTGCTGTTTGCTTGGCATAGAGATGAATACCATATGTAGAAGACAGACGGTCACTGCGCGCGAGCCGTTCCAAGTTCAAGGCTGCGAGTGTTGTTTTACCTTGCTGCAGGTTGTCAAGCAAGACTTGGCCTGCTGGTAGTTCCTGCTGGGAACCGTCAAGGGTGGCTAGAACCACAGAACACCCAACAATACTACCTGCCTTGAAAGTGACATCGATCACAAGCATGTTACCCGTCATAGACAGTGTTTGTCCGTCTGTTGTGGCATCATCGGCGTAGCACTCCAGGCCCAGCTTCAATGCAAGTCTGCGAAAGTCTTGTTCTAGCGGTGACTTAGATGAGCCTGCAGCAGAACTCACGCAGAGGAAGTGTTCCAGACGGCTAGCATCGCGTGCATGGCTATTCAGCTGTGCAAGAACTGTCCTGCTGGTGGCAGGGAGTGTGCAATTTGGGACATTGGCTAAATCCTTGAGCTTCGCATATGTCGTTGTCATCAGCGGTATTAGAGTGAGAGTCTCTTTCTTCCAGCTGCCCTTAGTCACGGGCTGCTGTTGCCTTCAATGGCAGCTGAAGATAGAGCTTAAAAGGGTTAAAGTCTTAAGCTGGCGTCGGTTGCCGCTTGGCTGTACGGAGGAGCCAGCCTCTTCGCCCTGCAAGCGACAACCAGGCTCTTCCCTGCCAAAAGGACAAGACTCTAGCGCCTCTCGCATTGCACACACCAGCATCTCTACTTTGTACAATAGCACCGCAGTCGCCTCGTTCTGAGACCCATACACCATCAGCTTTGACCGCGCATCGAGCGACTTGGCGATGAAGGAACCTGCCGCCAGTACATCCACCAACCCTTTAAACAGCAAATTTACTGACAGCCCCTTTTAGATATCGAGCCGGCCTTCATCAGTAAAGGTGCAGCTTCCTATATTGCATCGACCTACAATGCTGGCCACGCAGCAGGGCCTGCGCCAGAGTTAAGCTTAGACGACGTCTGCTTAGAGACTTGCAACTCCTTCCTGGACTATCTCTTAGCCATGATCATCCGCGATGCTAGATCCACCAGTCTGCAAACGCTCAAGGGAAGTCTTGCTCGCGTCTTGGATTCAGCGCTCGGTTATGTAGCGCTCAACGAAGCACAAGCAGAACTGGAGACTTACCGCAATCAGGAGAATGGGCAAGGTCGGCAATTTCCAACGGAAGATGGATCGGATGCGAAAAATCCTGCGCAATTTGACGTAGAGGGAGTCTGGTCGCAAGCGCGCATTCGATGCATGATTTACTCAACCATTGGCGAGAAGGAGGAAGCCGATTTCCCAGTGATTGAGGACGATGAAAGCTCAGTGACGCCTCCGGTGGCCATCTTTTTGACGGCTGTTCTTGAATTTCTGGGTGAACACATCCTTGTTACGGCTGCCCGTTTTGCGCGCAATAGATTGGGTCCATCGGCATCGGGCAAGCTCACGTCGAATGACTTGGATCGTGGAATCCGTCTCGATAAAGTACTGGGCAGCATTTGGCAAGGCTACCTTCAGCTCTTGCCCAATCCAGAATTACTCACGTCGCCTCCTGTGAAGGAGGTGAAGCAAGCGGGGTCTCCATCGCGCCCTGCTGCCTCGTCCTCGCGGGCAATGAGTCCGCCGCCACATGTGAGCTCGTTGAGTGCCATTCCAGAAAAAGATGCCATCTCGACGATCTCCTCAGCAGGCAAGCAGTCAACGGTTGTCGCTCCACCCCTCGCGTATGATACTGCACCTCGCAAGTCGGATGCTTCCGTCTACTCGGCCGTGACACGCGATATATCTCCGGGCCTTTGGTCGTCGCGAGCCAATTCTGCAAGTGCACAGGGCGCCGGTTCTCCAACAGCAGAAATCCAAAAGGCAACAATGTGGTCGAAGCAAGAACATGTAGCTGCTGCGCAATTACGTGAACTGGACGAGGTCAGGCAAACGCCACCGACGACGCCCTTGCAAACTTACGAATCTGATGTCTTTTCGTCAAGTGCAAAACGCGATGCCAATGCCAAGTTGGACAGCCCACAGACCGGGTCGGGAGTGGTGACACCAAGAAAGGGTGTCACATTCGGCGTACAATCACCCAAGATCGGTATCGTCGAAAAGTTTGGCAATATCGCTCAGGAGAAGTCAATTCAAGAATTGAGCGGGCGTACTCAGGGTCTTGGTCTGTCCATGTCGAGTGAAACAGAGCCAGATTCCGATTACGGTCGCTTCATGCAGTCTGAAAAATTGCGTCTTGGTGATAGTCGCGATGCACAAGAAATTGAAGCGCAACGAATGCGGGTCATTGCTATGCGCGAAGCCACCATTGCCGAGCAACAAGCGACGAGGCCCAAATCAACGCCCCGAGCCAACATGTCACCGCCGAGCGACTTGTTTGTGGAGGCCAAGCCAAGGCAACCTATATCGTTGGAGCCGAGGGAAGCCCGTGGCGGGGCATCCAATACAACAAGACTTGCCGGTTTCTTGCGCAATACTGGTCCTGACGAGGTAACTTTCAAGACAAATGCTCCTGCGGTTCTCAAAACTGAGACTCTGACGCGATCGCCAATTCGACAACCTCTCGAAGAAGAGACAGATGATGAAGATGCGGCGCTTTTCGAGGGTGTGACCACCACGAAACGCAAAAAAGGTAGCCTGAACCCTCGCGAATCACTCGCAGAATTCTTGCAAAGTGTACCACCGCCAATCAACAATGGTGCTGGAATACCTGATCCCGTCTTGGTTGACACAAAAGGCAAGGGTCCTATCCTACTAGGCAAGCCAATGGAGGATGATAGCTTGATTGCTGGACCTGCTTACGCGAGTCTTCCTGTTGGAACCGGGAAAGTGGAAGTTGGCACGACAGCCAGTGATGCAAATGCAGCTGAGTTGGCAAGGAAGGAACAGCTTGAGCAGGACGTCATGCAGTCCAACAACAGAAGATCCTCCGGCTTGCTCAAGATGCTAAGTCCCAGTACACCGGATCGTTCTAGTTCTCGTATGGCGGTGACATCGCCGCGCTCCCCGACAACTCCCGTTACAGGCAAACGACGAACGCTTCCTCTCGTGTCTCCTTTCATGCCCGCGAGTAGCTTTAAGTCTGCGCTTAGTGACCGCGGCGATGACGATGAAGATACTGGTAATCCAGAAGAAGATGAGTATTACGATGACGACTCATTGTATGGACTTCCTCGGCGGAAACAACCTCAGCTGGAATCTCTTGCTGACTTTTTGCGAAATGCACCACCTCCTGGTACTACGACACCGCCTGCATTGGAAACTTCACCTCAGACGAGGCGAAGGTCTTCGGTGGCTCAACGCATCACATCCCTCTTGGGGAGCAACAAGAAGCAAGACTCTCCTGCTCAAGCTAAAGAGGATCGTAGCGCGTCACCAACAACGCCATCGAGGCCGAATCACCGACCACTCATCACCGGCAATGCTGCTCCTCAGCTGTAAAATTAATTGTTCGTATACCTAGTCACTCAAACTTTAATCACCCATTCAATGAGAAGCTCGTCATGGATGCGCTTGTAGACTGAAGTTGTACACTGAAATTGTACACTGTACAGGTTGACATGGTGGCCGCCGCCGTGGCCCGATGACAAATAGGTGATCTGAAAACCACAAAGACACATCAAAGTCAAAGCTCCTAAATTGAGAAAGACGTGGGATTTGGTCATTCTCATGCAGTACAGGTTTTCGTTGTCAACATGAATACGACAGACATAGGTGCGAGTGCTTCCCCAGACATGAGCATGTCTCAAAGCGGCGACGATCCAATGACGGCGAGTATTGGTGCTTCAACTCAAAAACCACCGTCCAACTTTCGAGCGTGTCGCGTGTGTAAGGCTAGGAAAGTCAAGTGTGTACCAGGCCCTGAGGGACATGCTTGTGCGTATTGTCAAAGACACGGTACAGAGTGTGTACAGATCGAGCCACAAGTGAAAAGGCGAAGAACTGGCAATGTCGGGGAGCTCAAGGCGCGCATTGAACAGCTCGAGGGCAGGCTGCAGCAAGCTATGGATGGGCCATTACAAGAACGTCGCCGATCCATGTCGCCCGGAAGGCACTTGCGTCCTTTGTCAAGAAAACAGAGCGCATCACCACGCTTTACCCATGCTGGATTCGATACGCAAAGTCCCGTGCTACCGCCTTTACCCCTCAACAACAATTACTTCACTATGCCTGCTGCCGGAGCGGAAGCACCACCTAGTATGTCACCTTATTCGCCAATGGGCCCACCAGCAAGATTATTTGAGTCTTGGCAGGTCGGCAGTGCAACAAATACAAGTCCGGCGAACTACACACCCGCGCAATTGAACGGTAGTACGCGCAGAGTTGCTACATTGCCGCCGCCTAGTGCTCTCCGGAGTATTATGGAGCCGCTGCCTTCTGCGAGTGCCCTTCGACTTAATCGCACAGGTCAGCCTCCAACTTCATCAGCACGCTCTGAGCGGCCAAAACAGGACGGTGACGACGAAGGAAGCATTGGGTGTGCTGCAGATATACAGGCTGACCGCTTGCTTGGCCCCCTGAGCACCTTTGATGATCAATTCTTCGACCTATGCCTGCAACAAGGCCTTGCAAATCAAGATGCCAATGCAGAATTGCCACCAGAGAAGCGTGTCTTTTGGAATAGTCTCAGTCGACTTTCCTCTGGGGCGCTCTCTATCTTTCGCATCTCCTTCCCGAACAGTGTCATTGGCAACTACAGTCGTGCTGAGATTCCTGAAGAAGCAGCGAACGAGTTTGCAGCGTGGCAACGACTGTATGGTGATCGCTTGACGGAGCTATTTATGACACACGTTGCACCGCGTGTCATTTCCCGGACAACATCGAAAGCGCATTTTGAGGAGCTCATGACGAGAAGCTACAGCTTTCCGTGTGCAGTCTATGCCCTGGCGGCATGTTGCAACACAGATTGGACTGTTCCAGAGCGCATTCGTCGCGGCAATGCCTTTCATCGTTTTGCAGGAACCTATTTTCGTACGTCTATCAGGGCATGGGCATTTGCTGACATTACAGAAAGGGAAGTGTACCCAATTACAATGGACTCTCTAAAGACCTTACTGCTACTTTCTGAATATCCCGTTCAGTATGAGAACCTTCTACTTACATCGTGGTGCGTTTCTTTTGCATTCGAGCTTAAGTTGCACATTGATCCAGAAGACTGGGCTCTACCAGAAGATGAAAAGTACCAAAGACGTGTCATTTGGTGGTATATTGTCATGCGGGATCGTATTTCAAGTATGACCAAGATGCAGGTGCTCATTACGGACGATACACATGATGTGCGCTTGCCGGATCTGCGTTGCCGCTATGATCTGTGGCTCGTCGCCTATATCAGCATTTGCAGTATTGTTGCTCGCATGGTGACGACTCTCTACAGCGTGCGTGGCATACGCACCCTGAATGACCACCCGGAAGTTTCTGCAGTCGTGGCGAAGCAACTTGTTGCGGAACTGGAGGTGCTCAAGAATCAAGTGCGCGATTCCTATGCCGAGCAGGCAGCCGATTCCGAGCAAGATGCAGAGACTTCGCCCGTTTTGGTGCAAATTTCTCATTTGCATATGCGCTTAATCATTGAAGGTGCCATCATCAACGCACATCGACCCTTCCTGCAGTCCAGTAAACTGAGTGTCTTTGACTCTCTTGATCACCAGCGGAGACTTGTTAAGGCCTGCAATGATTATGTCGATTTGATTGACAACATGGATCCCGTGTTGTGCGACGAGCTGTGGCCATGGACGATCGCCATCCTCAACGTCATTGTCTCGATGGTCCTACTTCGTCTGCTCATGCTCTGCCCAGATGTCGCTGTTCAGCAAAAAGCCAAAGTAGCGCTCGAGACGTTCCTCCGTGCCTGCAAGCGATTCGGGAAACGTTGGCATTTCGCGCGTGTAGGCCAAGGCGTTGCACGCTTCGCTAATACCATTACGGGAACACAGGCATTTGCAGAGTACACGCACCATGAATCAGCGGAAGAAGTCGCAGCGGCAGAAGAAGTCGTTACTGCTGCTGCAGCAGCTGCCGCACAACCTTCGAATGGCAGTACTGGTGGACCGGGTCCTTGGCCTCCCTTTGACTACAATACTCGTTCGGCATTCATGTCAGCACCTGCCGTGGGTGTCACGGATGATGTTGGTGATTGGGCGGCTTTACTGGCCGGTGCTGGAATGGATTCGCTCTTCCTTGCAGGAAATTGGGGCATGTAGGTGTTTTACCCTAACAAGCGCGCTGTACCAGAAAAGTTTTATATTCTTTGAGCATTGAATGTGTATTAATATATATACAATACTCGTCCCTGTATGTAAACGCCGTCCTAAAAGTAGCTGTCAATAGATAACAACTTCACCTTCAGCGGCCGATCGCCCCTGCAACGCTTGTTTCGCTATCCGCGGCGCTGTTGAGGGTTCCCCAGATTCGCTTGTCAAATCTCTGCTCTCAAGTCGCTGCGCCTGCGCATCGAAATGTTGCCTGAATTGCGCCATCTCGTCGAAATAGGCCTTTTGTAGGTTCGTCTTGGCAATGGGGTCTGCCTCGATATCTCTCTCTTGGTCCGGTACTGTGGATGAGGCAAAAGGCAGCTCAGAGATGGTACCAGTTGGGAATTGTTGTTCAAAGGAACGGATTTGAACCAGGGTGTCTGTTTGATAGAGATCTTCCCATTCGCCGCGACGTTGCTGAAAGGCACCGAGACGTTGCTCGAAACTAGCAGCGAGAGGGGAGGTGGGTGCGAGCCAGTCTGATGTATTCTCCATATCCCTCAAGTCCAGTGCATCGCTACCCATTCCGCTCGGTACAACACCTGGAAAGGTCAGACTCATGGGTGAGAAGCCAGCTGGAAAGGTGGAACCCGGCGGTGGTGACGTGGGACTTTGCATGGTCGAGACTGCCACTGACGAAAATTGATCCTTCTCATCGACTGTCATACCTGCTGGCACATCCATTGTGCGCAGCGCCTGACGTCGTTGGAAGAGGTTGGCAAGCGCACGGGGTAAGCAAGCGCAAAGGAACAGCAGGTACATGGTGCACTGCGAAAGTGACATCCACCTGCTCTGTCGCCAATGAGCGCGTGCCGGAGCATTCGCTTCATGGTCCCAGGTAAAGGTGAAACTGAGTTGAAGCAGGGAGACGCCAATGCAAATGAGGCCCATGAAGAGCATGGTGTAGCCGGCGGCCTTGAATCGACTGGAAACTCTCCAAACGAAAGGAACACCGACGCATGTCACAAGGCCGGTCGTTGCACAGGCTACCAAGCCTTGGACAATGAAAAAGACGCGCTCGTCAATGCAATGGCTCATTGCCCAAGTCTGATCAGCCAATCCGGCAGTGAATTTGTCAGAGACGGGCAAACAGCGAAAGGCGCTCATGAAGGCCGTTGAGATGTTGAGTACCATGACCACAACGACGCCCAGTGTTAGCCATTTATACCAATACCGGTTGACGAGCTGCGAGGCGTCGAAAAAGTTGATGGCGAGCGACAATTTTGACAAGGCTAGCCCAGCACGGACCAAAATAGCAAAGGCATAAAAGAGTTGCTTTTCGACGCGCTCCGTAGCCAATTCTGCGGCCAGCTTTGTATCGTCGTAGGCGCGCAAGTTCCCCTTCCCTGCCATGATGAGCAGGAGTATGAAGGATGCCAAGACCAAGCTTGCGGCCAAACTGATGACGGCCGTATCGATGATCGCCAGGGGTGAGCGGAGCTTGCTTCCATATATCCGCGCAGTGTAGAATAGGATGGAGATGACAAAGAGAACCGTACTCGGCGCAACGAGGGCCACGGTCCAGTCAATCATGTCGACGTGTCACGACGGGTGCGCCTAGAGCTGCGTGATTCGTTTTGTATAGGTCGCCCAATGTGCTGATGTCGAATTGAAGAGGCAGCAGAGAGGATGTCGTAGACTCCTAGGGTGACGGACCAGCAAGAGGTCCGAGCGCAGAGGTCTCCTAAAAACACGCAGTCGCTGTCGCTCAAAAGTACTTCAATAAATCGGGAGGAGAGCCGTTTTGCGGCTAGAGTCCAGCTCCTGCAAATCTCCTGTCCGCGTCGAGCGTTGTCTCCTGAGCCTAGCGAAGGTTGCAGCCGGCGCTCCGTCTGTTTGTCGTGGAGGAGCCTCTGACCAGATGGGCCTGGTAGCTGTTGCAGTGGCCTACGGTCGTTGCTGCCTGCTTCGGGGATGTGAGGAATGGAGGATGGCCAGCGAGGGCGGTGTGTTTGGTTATGTGTCGCCTGTCTCTCGTACGGTCGGGCGGGTTGCAGCTGGCAGGCGGCCATGCTTCGTTTGAGGGAATCAAGCTTGTCTCACTCAAGCCGGGGGGGCCGGGGGACCAGGGTGTCGCAGCTGTGTCGCCCTGTCGCCGTTGCATTGGGGGCCAGGCGCCGTCTAGATTCCCTGTCGCTGGGCGCATCCATGTTCCGCTCCCACTCGCAGGCGCCTTCGCTTCTGAGACTCGCTACCAGACTCCCTCCAACCAGCAGACAAGCCCCGGAGGCGGCGGGCCACAATGGCCGGCATGCGTCCCGCCCTGACCACGACGCACTGCAGCAACAACCAATGGCTGAGGAACAAGGTGTCAGACCCGGACCCTACGTGATTGCCCCAAGTCTTTGACGGGCCATGCACAATGGCGACATCGGTCTACAGAAAACGTGTGTTCAAGATCATGCTCATTTGCGCAGTCATGCAGACAGGATTGGGCTTCAATTGAATTGCCAATATAGGACAGCTCATATCCACTGAGGCAGTCTAATTTGATGGTTGATGGATGAGTGTCATCGAGTGAAAGCAGCACTGAGACGTTCAGCCTGATCAAGGCAGGGGCCACGAGCCTAACGACATGACGTTGACAAGTTGACAAGCTTCTGACAGGTCTCTGTCAGCGTGAAGATCGTATGACTTGCAGCACTAAAGCTATGCCGACGTAGACTCCGCGAGCCGCGTTGGATCGAAGCCCTCCTCAACCGAGCACCCGCCAAAGTTAGGCGCGCTGAATGGACGCTTCCTCCTTCTTGAGCAGCGCAAGGAACTTCTCCTCCAGGTACGCAGGCAACTTCACGATACCATGAATACTCGCCGGCCGAAACGCCTCCTTCATAGCGCGAAAGCTCCCTGCAACGACTTGGCCATGTTCAATACGCACCGTGCCTACAATATCCTCCGGGTACGGAATGCGACCATAGTCTGGCGGATTCTTTTCATCAGCGATATGCAAGTGTCCGGAATCTTGCGTCGCTGCGATTGCTTGTAAGATAGGATCTTCATGTGCATGAGCAAGGCACACTTCCTCTAAAGCATTGAGGAAAGCTGGGTTATGTTCAAAGTATCTCGGTTGTGTCAAATCAAGGTCAGTGCCTGCCTTGTTGAGCGTACCCCAACCGACAATCGAGCGAGAGCGTGGACTCGGATCCGGCAAATAGGATACAGCAGCACTTTTACCATCTTTCTGCTTTGTGACGTGCTTGAAAGTCGTCAGCAAGAGACATGTATGTCATGGTGAACATACCACATGTGGGTATGCCGGAGAGGCAAACAGTCTCACGTGCCTCGAAGCAACAGAGCAGACCAATCTACAGCGAAAGAGCTAGTCACCATCAGCGAATGCACAGAAGCGCGACATCAATTATAGTACCTGCATTGTCAAGTGTGGTGAGAAAGGTGAGAAGCTAATTCTGCAGTTGCCATTCAGAATGTCCATGCTTACATCATCATCTATGTTATGCTAGTTTATGCTTTTATGCTTCGCCAGTCCATCGGCAAGTCTCATGACATCTCGTTCAAGTGCCCGGCCCTGAGCAGGCACTTCGCTCAGGAGTTGCCGAGCCTGCTGCACGCCCTCGCGATCTTGGCCCTGGCCACCCTCATCCACCTCATCAATCATCCTCCTAACACGTCTGCGTGCCTGTGTATCCAGCAAGCACTTGTTGCTCTTCATTTGTTCAAGACACCAAATCATACCTGCGATATCCTTGAGTTTCGAATAGCACTGCACAAGCACGAGGCAAGCGACCACATCGAGCAATAGCCCAGTCGATGCAACAACAGCATTCTTGAGAAGGCGAATAGCAGCAAGGAACTGGCCATCTCGATAAAGTTTAACTGCAGCTGCTGTGTATAGCTGAATGCCCGGCCGATCATCAAAGACGCTGCACGCTTGGAGCAATTGCTCCACCTCCTGCTCTAGTTGGGAGCCCGTTCCCTGAAGCAGAGCAAACAGGGACGTGAAACTCTTTTCTGACGTCTGACCCGGCAACGTAGTCATGTAGGCATAAATCTCGCGTGCGTACTTGTAGCGTCGTTTTCGAACAAGACCGTGAAAGATGGCGTACAGGAGTGACAGAGGAGGGCGAACACCATGGCGTCGAATGGTATTCAGCGTAACGGCGGCATTCCTAAAGTCGCCTGCCTGAATCAATGCTTTGATTTCATCCCGTTGCCGAGCGAATCGTTCTTGGCTGCTCGTACTGGTCGTCGATGGGATATCCCAAGATTCTGCAGACTTGCGGAGACTGGCGGCAACGCGGTCAGGTACTGTCTCGTGTGCTGTGTGTTCGAGCTCGCGAATATGCGCACGGAGGGCGACGGCCGTACTCTCGTCCGGTGAAATCTTGTCGTCAAAACAAGCCATCAACTCAGGTACCCGCTTATAGTCGCGCTGCTTCAGGACAGCGTGTAGTAGCACATTGAGAATCGCCGTATTCAGGAGCAACTTTTCCTCTTCGAACACAGTGTACAGCGTCTCTGAAAGCCTGTCCCAGTCGGAGTGCTTGCATGCGTCAACTAAAAATGGCAGATATGTCTTGGTAGACCGTGGAATATTAAGCTCACGCATACGCTGTAGCCATTTTTGAGCTTCCCGCCAGTCATACCGTTGCAAAGCATCGTAAATAAAGGGGCCAAAGGAGCTTTCTGTCGCAAGCCCTTTGGAAAGCACTCGATTCAAGTGTTCACTGGCCTTTTCTCTTCTACCCAGCTTGAGGTATGCACTGATGAGTGTGTTGTAGCTGATCGCGTCCTTGTCAACCTTGACTTGAGCACGCATGTCTTCAATTCGGTTGAGTAAGACATCATCGACACTACCAAGGCGAGCGCCTTTTAGGAGTACATTGAACGTTGAGGTATCCAGCTTGTTGTTTTTCAGCTGAATGAGTTCACCAACAGTGTCGATGGCTGTCGTCACATCACCACACATGACGAGTCCATGAAGGATGGTGTTGATGCGCCATGCAGACGGAGATGCAGGCGAGTCCACCAGGTCCAGCGCAAGTTGTCTAAAGAGGGCTGCGTTCCCCTGATGCGCCTCTGCACGGCAATAGAGCTCAAAGGCCCAGTCGTTTAGTTGTATATCATGCACGCGGCTTCGCTTGTACAAGCGTACGATGTCTGCCCACTGTTTTCGATACTTGGCTGCTGTCAGGGCACTAAGGTACTCGTCTGCTGACCAATTTTTGATGTCAAGTAGCTTCTTATTCGCTAAAGGCGCCGCTCTATTCGTCGCCGTCGGTATATTGCGGTTAGATGGTGGTGATGTTGCTCGCAGAGCCTTTTGAAAGAGCGGCCAGACGGAGGAAGCAGTCGGTTCAGTATGCAGGTGCATCCGCCTGCATCGTGGTTTTGACACGGCAGCAGTACCAGCAGGCGGCGACCTGACGATAGCCCGCAGGAAGCGAAGGCATGCCAGAGACGGTACCCGCTCGATCATGCAATAGACGGCCCTTGCATCCTCTACTGCCTTGCTCTTCCCTTGCAAGTTGCTTGTTGAGTTGCTGCTGCGACAAATTTGAGAAAGAAACGCGACTGCAGCACATACCGGAAACACACAACGGGCGCGCACCACAACACATGCGCATCTCCATGAGCAGGGCATGCTGCAGCTGAGGCTCTGAAGTAAAGATGGTGGCACAGAACGAGATTGTCGAGTTCTCCTGCATGTACACGCCAGACGTGACGCAAAAGAGGAAGAAATGGCATGACGGATTTCTCAAGTGGCATACTTTCAACTCTCATGCTCTCCTCTACAGCGAAGAGCGTCAGCAGGTCGATTGCAAGTTCTTCCCAAACAAGAAGATGACAAGCGACATGGAAGTCTCCTTCGCGCGAAACTTGGTGAGTATCGGAGACATGCTCGTAACGACACATGCGAACCTCGAGAACGTTATTCGGCAGCCAACAGAGACACCTGCAAAGGGTGCCCTTGTCCATGCAAAACATCTCATGTCGAGTGTGCAACGTCCAGGGGCGTATCAAGTTTCTGCTCGAACGCCAACGGGTATTGCGCAAATGAAGCGCATCTACCCGTCTTGTGCAAGTCAAACACCTCTGCATGCGCGGCATATCGTCATGACGCCCAAAGAGATGATTCCAGTGCGGAGAACTGTACAGACACCTTTGAATGGCAAGCGCAAGCTAGATACTATGCTCAACAAAAAGGCAATCTCAACGCCAGAGCCAGGACCCCTTACTATGGAATTACCAGTGTTGCATTCGACAACCACGACGAACCTGTCATCGCTTGGAGCATTTTCGAAGCGCAATCTGCCCAACTTGTCGGGCAATCCAGAGGCTGTTCATCAGCCACGGCTTGAAAAGGTACACAAAGCAGCAAAGACTCCCAAGACTTCAACGAAGCAATCACTCGTACAACCAGCTGAAGCTCCCAAACAACCATCTGGTCCGAAGACACCGCGACCACCAAAGCACTTAGCCGGCAACTCGCAGTGTCCCATTCTCCTGTCGACTGGTGAAAGCCCTCCCAACACCAATGTCAAACCCCAACCACGGAAAGAGCCAGCACCTCGTATTGTGTCATTCAAACGCAAGGAACGCGGGCTTCTCTCTGTGAGATCTAGGAGCGCTCGATCAGAGCTACTTAAGTCTGGCAAAGAACAGACTTCCTCATCGGACTGCGTTGAGATTCTAGCTCCGCCTTCTCCACCAGGGAAAACAAGAAAGGCCCGACCTAGAAGTGAATCGACTGAGCACCCAAAACAAGTGTCGTCAAAAGTAGCACAAGGCCTTCGCTCTGCTACGGAACGAGACGAAGACAGAAGAGCCAAACACCTTCGCGAGATGGAAAATGCAATACTCAAACAACACATTCACAAGCAAACTCCTTACGCCCAACAAGCCACAGTAGAGGAAGACGATGATGATGCGTTTGAAAAGGCTTGGCAAGCTCACGAACGCGCTAGGAAAGTCAGTCATGAATCAGGTGCGTCGAGCCAGTCTCCAATGGATGAACGCGTAGATTGTGGCAAACCTGCAGCGAAAGTGGTTGATAGGGGAATGACGAGTGTGCCAGGCCTTGATGCAGCTTGGGGTGTGTCAGAGGAACGCTCAAATGGCTTCAAGGACTTGATTGATGAGCTGCTCTCTTCGCAATCAATGTCAACGCAAAGCACGCAGGCGGAAACGATTGTGTCTAAGCATAAGTCTGGTCATGTGCAAGAGCCAGCGAGAGAAATTTACTTGTGTTCTGCGACGCCAATGCCTGAATGTCCCATTGATCACCACAAGAAAATCCCCCCTGAAGAGAGGGATACTACGGAAATGGTCACGGCTACACCTGACGATGTCGCTATCTCGAAAAATTCATACAATCAAGAGCAGTACATGCATCTCCTGGCTATACCGCCTCGCTCGTCGCCACAAATACCGGTTGTATCTGAAGATGACGATGGTTTCACTGCGCCCATCGAGCCCAGATCGAAGCGTAAGTTGAGCAAAGGACAGATACGCATCGCGAAGCCTATTGTTGATGAACCCACAAATCAGACTGTTGGCAAGCTAGATCATCTGTTGGCCTCCTTCCAGCTTTCCCAAGTACCAGCGACACCTCCTATCGACGACGGCTGGCAACTCCCACTTGCCTCAGCTCCTGTGGCTGTGACTGCTATGCAAGAAGAAGAAGAGACAGTCGACACGGATGAAGATGAAGTGGATACGACGCAAGAACGGCATCTTCAACGACACCTGGACGCAGCTGCACGACGTATTGCTGCTAGTTCGACACTGAGTCGATTGAATCCACAAAGACAGCGTGGACTTGCACGTACGAAAGGTCCATCACTGCACAAGATTGTCGCACCCGTTCAACAAGCACAGGCATTGAAACAAACTGCGCCAGTGCCGTCTGCTATGGCGCCCAGAGCGAACGCTACAGAAGCTTTAGAGAGGCTTCCGATTGTGATTGAAAGAAGTGTCACCAAGACAAAATCAGCGGTACTCGTGCCACACAGAATTGTCAAGCGCTCTACTGTCCCCTTGCCGGGCAGGGCGGCTAAGCACGTATTGCAGGAAACATCAGCGAGTTGTGTCAACCTGGGTACTGAATCTATGCCGATAGCAAAGCGACCCACTGGTTTATCAAGACAAAGTTCTTTGCACATACAACCAGGTACGAAAGGCGCGAGGATGGTTATTCCACAGCAAGAGACTCATGGCAGTGAGGATACGGAAGCCGGGATACGTTTAGCAACACAACTTGCGACGCGTGCACCGGATTTCATGTCTGCAAAGTCCTTGAATGCCGGTGCGATTCTCGGGCTGGATGCACCGATTGCTGGGTTACAGGGCATGAGTGCTCGCGAGCTAGTTCAAGGCATTGGTGAGTTTTCACAGGATCCGGAGGCATTGTAGTGATATGGCCAAGCAGATGATGAGCGTCTTCTAAGTATGCTACAAAGTGGGCAATTGAATGAATGAAATGAGCTTTAGTTTTGTTCTTGTTAAGGTATAGCGCACGCGTCTAGAAAGCACCTCACCTCTATCCTTTCAACAAATTTACTCAAACATAGTCTCGAGCATCTTGCCGACGACACGGTATGGGTCCATGGATGCAGCGGGACGTCGGTCCTCAAAGTATCCCTTTCCTTCCCGGTCAACGGACCTTGGGATACGCACTGAACAGCCACGGTTAGCGACACCATAATCGAACTTGTCAATCGATCCGGTCTCGTGCCTGCCAGTAAGACGCTGACTGTTGTCATCGCCGTAGCACTTGATGTGCTCAATATGCCTCTTGCTGAGTTTCTCAATAGCAGAGATGATGGCCTTCATACCACCTTCCTCACGCATCTCCTTGGTGGAGACGTTGGTGTGTGCGCCGGCACCATTCCAGTCACCAGCAAGGGGCTTTGCAGCATATGACACGATGACGCCAAACTCTTCTGCAATGCGAACGAGCAAGAATCGAGCAAACCACATTTGATCAGCTGCATCGATACCTGTGGCAGGACCGACCTGGAATTCCCACTGCGACGGCATCACTTCAGCGTTGATACCAGAGATGGGGACTTCGCAGTAGAGACAAGCTTTGTAATGCGCCTCAATCAAATCACGCATAATGACTTTACCGGCACCGACACCGCAGTAGTAAGGTCCCTGTGGGCCTGGGAAACCGCCGTTGGGCCAGCCAAACGGCTTTCCAGCTTCATCCATCAGTGTGTACTCTTGCTCAATGCCGAACCACGTTTCATGCGCAGTGTGCTTTTCAGAGTACTTTGCGGCTTCGTGACGGAAATTGAACTTGTTGGGTGTGCCATCTGCGTTCCAGCACTCGCACATGACAATGATGTTGTCGCCAAGACGGAAGGGGTCCTTCCAGAATTTAACGGGACGCAGGTAGACATCCGAGTTCTCGCCGGGTGCTTGGCCCGTGCTGGAACCATCAAAGTTCCACTCACGCAGCTCTTCTACTGAGGTTGGGCGGGCATCCAAAGTCATGGTCTTGGAACGCAGCTCACTTTGAGCGTCGATCCAGACGTACTCTGCCATCACCTTGCCGCACTGGTCAAGGTCCAGGTACTTTTTAAGCTAAGGAATAGGTGGTTAGGATCGTTGCGCATTGCATAGAGAAGATGGTCTTGTGAGGAGCACGAGACCAGGAGATGAAGGACTTACATTTGCGGCATAGGTGACGCGCCCAGGGAGTTTTGAAGGGTCAGACATGGGTGGATGTGTGTAGAGGGATGTGTTGGATAGGGGAGATGGAGGGGAAGGGAGGGACGAGGGCGGGTTATATGCGACTGAACAGCTGAGGTTGAGCACACGCTTGACCTTCTTCACATTCGCATCTTGGCCAAGCCGGCTGCGGCCCGCGACGTCACTCTCCTGAGGCTCGCTATACACAAATACTGCTGCGGCTCAAGCGCACGGCTGTGGACTATGCGACAGATGCCTCTACCTGGTCTCCTCTATAGGCCTGCCTCTATGCTGCTGGACTGCTAACTGCCATGTATAGACGGCGACTGAATTGGCTGCGTTGCCATTGGCTGCGCTGTGCGGGCTGCGAGATAAGAAAAGGAAGATATCGGACGAGGGCCCAGGCGGAAGCAGACGCAGAAGCAGCAGCAGCAGCAGCAGAGTCTCCCTGGGCGTCTTCCTCGTCTTCCTCGTCGTAGCCCAGCAGTCGCAAGACACACCCTCCTCTGCCCTCCTTGCTCCCCTCGCTCCTCCAGGCACTGATCCATCTGTAGCCCTCTGTCGTCGCCTAGGTGCCTCGGGCGCACTCGGGGTGCTGGCGGATCTCGCCGGCGTGAGATAACGCCTCCCTGCCAGCCAAGGAAAGCGCCTGCGCCCGTGCGAGGATTTCTGCTATTCTTCCGAACTGCGGGGGAACACTGTGCACTCGACTGACGCCGAGGCCCCCGAATACTGGACGGCGAACAGTCAGCTTCAATCTGAATCCGTGCAGGCGACTCTAGACTTGCCTGGCTCGAGTCAGAGCGCCTTCGTTGCTATAGCTACGCTGTGCTGAACGAAGCGAAGGAGAAGCCCAGTCGACATATTTTGAGCTACTACAGAGTCTTCTAGACATAACCTCCGTGTACTTGCTTCTATCACGCTGGCAAGCAACTTGACCATCCATCTTACCCCTGGAACGTGCTCTTGTCGCTTTTGACAACACGCTCTCCTTCGCTGAACAAACATGCAGCACTGCTTCGTCACAGTTGGAAGCACAACCTTCGATCCACTCATCGCAGCATGCCTGCAAGAATCCTCACAACAGGCCCTACGTGCACTGGGCATCACGAGCCTCCGTATCCAAGCCGGCCGTTCGTCCTTTGCCCTCTCCCACACGGCGCCACGTGCCCAAGGTCTTTCTATTGAGGTGATGGACTACTTGCCTGACCTACACGCTGAACTTGCCAAAGCAGACCTCGTCGTCGCCCACTGCGGTGCCGGCACCGTCCTGGAATGTCTACGCTTAGAGACCAAGCCGCTACTCATTGTTGTTGCGAATGAGACGTTGATGGATAATCATCAAGTGGAACTACGCGATGCACTCCTCAAAGAAGACTATTGTCTCGCTGCATCACCCACCTCTCTACCAGATATCTTGCGATCCCTGCAAAAACAACAAAAGCCAACATTCAAAAAGCTACCAAAAAGCGACGGCACGTCTCTCAATCGCATCATTGCAGAAGAGTTGGGGAAGATCTAAAGCCATCCATGGGCACCAAGAAAAGTCAAAAGAAGCGTCTCATGGTTCCTTCGTAGCAGGTGGCTTGCGCATCGCTAGTTCCAACAATGCCTGCACACTCGACGGACGCGCTGCACTCTGACTCGTTCCAGCGACAGGCATGGGTTGTCCACTAGACGGTCCGCTAGACTGTGCAAACGAATGAGTCCGCGCAGGCGGTAAAGATGGCTGCAACGATTCCGTCTTGAATGGTAGCTGAACTGGACCGCTCCCCACACTCGCGGAAGATGGGACCTTTGGAAACGGCGGCATCGTTTGTGTAGGCGCAACCAATGTTGGTTGTTCTTTAAATACAAGCGGATTCGGAGGACCCGCAGCAGACTGCTGCAGTAGTTGCGATACAGTGTGCAGCTGCTTTGGTTGTTGGGCAAGGGGAGGAGGGGAAGGGGCGGCAACACCAACAGCATTTTGTTGCTGTGCAAGTACTGCAGGTTCTGTCTGTGTAAGGACAGGCTGTGTTCGAGCAACCTGTGGCGCATGACCAGGTGGAGCTTGTACAGGCATACCTGAAGAGGCTGGAGTGGCTGATGCAGTCATTGGCTGAGTTTGCGTCGATGGACCAACCGACGACACGCCTGCTTGCGGTTTAAGAGCCTGGGCCTTTTGCTGCTGCAATTCCTTGTGCACTCGATCACGCTCCTGCCTGGTAACTTGTCCAATGGCTCCACGAATGTACGTGGTGGCCTTGTCAATAATGGCCGCTGGCTCATTAGACGCTCTCAGGTCTTCGAGAATCTTGCGCATGGCAGAAATATCGGAGAACACAGGACACTGCTGAGACGCGTGTGTCCTGCCACCAGAGAAATGCGCTGTATTGCACAAGGAGCACACCTCAATTGGAATGTTGCGCAGCTGGCATTGGCCACCGGCGTGTATAGCATCGCAGACTTTGCATGGCCTCAATAGGCGTGGCGCAACGCTCGGCTGAGTCGCTAAGCCAGCGGCGCCGTTTGTAGCAGCCGCTTCCCCCTCTACTGCCAGATCAGCAGCCTCCGGTGCGGCTTGCTCAGCCGGGACAACCTCTCCTTCGTAGTCTTCGTCGTGGTCGCTCTCGGAGACATAGTCTGAACTGTACCAATCTTCCACTTCAGGCTCAGCCACCACTTCTTCAGGCTTTTCAGGTGTCGGTTCTCGAGTAACGGTCCCCGAACCAGCTTTATCGCCCACCACAAGTCCACCTACTGCAGCCTTCTTCTTACCCTTTGCCATCATTTCAATCGATTTGCCTTGTGCAGCTTCACTGTAATCCTTGACCGTGCGCTTTCGGCCCTTGGAAAATTCAGCAGACTTCTTGTCAGCTTCAGCCTTGGCTTCAGCAGCACGTTGAGCAAGAATTTTGGCCCACAAGTCATCCGTTGCTTCCTTACCCTCCGTCTCCCCAAGATCATCATCAGCGAGGGCGTCGCCAGCCCACACTTTTGCAAAACCAAAGGAATCCTTCTTGTCGTCTGCTTCTTCCTCAACAATGGGGACATCCGCATACGAGCTTTCAATAAGATTCGTGACGGTGGCTGTATCATAGACAAGCTCATTCTTCGCTTCTTCCTCAAAGAGCGCAGCAGCACCAAAGGACAAGATTTCCTGGTAGGGCACATTCTCTTCCTTGGTTGCCATATTTTCAATAATGAGCTGATCGAGCACCATCTTCTTACGCCCAATTTGTAGGATCTTCTCCTCGGCAGTATTGCGCGTGACGAGTGTAAAGACGACAACCTTCGATTTCTGACCAATACGATGCGCACGCGCAACAGCCTGTAGATCTTGATGAGGGTTGAAGTCGGCGTCGTAAATGATGACAGTGTCGGCTGTAGCGAGGTTGATGCCAACACCACCGGCACGCGTACTCAGCAAAAAGCAAGTCAACTCTGACTCCGGTGCATTGAACTTGTCAATAGCTTCTTGTCGTTCAGGCGACGGCGTGTTGCCGTCGATGCGCGCATGATGAATGCCAGTAGCGACCAGCCAATCTTCTAAGATATCAAGCATCATGATGAACTGACAAAAGATGAGCACTCGATGACCTTTTGCTTTGAGTAGCGGGAGCAAGACTTTGAGCAGCTGAAGCTTGGCACATGCATTTGTAAGGTTTGTCAGTGAGACAGCCTCATCGTCCACTTTTTCTTCGATGTCTGGTGAATAGATAAAAGGATGCGACAAGATTTTGCGAATCTGCTGCAGCACATTGCCAAGTGACGTGTTGTTATAGTTCTGAATCGGCTTGCCTGAGGAAGAACGAGACATGACGAGCCGCATAAGCTCTGCGTTTTTGCTGAGAATAGTCTTGTAAAGCTCCTTCTGCAACGCGCTCATGGTTACCGGTACAATGACTTCATTCTTAGGTGGCAAGAACTTGAGTACTTGTGTTTTTGTACGTCGTAGGAAGTAGGGTTGCAGCATTTGATGCAGTTCAGAAAGAGATTCCTGCTTCTCAATATCGTAATGTGCTTCTAGCGTTGCGGCATCCATCTTGTCCGGGTCCAGAAACTGGAGCAGATTGAACAGCTCCTTTGTGTTATTTTGCAAAGGCGTACCAGTGAGTAAGACACGCTGATTAACACGGAATTCAGACAGTAGCTTGAACAGAATACTCTCATCGTTCTTGAGACGTTGACCTTCATCCACAACTAGGCACGCCCATGTGTACTTTTTCAAAAAAGCTGAATCTTGCTCAATGGTGTTGTAGCTTGTAATGAGCGCATGCACTTTGAGCGGTCTGCCCGACGTGTCATTGTGCACAATTTCAAAGTCACGAACGACAGTCCTGCTCGCAGAGGTGCCATAGTAAGCTGCGACGCGCATATGAGGTGCCCATTTTTGAAACTCACGCTTCCAGTTGCTGATGGTAGAGTTGGGGGCAACGATGAGGAATGGGCCGATCGCCCAGTCACTGTGCAGAACACTCAGGAAAGAGATAATTTGAATGGTTTTGCCGAGTCCCATTTCATCTGCGAGGATCGCTGGATGTCGTCGAAAGTATTGATAGTAAAGCCAATTGAGACCTTCCATCTGGTATGGCATAAGCTCGCCACCAACAAGGTTCTTGGGCTGCTTCTTCTTTTCGAGACGAACAAATTGAAAGTCGTTAAGCTTGGCAGACTTGACTGCATGTTGTTTGTCAACCATGACATAGAAACCTCGTACCCAATCGCGATAGCCACGTACAAAGGCAATCCAGCGATCTCTTGCAATTCCTTCAGTATCCATGGCCTCACTTGGCGGCTCGTCCCAGCAGACATCCTCATACTGCACTTGCTGCCACTTGGCATACATGCGACTGACTTTGTGTATCGCAGCAAAGGCTTCCTCTTCGCTCTCAAAACCCATTTCATCAAAGCGTTTGTGCTCCTCGTACTCACAATCGAGCACGACGTCGACTTTGGTCCAGTCATCGAGCACAACATCTGCAATCTCCCTGATGGGTTCGAGCTCTTTTTGGTCAAAATTGCGCTTCTTTGCAAAAGCGGTTCCAGCGAGCCACGTAGCAGGCACCCACTCGACTGTGCGAAACGATTGATCTTGCCACTTGACGAGATACTCTCGCAACCAGTCCGATGGCGCTTCGTTTCTTGAGACCTCCAGCGTCTCTAATCGCTGTTCGCTAGATTCTCGCCAGCCAAGAACGAGATGAATGCGCTTTTTGGCATACAGGTTGCATTCAAAGCACTGTGAAGGGTCGCCATCTGTCCCGTCATCTGCCGGTAAGTCCTCATATAGGGCTGGACGTAAACATCGCGTGCATCGAAACATGACATTGTTGGGAATGTGAATCATGCTGCGCAAGTCTGCCCTCTCTTGTAAAACGCGGGCAGCATCAGCATCGCGTGCTGTCTGCTCTGGGTCCGAGATGACATGGCCTTCTTTGGGTGGTTGCCACCTAGATTTGGGAGCCACAAGGGGTTGACAGGCTGGTCCAATTTTGCCAGTGATGTAAGATCGATTGCTGCTCGGCTTGTCTGCCTTGCTCACGCAGTAACGGCATTGAAATACCCATGCATCTACATCAATGCGCACAATGTTGTGCTTCTTGTCGGCAGAGATGCAGTCCTGGTGCAGTGCAACTGCACAGCCCTGACAGTAGATGAGTTTCTTTGTTCCTGCACGACACGCTTCGCAAATGTCCCAGTGCCGCTCTTCCCACTCTTCCGAATAGTCAGAGAGGAAGACGGGTTGCTCGCGTTTCTTTGTAGTGACAGGTGTGAAAGATCGCGACTTGACCTGCTTAAAATTCGCAGGCGAGTTGGTGCGGCTCAGTTCATCTTCTTCCTCCTGAGTTTCCTCAGCGTAATCTGCCTCGTCCTGCTCCCTTGATGACTTTCGCACCATGATACGAGCCTTCTTGGTAGCCCTGCCATTGCCATCGCTCGCTGTGCGCTTGCCTGCCAACTTTCTAGATGCAGCTCTAGAGGAACCCTGTTCATCCGACTCTGATCCCGACATGGCAGCTGCGGATTGCGATCGAGTACTATTGATGGAATTAGCACGCGTTGTGCGTCTGCTAGTGCCCGCTGTCTCCAGTGGCGCCGCCTCTGGTGATGCCCTGCTTGAATTACTCTGCGTATCGCGCGAGCGACGACTCTGTTTTGCCTGTCTTGTCAGCGCCAGTGATTTGGAAAGGGGTATGAACGCACCATGCTTCTGTATTGTGTAGACGAAAGCTGTGTTAAATGATGAGGAAGTGGTTAGGATGGCATCTGTGCCCCGACCCTTGCCGTAGGCTGGCTGTCTGGCTATTTGTGCTGGTCTTGCTGCGGTTCTGTCGCTGCTGGTGTGCTTGAGTTGTCCTGTGGCGCGTGAAAGGCCAAACCGCAACACCACTTCAACTACTTTTTTTTCATTGGTATAACATATTTGATTTCGAAGATTGCTAGTGCTCTATAACTTGCTGCTGCCTCAAATACAGCTGAGCCTATCTTTCAAGCTGACTGCTTCCCAAATCTGCTCACTTAGGCTGGTCACCACAGGCCGCTGCTACTGCACTATTCCTCGTCGACGCCAAACCATCCCGGAAGGCATCATGCCCAAGGTCAAGAAGGTTCAAGTATCGCCCAAGCTACCCAACTCACAGCTTCTCGAAGGTGCAGAGTACATCTATGATTATGAAAAGGGCCTGCGGCGGGTAAAGCCGTATTACTTCGAATTTAAAACTTGGGTCAAGGGCAGATGGCTCGGCAAGACTTTGACGGAGATCTTCACCACCGAGTTTCGTGATCGCGATGCAGAGTACTATGTATTTACTTTGTCAGTTCCTCGGCAGCTGCTGACGTTAGAAACAAGCCATCATCGATGGTAAGGTACGTGTCAATGGACTGCCGTCTGACGGTGAGATGATTCTCAAGAATGGCGATGTTATGACACACACGAGTCATCGTCACGAGCCACCTGTCAGTCTGCGTCCTGTACAGATTGTCCACTGTGACGATGATCTGATCGTAATCAACAAACCTGCTGGTGTGCCAGTCCATCCAGCAGGCCGCTACCGGCATAATTCAGTCCTCAACATCATGTCAATTGAGCAAAATTTCGCCCCAACCATTGCACCATGCAATAGACTCGACCGGCTCACTTCTGGTCTCATGTTCTTTGCACAACATGCGAGTGCCGCTGAAAAGATGTGTCAATACTTGTTTGATCGCGAATTGACAAAGGAGTACCTGGCTCGTGTTGTGGGAAACTTCCCAGAAGGCGATATTATCGTTGATCAACCGCTAAAGAGCATCAATCCTATGTACGGTCTCAACCGTGTCCATCCGGATGGCAAACCTTCTAAGAGCATGTTCCGCAAACTGTCCTTCAACGGAGTAACCAGTCTAGTCTGGTGCAGACCTTTCTCCGGACGCACACATCAACTGCGTGTACATCTTCAGTGGCTCGGCCATCCTATTGCTAATGATCCAATATACGCCAATCGGCGCGTCTGGGGTGATGACATGTCGCAGGTCAATACGAAGACAGACGAAGAACTGGAAGACAAGCTGAACCGTCTTGGTCGTTCGCAAGTAGCAGATTTTGGCGAATATGCACCCACTTCACAAGAACCACGCGTCATCACTGAAAGCCGTCAACACGAATTCATCACGATAAACACAAAAGCAGAGTCTATTGCGAAACGCGAAAAGCGTATGGGCGAGTTGCTGACGGGCGAGTCTTGCGGGGAATGTGGTGCACCGCTCTACTCTGACCCTTCGCAAGACGAGTTGCTCATCTTTCTGCACGCCCTGTCGTATTCGGCGGATGATGGCTCCTGGGCCTACAAAACGGAAGAGCCGGAATGGGCTGCTGCAGACTGGTGTGGTGTGATGAAACCTTACGTCCAGCCCATGGAGGCAGATCGACATATTCCAGCCAATGTTGCAAAGAATGCAAAGATGCTAGCCAATACTGGAAATGCAACTGCTCCTGATGCTCTTCTCACCGTAAAGGACGCAAGTACTCCATCTCTACAGCTTCCTACTGATCCAGCGGAGGTACAAAACGGCCAAGAAGTATAGACAAGCACCAAAAATCATCGCTGAAGGCGTCAGAAGGATAATTAGATAAAAGCGCTTTCTCTTTAATAAAGTGAGGACTCTGTCAGAAGCCTGACGAGGCCCTTAGCAAAGCAAGATTCCAAAAGCCTTCTATGGCTTTATCCCGCTTGACAAAGGAATTGTCTCCCAATTTCTAATTGCTGCCCAGCATCCTGTAACGATCACGACCAGGCGAGGCTAGGCGTACCGTTGGAGACAGGGAGCTAGGAGGGAGAGTGGTTTTGGCAACAGAGACTTTTGAACACAAGGTAGTATTAGATACAAAACTGATGTTGCTGAC